>PVJD01000226.1:0-545725 GCA_004026545.1 Mormoops blainvillei | reverse complement strand
AAAAAAAAAAAAAAAAGCATTTGGTTAAATCAGAGAGGATACATTACATTAACATGTCTAGGGGAGCTATTTCAAAAGGCATTTAAAAACTAAATTTACATCAAAAAATTTATTGGAGGAAGAAAATTTATGTTGACACATATATGTAAAAATATCAGGCTCAATACTAAAAGGTGCTGCTTTATTGCCTTTCGGCCAGTTATCCAGATACAGCTACCTTTTCATATCCTGCTTTATGTATTTACAACCTAGGAGAATTGTGTACTATGGTTTAAAAACAAAACAAAACTAGTATTTATTAGAGAAAATGAATACCTTGTTTAACAATGTGTACATTTGAAATAAATATATACAATATTTCAAAACAAAACCCTTCAAGACCATATATAAGCAATGATATCCAAGGAATTCAGACACCATGTAACATTTAGGACATATGGTATCTTGAAGATTAAATGTTCTTCTTGCTTGTTACTCTGAAATCTTCATTAGACACAGGTTGCTTCTAAGGTAGTTTTCTTCAGAGCCAAACATCTTGACGGGTCAAACCCAGTTTCATTTTCTCCAGTACTACAAAAATTAACAGCAAATAAACAAACAGAAAATAATTAGCTTCACTGATCACAAAGAAAGATAAACAATAGTCTATAGTTTTATAAAATGCTTAGAGAAAGATGACCATGTATTTCTTTTACAGGAAAAATAAAGCCCTTAGCTAATTCCAGTCCTTTCAAAAACAATCTTCTGTTTAGAAAAAAAAAAAGTGAAATAATTAATTATTAAATGCTATGAAGAGGATTCCAATTAACCACAATGTACAAGATTCCTGAGACTTGGATTTAAAGAACAGTTTATATGAGAAAATATTTTAGAGAAGGAATGTTTGCTGACTGTAAACTCAAAATGTTGCAATCATGACATGGCTAATATCCCATGAATTCTGCAGTGATAGATAATTACTATTTTGAGAAGTGTGCTGAGTTCTTGGTGTAGTATTTTTAGAGAGGCTGTGAAAACCTGTAGTTCATTCCACACACAGTACACTTCTACACATACTTCGTTCCACAACCACTTTATTCCACAACAACTTCACTCCAGAAAAGGTCTGGAAGAAAATCAAAGGAAGCAGTCCTGACTGAATAAGACAGACCCCCAGTCAGGAGGTATTTGGGTGCCAACACATTAACAGTGTTTGACAGTAAAATATTAAGCAGAAATAAAAGAAATCAACATTTATAGCACCTATTTTGTGCTAGGCATCCTCACACTGATCTCATAGAAGGTTTATAAAGAAGTGTGACACTTTCCTCCCTTCATTATTAGCATTTCTCAAATTTTGTATTCAGTGAAATTGATAGAAGGCTACCTCTTACTTCTCAGGACTATTTAACGCAAAAATAATCAGCAACAGCTAAAGGTTGTCTTTAACACATACAGAAGCTATCAATCACCCACCTTTACAGTGAGAACAACTCTGATTCTTTTGTCTGGGTCAACAGACACTGAGTCATCCACCTTGTGTGCTCTCTTACTTAATGCCATATATGCCGGCATTATCTCAGAGGGATTAAGAATGTTGTTTCTATGTAACAAAACTTTGTTTCTGTGAACTTCACCTCATTACTGCTCTGAGGAAAAACTTGAAGGAAAAAAAAAACCCTCACTAACAAATGTGTTTGTGTGTGTGCACATGTGTGTGTATATGTAGAAATGTAAAAGATGCTAACTGATTTTAATTTGATACAAATTAAATATAAGACTTTTTTAATGCTAATAAAAGAAATGCAATACACAATTTAAGAAGTTGTTTAAATGTTTCCTTAAAGGCAGTATCAGAGAAAATAAACTTCTCAAGTAGTCCTTGGCACTTATATAAAACCACATACACTTAACTGATGCCCACTATGTGGCAGGAATGGTTCAGGCTCTGAGAGACTCTGGAGTTTATATATAGGGTCATAACACGCACATCCAAAAGGTGGGAAAATGGGTGGGGGAACGCATCCTAGGCCAAGAGCACAGGTGTACTGCTTGGTAGGGAGGAGCGGTGAGGGATTATTATTGGGTTTGAGGAGTTGCCATGTGGGTAGGTCATCAGAGCCACAAAGAAAGTTCTTTTTGATTGCTGGTGGAAGAAGATGAAAGTTAAAATTTCAGGTTAAAGTCGAATTGTAAAGAACCCTCACTGACATGTTAGGAAGTCTAAAAATCCTGGGAACAAGTTAAAACCGCACAAGCATCTACACATGACTGTGTGAGAGACATGTCACTACTGGACAGACGGTTCCCATACGGTCCCTAAGTGCTTCAAAGTGCCCGTCTCTGCACAGAAAGAGAAAAAATTCTTCAAGAACTATGTCGCAGAGGCGGTCCCAAACAGTCAACTCCCTGCACATTTGAAGGGTTTATATAAAAGGGTTTGATATAACAGAGGAGCAGGAACACAGCTGTATAACAGCTAGCCTGACTAAAAGCAGTCATTGAAGCAAGCAGCAAATCTTACCGTGGGTTACATGTAAGTGTTTGAAAACTTTCTTTAGAGAAGTTAAGGAAATTAAATGTATGTACATACATTTAATTTGAAAAATAAACTGCAGGACACTTTAGCTGAAAAATTAAGGGGCACTCTGCTGACTACTGCTGGTACAATGATTAACTAATTTTCAGGCCTTAGGACATCCCCTGCGCACAGGGGCGACCGCAGTGCGACAGGAGAGCACGTGTGTGTCAGGGTAGCTCGACGGGTTTGGTCAACGTCCGAAATAAAATGTTACCCCACATTTATCATATTCATCTCAGATTAACTGTTCTCAATGCCTCTTTTTATATCATACTCTATTGGCTGTTTGCAAGGCTGATTTTTTTCTTTTGATGATCAGATGAAAGACTAAGGAAAGTTAGAAGATCGTATCTAAAATTTACAGGTATACTTTTAAAAACTAGTTATTCACAATAACATTTATTCATACCTGATAAAGCTCAGTTGTAGAATGAGAAACATTTATATGAGCTACTGTCTATTTCTACAATCCAGGGTTTGGGGTTGAATCTGCATTTTGTCACCTATTAGTCTTGAGAACTTGGGCAAGTTATTTAACCTATCAGCCTCAGTTTTCTCACCCGTAAAACAGGCTTGGCGATGCACCTACTTCACAGGTGTGAGGATTCAGGGAGGTGATACAGAGAGAGCGTTTCACGTAATTCCTGGCACTTTCAAGTGCTGAAGATGCTGCTGGTATTACTACTACTGTTGCGTCTCTGCTCCTGCTGTTCTTATTCCTCCCAGGATAACTGGGATAAATTAGGAGCAGATCAGGACACAAAATGATACAAAATAGTTCTGTACGATATGATATGTTATTCATTTAAGCCACTGGTCTGGGAATTACGTGACTCTTTAGAAAATTGCTTACTAAATTAAAAAGCATTTGGTTTTAAAAGAGAGGAATTTCTTTTATTCTGCAGGATTCAGTGCATTTTGTTTTGTTCAATGAAATATTTTACATGGCTGTTCTTTATCCCTCTTGGTAAAATATGGTCCATATAACATAACCTCAGAAGTGATGCTCTATTCTCTTCTCCTTTGGGCATCTTTTGACTCTATGTCTTTCAAACATCTTACGTTGGGGCTTAGGTAAAACAGGCATATAAATAAACAAAACTACTCAAGAAAACCTCTTCAGAAGGCAACGACATTAGAGACAGACATCCCTCAAAAAGTTGAAAACAGGGAGCTTTTCCTTCTAGTACGGTACTGACAGAAAAAAACAAAACAAATAAAAACCCCCTCTGTTTCTTTGAGCAGAAACAGGGCAGATGAGTTGCACTTAGAGGCCATCGCGTACAAAACGACGAGAGCCAGCAATACTGGAAGCCCGTTCGGCACGGAAAATGTCAAGTCATGGGAGGCACTAGGGATCTGACGCACTTCTGCAGGGGAGCTCTTTGCACGCGTATTAGAGGACACACACTCTTCAGAGGAAATGGCAGGCAGAACAACCCCGCCCTTTTCTTTCTCTCTCTCTTTTTTTTTTGAATCCCTCCAAGTATATATATATTCTCTTCAGTTACAAAAACGTAAGATGTGACCACACATCCGTGTGCCTCTCTCCCTGGACCTGTGGTTCTCCTTCTCGAATACCACAGGGGCTAAGCACGTATTCTTTCCAAATGGATGGCAGGAATGAGTTCTTAGCGTCCTACGTAAACTTTCTGAACCCAGTATGTTCTTATTTTTTTATGCTCAGTCTGGAAAAATACATCTCTAGCCCAGGTTAGTCTACGAAGATTCACTTTGTTAAACAGATTTAATGTGTATCAAGGTGGATGGGAACCACACCCCATTCTCCAGACTTCTGCCGTCATTTGGTGAGGAGAGACACAGGCAGGTAAAAAAAGAAACGGAAGAGATGGCTACAGCGCGAGAGCTCCAATTTTAGAGCTGTCAGGGCCCAAACTGAGTGATCTCTACCATCCTGTGTAGCACAGACTAGAAAGCCCATTAAAGATCGTTTCAGCAGGGAGAAGAGCTCTGATGATGTCATTTCAAAGACAGTGACCCAAATAAAAGTGTTTTTCAATGCAAAATTTGTACCACTAATAGGGTGTTGCTAGGCAGCAGATATTGCAGTGTTTCATCTCTACCCTTTCCAGGGAATGGCATGAAGGAAGAAAATAAAATAAATTTCAGCATTTCAAGTAATAGTTGGATCTGGCAATTTTTAAGTCGACTTTTAGAATATTGGTTCTTTTACAATGAAACAACTATAACTTTAGTTAACATTTGTATCAGTCTACCTTTACTTTTTTACTAATTGAGTTCTATAATCCACAGTGATTAACAGGAAGGCACTAAAATTAGCATAAATCAATTAGCAATATGCATCCTTAAAATAAATGCTATGAGTGACAAAAGATGTTGGTCATCAGAATTTGAGTGTGCATGTCATTTAATTAGTATCAATACCTAGAAAATATATGTAGGAATATGAGTTTCAAAAAGAAAATAAAGGCCCTGGCCAGTGTAGCTCAGTGGACTGAGTGCCGGTCTGCAAACCAAAGGGTCGCCAGTTTGATTCCCAGTCAGGGCATATGTCTGGGTTGCAGGCTGGGTCCCCCGGTGGGGGCACATGAGAGGCAACCACACATTGATGTTTCTTTCCCTCTCTCCCTCCATCCCCCTCTGTCTAAAAGTAAATAAATAAATTTTTTAAAAAAGAAAAGATACCAGAGGTTAGTTAAGAACCACATATTTCTATAATTTTATAATTTGATCAGACTTATGTGAAGCTAAGACCTTATTTAGTATCTCTTGTACCCTTCAATACCTAATGAAGTTCCAATGATTGACAACCCTTAAGTTACTCTTATTTTGATATTGTTTCAGTGGCACAACATTATGGGTACAGGAAGCATATTTAAGAAAACCCAAAAAATAACACGAGCATTTTCATGTTCATTTCTCAGGATAAAGGATATGGGATTCTGGTAAAGAAGACTCGTATTTGATATGCTAGGAAACAAATTCTTTTAAAGATTCTATTTATTTCTTTTCAGAGAGGGTGAAGTGAGGGAGAAACAGAGGGAGAAAATCATCGATGTGTGAGAGAAACATCGATTGGTTGCCTCTCCCATGTCCCCAGCTGGGGACCTGGCCTGCAACGCAGGCACGTGCCCTGACTGGGACGCAAACGGGCGACTTTTCTGTTCGCAGGCCGGCGCTCAATCCACTGAGCCACAGCAGCCAAACAATTTTTTATGTGGTTTAGTCTTCTCATCTATAAAAGGGGATAATGCTAAAACTCACTTAGATGATTACAGTGAGAATTATGAGATATTAAAAAATGGGAAGCGCTATATGAAAAGTTCAAATACAGGTTATTTTCTCAGATACTGTTATAAAATGAAGAGCTGAGATATCTAAAAAAATTTATCTGCATAAATACCCATGCTGCATTAAAGCTCCACTTTTACCAGTCTAGAACGATGACGGTGGTCCTTAAGTTGCTGGAATCATCCAGGTATTTGCTCTTAACTCCTATTCTTGTTGTTACTGCCCTGTTTGTCTACATTACTTTATCTTCAAGGATATATCCTTTTCCAAAAGAATTTGTAACAACGAGGCTGAAGTTATTGAGAGTTTCTATATCTTATCTATTTTACTGAGGAACTGGAAAATAGGACTCTAGGAAATGGACTTAATGCTTCTTCCAAGAAATCTAATCATTAGTTAATGGTTATAAAATGATCTTTCTCATGTCTAATTTAAGAGTATGCCCATCTCTATTACTAATTCATCATTCATATTCACATCTTCTCTGTGAAAAGGTACAAGGCAATAACTCTCATTTCTGAACAACTTCATAATTTAACTGCTGGGGAGGGAGAATTCCTTTTTTAGTCTGTGTCGTGGTCAATATTAGTTTTATATAGGGAAAGCAATGAACTTTTGTACCTCTCTGACATTAGATTAAATTTACATTAGTTTTTACCTCAGTATAAGTCACTTTATAAATGTGGACACCGAGGTCCAGAGATATAGGTAAACCAAGGTCCCTTTATTACTACCTCCCAAAATAATAGTACGGTCCCTTTTTTATCAGGAGCCATACTATTCTTCTCCTTTTTTATTTTTTTTTACAGAATTAAGCAAAAACAGTTCTTCTAGTCTTAGATCTAGCTATCAAAGCAAAACATACACCCTGTGCAAACTCATAGCAGAATTTCCAAACTAGACCATAGGTTCATGTCATGGAACTTGAAAGCTCAGACCTTATGCTGAAGCATATGAGATGCGTGGCAGTTCCATCTTCAGAGATGACACACTTAATTCCTCTCCTCTCTGCATGTGCAGCCCCTCCCCCCACCAAGGGGCAGAATCTCTTTCTCCTCCCTGAGAATCTGGCCTGAGTTTGTGACTTGTTCTAAGAGGTCTTCCACTTCCGCTTTCCCGGTCTCTTGGGGAAGCCAGGTGCCATGCAAGAGCCCAGCAGCTGGGGCTACAGTACTGTATGGTTAGACTATCACTAGCCCAGGAAAAGATCAAAATTCACAATTTCAAGTACAGTTTCTACTGAATGTGTGTATCACTTTTGCATCATCATTAAGTTAAAAAATCTTAAGTAAAGCCATCATAAGCTGTAGACCTTCTATGGCTTAAAATGTTAGTAGGGAGAAAATGACAGAAAAGGATAATTAAAGAAATGATTAAAGACCCAAACAGGCTTGGTGACATACTGGATCTGGGTGAGGGAGAAGTCCAAGCAGACAGGCTTTGGGGTCAGGAAATTAGTAAAACTATTATTAGCTGTGTTAAGAGGTCAGGAAGGGGTTCACAGGGTGCACGCGAAGGTGTGGGAGAGGAAAAAGGTCTAATTTTTCTGTTTGCTAACCATTTTCATCATCGTTATTATGAAATTCATAACTAAGGCAGGTTCTAAATCTGAGGTTTATCATCACTGGCTGGTGTGAAAAGGCCTTCCCTCATTCAGACAATTTTATGAAAGATTTATGAAAGACTTTGCTAACAGTTAGTCAGCAGACAGACCTTTTCAGGGTGTGGTATGCACTGCTTTTCTCAGCTTTGAAATTTTCCTAGAACTTCACCATTCACCAAAACCTAAGAAGTGCTGAAGTCCCATTTGCAAAGGCCTCTAATTTAACCCAGAATCATTCTCAGGAAAGGCTTATAATCACCCCAAAGGATGTAGATACTAATGTTGACGCTCCATGATTTACTACACAATTTTACATTCCACTAAGAAAAGTGAGGTGGAATGTTTCAGAGTTGATTGTGCATAGATCATGTTTACATTAACTGGCTGGTTCGAGATGTCAAAAAGCCTTGACCAAAAAAAAACCAACCAAACAAACAGAATATCAACCAAACAAAAAAGCCCAGAAAAGACGTCAGCTGGCATGAGAAAAGTGTGGATCTCCAGGACGCTGGAGGAGCACTTGGAGAAGCTGAGACACGTGCACTGGCCTCATGGAACTTACCTGGGCGAACTTGTGAATCTGTTCCACCACTGCGGCAAACACAGCGTGCACACTCTCGTCAATCAGGCTCTGCATGTAATGCACCGCCTCTTCATCGGACAGGTCCAGGCGGAATTTATCCTGAACCTACAAGGTCATGGACTATTAGTCTTTTATACAAAGGAAAAAAAGTCGTATTTCGAAGAGAGAATTAAACTGATATAGATATTACACTGTATTATGGGTTATTTCTATGCCAAAGAAGTAATTCATAATTTATGAGGAGTTCTGAAAACTTCATCTGACTGTGGAAATTTGTTGTAGATAAAAAACTGTTCTTTTAAGGTGTGCTTTATTTTCTTGTATTTCAAATCTAGAACTACTAAGTTTTAAATTGTTATATTTATTAACAATCCCCTTTACTTTTTCCTGTTATTCATTGTGAAATGGATATAGCAAGGTTGCAATTATATTTGTCAAATATGGGTGTTTGTTAATGGGTGTTTGTTACATAAGCACTTGTATTTTATGATTTAATCATGTTTTGCAAAAATAATTATCAAGGAAAAACTATTAAAATCAGTCTGCTCATTGTTGGAAATTAGTCTATCCGCTATGCTTCAGTTATACTAGCACTACAAAACTTTGCTTTTATCAATATGTATTACTTTTATTAGACTACTTGGATAACTTTGCTCTAAGTTATTAATGAATTAAAACAACGTTTGAACAAGCTTCTCATGGCACCAAGCAACAAGTGGCATATTAACCAACTACCAGTAACTCACTGATGTGTGATTAATTATTACAGGCTTTAAAATCATGACCCTATCTTACTTTTTTGGGCAACTGTGTTTTCTAAGAAATATATTAATGTGATGAACAAAAATATACATTCTATATATAAATAATCAGTTTCCAAAAATTAAACAAATTTACTATATTAAAATAAGTTACAGAAACAGTGAAACATTTTTGTACTTTGTTATGATTACTCAAATTTGAGTGATCTGTACTCTTCTGAAGATGTCGGTCTCAAAACTGCTACTCTATTTCTCTACATGGCTTCCACTGATGATGCCAACACGAAAATCTCCCAAGTAGTAAGACTTCAAAGTAGTGGCAGTAATTGTTATTTCATCAAAGTATAAAAACCTACATCTACTTCTTTAAAAAGCCAACCAATATGAAATAAATTTTAGCTTTTTCCAGGATAACCTCCCAATATCACTTTATTGTCAAGTTTATGATGCAACTGATTACATCACATTCCTGACAAAACAGAAAACAAAGAAACCTTTTCTGAAATACGGTGAAGCAGCTTTTTTCAGGGTTCACTTATGTAGAATAAACAGCTTGGGAGTACTGCTCCAAAGAAAAATGACTAGTGAACATGCTTTTTTTTTCCCCTTTATAAAATAATTTCCTTCCTATGTTGAAAACTGGTGCCATAAAGATAGCTGGTAACAAAAGGGCACGGTCCTTAATAAAATCATGATTTTCTAAAAGAGAAACTGAGATGGAACAAAAGATCTAATAAGAACAAGAACAACATAACTTAATTGGCAGAAGAAACTGGAAGACTCAGTTTGACAAATACTGTTAGAACTTTCATAAATGGTTTCTGAACACGAGTGAGGCCAGGGAAAAGTAAACATGTGACAGAGATAAATGGGTTTAAAATAAACAGCAAAAGAGACCTGAAATACAGCAATGCAAAAGAAAAGGAAAAAACACTTGAAATCTGGGGCAGCCATCAATCATGGCTAAGGAAATTTTCATCAACCAATTATTATTTCTTGATGAATGAGCTTTAGTCAATAAAAAAATAAATAAAGTGACAAAATAAGCCATGTCAAAAACTAGTGTAGTAAGTAGTCTACTTCCTACAGGGGAATAAAGGTGGTTACTGAAATTGTGATTGCTAGATAAAATAATAAATAAAATCCTAATAAGAGCATAATTGTCTTAAATGGTCGATCAAATATTTAAATTAAAATCCCTCTCACTGTTTGCCAAAGACTTAAAAATTAGGTTAAAAAGATTAGCCTCATTAGCATTCGCAATGATCTGAGTATTGGAGCCCCTCCAAAGTCCATGCTGAAATATGAATACCCAATGCACTGGTATGAGAGAGCAGGGCGTTTGGCAGTCCTTAGGTCATAAGGGTGAACTCCTCACGAATGGGATTAGTGTTCTTATGAAAGAGTTCCTGGATGCTTCCACCATGTGAAGCTACAACCAGAGGCCTTCAACCTCAAAAGATCCCCTCACGTGATCACGCTGACCGCTCCAGTCTCGACTTTCCAGCTTCCAGAGCCATAATGATAAATTGCTGTTGTTTATAAACCCCTAGTCTCTGGTATTTTGTTACAGTGGCCTGAAGAGACTAACACAGTGTTCAGTCCACAAGGGTTTCTTCCTAACAAAGTACAGGAGAAGCCGTGTCAGAACTCAGAGCTTTGGGCTCAGTTACTATTTTCAACCACCAGAGAAATTCCATCTCTGACACTGCTATTACCCTTCAATAAATTTATATGACAAGTTAAAAAACTTATACTATCTTTCTTTGAAGTTCAATACTGATAATCATTCTGATATTTAAGATCATCTCATGTTATCTTTGAGTAAATAAAGTCCCTCCCTCTCAATGAATCAAGAGTCAGAAATTAAATCTGGACAAAAATTTTCAAATCCACGACCCTTCCTTCCATCTCTTGCTGAAAACTCAAGTTAAGACAGTTCTGAATAACGATTCATCTACATGATGGTCTTCCTTTGTTCTTCTCTTTCTAGGTTGAGTTAAAAAGCCAGTCTCCACTCTCCTGATAAAGAAACCCCTATAACCATGGGTATGAATGGGAAGGATAAAGAATGAATGTTTTCACCTCTAAGATATTAGAATGTTTTGTTTCTGATCCTTAGTATGCTTAACCCGGGAGCCCAGGAATCAGATATCCTATTAAGAATATTAAAGAAGAGCTAAACTTTCCAGGACAAAGAGTAAGGGCTGTAGTAGGAAGCCTTCTCTCTAAACACAGTGACTGTCCATGTGGCCGTGGGTGTGAAGACGGAAAAGGACGGAGCTGGCCAGAGAGGACTGGAGAGGCTGTTGTATTCTGAAATATGAAAACAGTTATACACAGGTCTCTTTGTTAATCTGCGTAACTTAAGAATCTAGGGGCTGGGACAAAAAGGGGAAATGGTTTGTTAAAACCCTAACATATATATATTTATACATGAAAGGAGACTGCGATATTCAAGAATGTATAAAAATTACCTTTTTGACAGTTTTATCTGGTTCTAGAGCAATATCTGGAATGTTTGCATCCACCATCAAGGAAAATAAATTCAAAATCAGATTGGAATACCTAAAGGAGAATGGGAAAGAAAAAAAAAAGCAATACATTAGAATTTTGCAGTTCTCCTATCAAGAACGCTCCTAGAAATAGTGGTACCTGGATCTTTGAAACAATTACTATTACTCCTATGGAAAACCAGAATGTGAGACTATCCACCAGGTACCTCAATGAAGAGCAAGCCTTGAAAAAATACTTATTCTGGGGTCTTGATATACCACCATTTCTAGGTCCCACACCATGGAACAAACTTCTCCCAGTTTTTTAGAGCATACTCTTTTTGATGAGGTCCAAGAAGAGTCTACCTTTACCTAATTAGCATTTTACTAAGTACTGAAAGATCTGTCTTTGCTAAGTGATGATAAGATTCTGCCACTTTAAGACTACCTCAGTGCCATGGGTAAATGAATAAAGAGGAATCCTGCCATCCCACTAATCATTTAGGAGTCTCCTCCAGGGACACTAATAATCATTTTAAAAACTACAGTGACTGTTCTGAGTATAAGCAATGCTAAATGAAGGAGAAAACAGCTAGTGCCCTACTGTATGAAAAATGGACAAGGTATTTAAATAATATCATCTTAGGTTATGCTAACCTCACAGAAACTAAAGGTTTATCCTCGCCAACCCTCAGACTTCTCATCTCATTCCAAAAAAAAAGAAGGAATGTTATCATTCTCAATATTCACTTGCAGAGGTGGAGCCTTGTGAGGAAAGCGGTAATAAAGTGGGCACGGGGTACATCCACCTGCTGTCCCAGGACCCTCTCTTCTTGAACAGTACGCTCCCAGGTGCCCCTTAGCACCACAGTGATAAAAGGAGATTCAGGTTTGACTCTGGGGATGGATGTGAGCAGAGAAAGCTTCAGTTTTAGGCAATAAAGGTTTTAATGTGCTCTCAGGAGAAGTGTCAACACAACTGCCTTGCACTGTCTTCTCTAGGGGATGGAGGCCAGGATTTAGGAGATGCAGAATCTTTATTCCAGTCATCTACCTATCCATAATATAAAAATACACACCATGTTACAAAAAAACGATTTCATACTGGAACTGTAAAGATAATGAAACTTACAGACAAAAATGACTAGCCATATAAACCTCAAATTCCCTATTTTATCATCATTTTTGAATTTTATATTGCCCATGAAAATCAAAAGGGACTATAATGAAAATTTCTACTTTGATGTAATCTTCTAATCAGGTCTGGATAAAAATGCTTAAGGAGAGTTAAGGTGAAAAAAGATCCAGAGCCGTACACTGATAATGGAAGTTCTAGCTGGTATAATATGCAGGAGACAGAAAAGGAAAGAACTCAGCAAAGCAGAAGTGGCCAACAGGGGGAAAAGGAAACAGCAGAGTGGGCTACACCAAATACTTGAAAGATTTTAGAAACAAAGACATGTTCAACTATGTCAAAGATTCTAGGAGCAAAATTGGCACCTGCACTTGATATAGGTGTACCTGTACAGCCTTTTAAAATTAGTTTCAGTGACAGAGGAGGACTGGAGGCCTTACTAGTGAAGGCAGAAGGAAGAAACGTGGGCAAGTCAGCAGGGACAGTGAGAACAGAACTCTTAAAGCAGCTGTGCTGTGAAGGACAGTGAAGAAAACGGCGGCAGCACAGTATTCAGCAATGTCCCCGACGTCCTCCCACCCAGCTGCGAGAGCCCAGCTCTCCAGACGCCGCCAAGTGTTCCTGGGGGCGGGGGGTGGGAGGCGGAGTGCAGAACAGTCCCAGCGGAGAGCCGCTAACTTGAAACCAATGGTAAAAACACCATGACGGCTGGTTACCCTTCAGTAACACACAGCTGTTACAATGCACACATCAAGTAGGAAGAGACAGTTCTAACTAGAGTTGGAGGTTCAGCAGGTGAGATTACAGGACTGGATAAAAATGGCCTACGAAGAATTTAGAGGGAGGGCAGTAAAAATGATAACAATTTGGGCCCATAAAATTCAATGGGGGAAGGAGAAAAGTGAGAACATGAGGTAGACTATATATGGTGGTATGATGACAAGACTGGAAATATCAATGAAGTTGAAGACTTGTAGAAATGAGGACACACCCAAAAAGAGCTGTAAGGGCAAGTATTGGTTAGAGAAGCAGTCCCCAACCTTTTGTGGCACCAGGGACCAGTTTTGTGGAAAGAACTGTTCCACTGGTGGCGGGGGGGCAGGAGGAGGGGGGGTAGGGAGGAGGGGACTGGGGTGGTTTCAGGATGATTCAAGCGCATTACATTCAAGCTCACCTCCTGCTGCGGTGCCACCCTGTTCCTAACAGGTCCTGACAGGTACTGACTGGCCTGGAGGTTGGGGACCCCTGGGTTAGAGCATGGAAAGCTTGAGATCATGATGTTGGAGGGGCAAATTTACCAGTACTGATGAAGGGAGTGGTCAAGGTTGGGTGTAAATGAAGAAGACAGGGTTCTGGGAGGGCAGGTCATGGCTGGATCAGTCATGTGGATGCTGAAATCACAGTACCAGTGATGAAGAAGAAGACAATGAAAGTTTTCAATGAATGAGAGTGACAGGGAGACAGGCAGACGATGGTTAGCAGTGGGTAGTATATCCGATGGCATGACCTCATGGTATGTGTGTGTGCGCTTCTTTAAGAAAAAAGAAAAGAAATGGCAAAGGAAGAAACAGTTTGGAAGTGGCAATAGGGAGCAAGAAGCGCACAAAGCCCTTCTCCAAGCTCAAGGGTGTGTATGATACGGAAATAAAGGAAAGGGTCCACTGAGGGCTGCAAGGACCGAAGTGTCAGCAGAATACAGCCGGCCGCTACCTATTACGTTATGAAAAAAGATGTTTTTTCAATAAAGCCTCAATTACTCCTATTCTGCTTTGTGGATTGCATACATTTTCTCCCAATCTTGCCACAGGGGAATCTCAGGAATCTATAGGAATACCACAGGGGAGGGGGATACAAGGCTCAATTTTGAAAGGGATGTTTTAGAGACTCTCAAACCTGGCGACCCATTAGCTGCACCTGGGGAACTTCTTGAACATATCAGTACCTGGGCCCAATCTTAGATCAATTAAATCTGATGGGGCCCAGAATGACCACCCGCCCTAGTTTACCAGGTGATTCTAATGAGCAGCCAGGATCTATGTGAAAATGTCTGCCTATAGATAAGCACAATGAGTTTCTTTTTTTAAGAGGCAAATATCGTGTTCTGGATCATATACTAGTTTAAATTTAACCACTCATGCCTCTATTATTATAGCAAAGGGGAAGAGAATGTAAGTAAATATAAAACGGAATATTCTCTAAGAACCTTAAACATCCAATTACTTTGTGATTGTCACTACCTTTACTGAATGAATCCTTTACATCTGTCTCCACTGACCTACACCTTCCATTTTAGACAGAACAGAGTGACTGAACACATATAGCGTATATCAGAGCAGTCATTCAATACCTACCTCCCCAAACATAGATTTAAAGGTTACCAGAAATCTGTAAAACCATTATAAAATATATATAAATTTAATTTTTTATAACAATGAAAGAATGGAAAGTGTACAAAATCAAATCTAGACAAAGAATGGATATGACACAATTTAATTTTTTTAAAAGGTTTGGTTAAGTACAGTATTCAAGACAAATGCACTCCTTCTTTTACCCATGTTTATGCCAATCACCATGCATGGGTTACACAAAGATAGTCTACATTTTTCAGTGAAAACCCTCAATACTAAAATAGAAATGCATTTAAGTACATCAAGTGACATTTTTATAGTGTTTCAGGTCTATTACTTATCCCATCTATCCATTTTGCATGCAACAAATATCTGAGTGGAATACTACAAAAAAGGTATTTTTAAAAAAAATAAATGTACTGCTTCAAAGAGGGAAAACAATGACGTTAATAATGAAAGGTAGCATAATCAATAAATTCACCACTGTTTGGTGTGTAGGCAAAACCATCCTTAAGAAACTGAAGGAACTTTCCTTGATATGGTTAAATGCATTCCTAATTTCAGTCTGGCATAAACATGGGCTAAGAGAATGAGTTATGTTTTCCTCAAACACGATTTAAAATGTTTTGGCATTACTACAGTTTCTTTCCATCGAGAGTATTAAAAAATAAATTTACCAATTATTCACTGGTTCAAGGTACTGATGAATAAAAAAGATGGTTAATACATTTTGTTACATGAAAATCACACTATAAAATGTGTTATGACACCTGCACAACTGTAACTATTCATAACTTAGTTCAAAACAGACTGTTGTGTTTATGTGGTCCACTGCTACTCAATGGATTCTTCTAGAAATTGATCAACAATTAACAAAAAACATGAAAAGAAGATGGTCACACCTACAAACCCTAATAATAAATGTTTCAAATTATCTGAGCTCCAAACTTTTGACTATCATCAAGTTGACTTTTATGTTCTAAAGGGAATTTTTATTAACTGGGCAATTTTTTAAAACATATTAAAAAATAAGTGTTGATCAAAATACTGGGGTCTAGCAAATCTTAACTGAAGTACACTAAAAAATTTAAAAATGAAAACTAAAACAATTTTCATGAGGACTTAACATACAATTATTTAATCTCTTTGTGATTTTTCTTAATAGCAAGAAAAGTTAACTTTGGCTCCACATCAATAACCTACTTTTTTCTCACTCTACTAAACTGCTAGTAATCCACTATCAATGAGAGCTTACAAAGCATGCCGTTGGCCTTCTGCTTTCAATAAGTTAGGGTACCTTTAACATTTTTCTACTTATTATCTCCTATCATTTTGTCTGCCTCCTCACTGAGATTGCCAAGGTTCTATCTAGTTTCCTGTAGGTTTTGACTATGTTAAATTTAAAATCCCAGATATTAAAGTGGAACTCTCATCTTTCTGAAAGTGCTTCTGCATAACCAGGCAAGTTGCAAGAAAAATGATCTTCTCATTATTTCTTTAGCACTTCTGGAAAGTAAAACTGAGCCACTCTGCCACCCAAAGGATAAATAACGTGGCCACTGTAAAATGCATGTCAGTCTGTGACATGTGGTAGAGACTGGGTTAACCATGAAGGCCTACTGAGTCAATGCAAAGTTAAAACTGGTTAATAGAGAACAGCTATTCTTCTGAGGCCAGAAGCAGCAACATTTTCTTGGAACGCAGCCTGACCCCAGATGTGAGGTGGAAATTCTGGGGTGCCTCATAAAAACACTGAGGGTTCTCATTCAATAGAAATACACTGAGCGTCTATGCTCTAAGCACTACACGATATGAGTAAATGAGGTCACAAGGACAATCAAGACAGAGCCCATATTCACAGGCAGCTGACTGTCTATAGGTTACATTTTCACCTGGTAGAGAACAGGCAGTATGTCTCCTGAGCTGGGATTTTCAGCCGGACTAAGAATATTTAGTCAAGTTGAAAATGGAGTTAGAGTCAAATGATCCTGTCATTTTTGACTAATCATCACAGCCATGTCCTGAATTTAACAAACATGACTTTCATTTTTTTTTTCCAGGTTATATATGATGTTCAGTGTTAAGTAAACTAGATTAAGGAAGCAGAGAGATGGTGGCATTGGGGGAAAAAGAATGGATAGAGAAAAATCAACATTTTTTTTAAAGCAAAATGACTGACGAGGTGTTAAATAGAGACAAAAATCACATGTGACATTTATTCTGCATTTACTTAAAACTTCTGAATGCCCCTGAAGAGCAAACAAAACTAAGGCTGATAAAGGTGCCAAACATGAAAAGGTGCCAAACATGAAAATGTATTAATATCTCCCTAAGTAAGCTAAATGCTTCACTGATACAGAAGAAGGAAGCCAGCTAGGGAGAAGGTGAATAACCCAACATGGCGATTATAGCCCTTCGAGGCTGGCCTCTGGGAGATGGGAATGATAGAGAGCTTAACGCTTTCTCTATCTCAGCACTGTCAAAAACAGAATATATTTTATTAAAATGATTTCAACCCACTGATTTTGAAGCCTCTATGTTTGCCTCATCTTGTAAAATGCCAGCCCTGTTGGGTGGGATTTAGTAACCAGGTAGTGGAAAGCAAGAAATTCTTTTTCCTTAAACATCAGACTGTTTATCAAAATAGTTACCAGATGTACATTAAAAAATATTGTTGCCTGTGTCATTCTAAAAGAGTGTACTAAAGATTGCATACATTTGAACAACCCTATTTTTTTGTGCTCTACAAAATGAATTTACCAAAATTCTCTCTGTCAAGCAAATTGCCTTACCTTCGAAGGTGGAGGAAAGCCGTGTAACACTGTTTACGGAACTCCTGGTACTGCTCACTCTGTGTGCCCCCCATTCCTTCGACCATTTCTTTATTCAGTTTCATTGGAGGCGGAAGAGGCTTCGGATCACGACCCAAGATATAGCCAAAGTCTATGTGGAAGAGCTTGCCTAGATGTTGATAAGAAACCCATATGTTTCCATAATTATCTTAAGGGACTGGGAAGGGGATAATGTCATACAACTGGTAAAGCAGTGTCTCTTCTCAAAGAATATTAGTTCATGATGAAGTCTAGTAAATTGCTGACCCTCTAATCCCAGGCTTGGGAGTAGCCTTCAGAAGTTATTTTAGTTCAACTCACATTCATTCAGATAAAATTATGCTTAAAATCATCCCACAGTAGTATTAAAAATGTAAATCCTTCTTTTAGATCACCACAATCAAAGTTGGCAAAGCCTGAACAACTTTCTTTTACTTGAAAGTATTATGCTAATACTTTCTTAGAGTATTAGCATAAATAAATATCTCACAGCACATTTCTAAAGCTAACCTTTAAGCAGAAGACCATTTCTTTTAAACATTCCTAAAACAAAGTCTTCCATAAACTTATCACAATCCCCATTCCTGCCCCCACCAAAAAAGAAAAGAAAAAAATTCCTTAAATTTCACATTATATTGTTGGCTTCATCTGAACCATTTCCAATGAATCAGTGTCACTCATCAACTGCAGGCTAAGAAACCACGCACAGTATCATGTCTGCCAGGAGCTGAACACAGCTGCACCACCCCTGAAGGTACGTCCTGGGGCAGCCATCTAAACTCACACACCAGAGATGCAAGAATGTGATCATTCGCTTTAGAGAGTGATTCACTACAGAATGCACAAAGCATCTTGTGATTTATTAGAAGGTATAAAGTGGGCACAGACCTATTTCCGTTAAAACACCTTAGCTAAGTGTATATTAAAATTGCTCACGTATCTCTCTTCTTCACACTAAACTGTTAAAGAACCATTAAGAGTCTTATAATGAAAACTCTTGTTTATTTGTTTTTTTATAGTCTTGAAACCTGGGATAATACCTAGCATACAGGAGCATTCAATGTGGCTATTTACATTTATTTAACCAATGACATCTCAATTTCACATTTACAGCTTAAGCAACTTTTAATAACATTGTTGATGTAAGAAATTCTCTTCTAGAAACCTAAAAGTTCCTATAATAATTTGTTTTTTAAACACATTGTCTTCTTTTCCATGAAGATCTAGAGTAAAAATAACAGAGGCCAGATCTGGACCATCTGGATGCCACTGCCTTACTATCGGGGCCTTTATTTCCGTGGCTGTGCCTGAGTGAGTGTCAAACAGCAAGGCAACTTTAGTTGCTGCAAGCTAATATAACAGAAGAAGAATTCGCTTTACCTTGAAATTACATGACAGCATCCTGAATGATGGAGGTTAATGGAGTAGTTCAAATAGAAAAAAGTATTAAGATTATTCGCATGGCATATGATATTAACAGCACTGTGACCTCAAAACTCACACTATACTATCTGTATCATAGTTGCACTACAACTATGGGGCATGATTTAATTCATAAATCTTTTTTTATTTTCGTTATGTAAGAGTAGATGTATGAGAAGTTAATTTCAAGTTTTATGTTATACATGTTTAAGGTTATAAAATGCATTATGTCAACACAGGGGGTTTCATTTCTATTTACAACAGTTCTGTGTATTATTTATGATTGAAAAACACCCTTTCATTCATAGGCTCCAGAGGTCTCTAAACACAGTGAAATCAATTTTGGGGGAAACCCAGAGAGTTCATCAAATTCCCAAGTAAAGTCCATGATTCCAAAAATATGAAAAACCAGTTTTAGAGTTAAGGTTTGATCACTGTAGTACTCACTGGGAAAGCATCATCTCCTAATCTCTTAAGGTTCAAGAGAATAAGCTCTCATTGAATTTTGTAAGATTTGGTGAAAAGTCCATGACCAAACTTCTGTTAAGGATTTCCCTGCCTTCGACTAAATACAAGGTGATGCAAAGGTAGGTTTACAGTTGTTCATATGGAAAATAACACAATAATACATAATAATACAAGAGTAAACTCGATGTTTCATGTGCTCACAACTATAAACCTACTTCTGCCCAACCCTTCATGTATCCTCTGTCCAACTAAGCTAAGCACTTCGTCTCATATTTTATTCTCATTCAGGAGTTCCCATGTATTTTCTGCCTTGTTAGACAAACATCATTCTACCCTCACTATTACAGGTTCCGATAATGTTTTGTTTTGTTGTGAATATAATTCTTAATGATACTTAGCACTTGAGCAGACAGTCTATCTGACCAATCTTGGATTCAGAACTGCCTCTCTTAATGAATCACATGACATCCTGTGTCAAATGGTATCAGCCATCCCACGTAGTTCACTTAATGGCCTCTATGCTTTTAATAGGAAACCCAGCCCCACTTTTCTTCATTTCCTTACAGGCATTATTGGAATTCCAACATCAGCTATGCATCGCTGCTTACAAATGAAGAGTGCACTGCTATTCTTATCATAAGTAAACTCTCAGAGAACAGGATTACTGCTTAATTATAAGGCATAAAAGATTCAGTATCTAAGAGCAAAACCATTATTATGCTTTCCAAGTTCACAGAGTCCTGTATTTTGAAAAGAGGCTATTAATGTTTCAAGAAAATGTATTTTCTTACATAGCAAGGGGAATGGCTATTTTAAAGTTAACATCTATAGATGAAATGCGTAAGGATTTTTAAAACGTACTGCATGAAATTAAAAGTTTAATTAAGAAATTCAGAAACTGTGGTCTTATTCTAATCTATTACCTTAAATAGTCAAGAGCTAATGTATACATAAAACAAACTGAATGTTGACTGTAATTATCTCCTCCATCCCTGACTTGTAATACAATAAGGATAAGAGGAGTTAATTAAATTTTCCTGTTATTTACATAAGTGACAAGAACTTATTTCTAAAATTGTAGTTCAAGACATTTGTAATTCTTGGATTAAAGAGAACAGACACTGCTAAAATTAATAGTATTTAATAGTAGAGTTTTTACAATTTCCATTTTGTCTATCCAGTAATTAAATGTGGTCAATCTCAAAAATGTAATTATTTCATTTTTCACACCTCTGCTTAATCTCCTTCTGTGTGACTCTCTTCTTCTATTTCATAATCCAACCCTATTTTTTGGAAAATCCCACAAAATTCCCAAATTCAAAAATTCTTCCTGTCACCCTTCCAGAGTAAGTTTCCCATTCTCATCAATGTTTTTGTAAACAACTTGACATGTTACTCTTTTTCCACAAAATGACTTTATTTCTTATGCGAATATCATATCTTCCCTATCACTCTAACATAAAACCTAGAATAAAGGAGGTGGCGAAAGACTATTTATTGACAGAATGAAACCTATGTTTCAGGAATTTAAAATGCTCCCTAGAGCCGCACCCCCCACTTGTTAGTTAAACCCTTATGATACACTTGGTTAGAATTAGTTTTCACTTATAGTTAAAAGCACAGTAATGGTTAAGTATATTTCAATACTCGTTTCTGAGTAACAAAAAACAATAAGATATACATAACTGCAGATGGCTATAACTATTTCAATGATCTGCTAAATGTTTCATACAATTTATTATCACTTCTCTTTCAACTGTTAAGATGGCTTATGAATAGCGACAGAAGTACGCTAATGAAAAGGGGACAAGCCATGTCCACTTAGGTGTATCTGATTAGACAGTCTGTTATCGCTCAAGGAAAACAAAATTTTAAATGTTACGTTTTCATTTTTTCTATAATCAATAATTCCATGAAGCTTTGCCCTGAAAGGAGTGTTTAATGTTTAAAGCAAAAATAGTAATCCCTTGAAGATGAAAAAAGAATGGTCTTGAATGAGCAATTCTGAAAGCTTTTGGTCTCATAATCTTCTAAAAACAATTCATTAACTGAAAAATAAGTGAACACTTTAACAAAACTTGTTTTTTTATGAATAATAACTTTTCTAAAACAAAAACATAATTTAGTGAGAAGAGTGGCATTTCCTTACAGTTTGCTAATTCTTTAATTTCTGGGTTAGTAAGAGACAGATGGGTCCTCCCATTTGCTTCTTTCAAACTATTACGATATTTGATTGAAGTAAAAGAAGAGAACCCAGCCTCTAAGCAGACAGGGGAGAAGAATTTTAACACCCTTTTCCAATAATTATGGGTAGTTTAACAGATCCTCAGGTCCTACCATACCTAGTGAATCAGAAGCTCTGTGCCTGCAGACCAACGATCTGTTTGTCAACTCAGGTTAACTCACTCTCCAGCTAACAATGATAGGAGGTCACCTCAGGCTGAAACTTCAGGACTTCTACTTTACGCTAATACAACTCTCAGCTTCCCTTAAGTCATTGTGGAGGGGACACACTTAAAATAACTAAAACTCATATTCAAGACAAACAGTTTACAGTTTCAGTGTTGTTCAACCCCATTATGTTAAAATTTCACACACCTTTTTATTATTCAAGGTGTCAATATGAAAATGTATTAACTTTTTAATAACTGGTTTACTGTTGATAGTTAATGGTGGTACTTGAATGCTTTAAAATACATTAAACTTTAACCGTCCCCCAAATTACTCACTGCAAAGCAAAACAGTGTCTACCCAGTGTTAAGAAATACACACAATATAAAAACTTAATTAAAAAATTTTAATAACTGATTCTCCAGTTTTACCTCAATGATGGACTTTGCCCTTTGCTATATTAAAGGTGATCCAAACAGAGGTAGACTGACTTCCATCCTCAACCTGACCTCAAATTAATCTAACCGGGCTATGGCTGTATCCGTTGCAAAGGCACTGTTTCAGCTTCTCAGGCTTTCTCTAGGACGTATGCTTTTATCCCTCTGCTTCGCGTGCACACTCAACACCTCCTTCGTTACCTAGCTTAAGGTTCCTTCTCCTTGAAGTAATTTCTAGCTCCTTAGGCACATGGAGTATAAACCACCTTATCATTTTTTATTACTTCTTATGAGAACAAAAGAAGTTTTTCTTCTAAAACAAACTTTTTTATAAAGCACACTTACAGAAACTATTAACACTTTGTTTTCAGTAACTATGAGAAAATTTCTTGATATTGAATATTCAAGAAATTTTCTAAAGACCAGATTTTAAATAATACCTAAAAAGAAAAAAATTCACATGAAGACAAGTCTTCTCATTATTTAAAGATCTACAGTAATAATCAATAGACTCAAAAATTACTCATGGATAACGAGGGAAGGTTTTATATGCCTGGCTCTTTTTTATACACATTAACTGAGAAAAACCAATTGAATTGGATAGTAAAAGTTTAGACAAGAAACAGATTTTCCTGGGAACCTTAAGAATGGATAAAAATGACATTAAAAAAAAAACAAGCTAGTTCATTTCTTCATTCTAAAAGACCTTACTAGGTGCTTACTAAATACATAAAAGTTTTAATAACCCTTTCTCTCATTTCCCAGAAAATAAACAAGAACATTAAGAAATTAAGTCTGTAGTTTTAGACTCTGCAGCGTATTTAATCTACCAAACTGAATAACCTGAGCATGAGTAGCTGAGGAGGCACCACTGTTTGAATAGTAACTAAGTTCCTTCCATGTAAGAACATTCTGAACATCATAAACAACTGTTATTGTGTCTTGAGGAAAAAATAAAACAAATAAATATAGCATAACACATCAAGCTTTACATGAAACACAAAAAGGGTAACATCAAATCAATGATCAAACTGACTACTTCTCTCTCACAAGCCTTCCTATACCACTAAAATAGCCACTCAGAAGATAATTTAGAAGGTGGTACCTTTAAAAAGTTTGGGTTATAGAGCAGGAAAAAGGAATTTTTGAAATGAATTATTTTATCTCCAAAATTATGATTCCAAATATCAGCTATGATCCCAAATAAGCCAAAAATCAAAAGCATTCCTGAAGGTGGAACAAATAAGCAAACAATAGGCCACAGGAGTCACTGTCCCTTAAGAATTGTTTACTATGTGGCAGGATCATAGAAAATTCTATTATGTATGTAAGTCAACCCTCACAACACCACCAGGGGAGAGATTCTATTATTATGTGCACATTCAGAATAAAAGACTGAATCATAGATCTGTAACTTACCCAAAGTCACCCAATGGTGGAGGGGCAATTTAAACCCAAAGATTTTGACTATAAGCCTGCCATATTAACTTACACAATGCAAGCCCATTCCTAAGAATTAAAAAAGGAAGTGAATCAATTTCACATAAAATTAAAGAATGACACAGAAGATTAGGATAGGAAATATATTTAAAAAATTTTTATTTAGAATATAAGAATGACCATTTTGTTACTTTGAGCTTTTTTTTTTTTTAAAGATTTTATTTATTTTTAGACAGAGGGGAAGGGAAGGAGAAAGAGGGAGAAAAACATCAATGTGTGGTTGTCTCTCACACACCATCTACTGGGGACCTTGCCACAACCTAGGCATGTGTCCTCACTGGGAATCGAACTGGTGACCCCTTGGTTCACAGGCTGGTGCTCGATCCCCTGAGCTACATCAGCCAGGCCTTCTTTGAGTTTTCTGACAGGCTCAAAGGGTATTACTTTTAAGTGCCAAGACAGACAAAGGAGTCACCATTCTTCTCACTATACAAATATGTAAATCCAGATTAGAAGGGCCACGCTTAGGACCTACAGCTAACTTTCCTGATACTATAGACACTTAGCTCCTTGTTATCATTTGTGAATGTTTTTCAGTTATTTACATATTAATTTTATATGTTAATTCTATTATAAAGTCTGTATGTCATAATGAACAAGTTTTTCAGTTATACTGGTCATCCCCCACCCCTTAAATTCTCAAAACTAAAACCAAAAATAAACCTTTCTCCAAAGAGTTGGAAAAAAAACCCCAAATCATGTTTCATCTGAGTATTGCCACAGATGATTATTCTGAGTAAATTCAAAGTTTCCTCAAAGGACACCAACTCTGAAAAAAGTTCACATTTTTTAATTCCATATCAGTGTAAATTTCAAATTTTCTTGCTCAAATAATGCTATATTAATACATTAAAAGGGAAACATGATTCACTCCAAAACTGCTTCAATAAAATAACTGACCACATGACAATACACTGACAAAGACATTTAGAGAGCTTTATGTTTATGGTGGATACATAGCGCCCTCTGCTGCACAAACTGCAGAAACGTCAACCAAGCTGAAAGTATTCAAAACCAAAAAAGGCATGGGCTCTTGGAAATCCGTAATTGAGATTCAGTTTTATGTGTTCTTTTTTTTAATTACCGTTGTATAAATTTTAAAACTCTCTATATGTAATGAAGCATTTTCTTCCACACACTCCTAAAGTTCTCTGTCTGACCCTTTTCTGTCCTCACCTACATATTTACAGGGTAGAACAATGTATTGGGAGCAAGTTCCCAAAAGGCCCCAGCGAATAAAATCCGGGTATGTCCCTTCTCTCTACTACGTCTCTCATACCAGAGAACTGGACAGAGCTGAATAGTGGAACTCTGATTACAATTCCAAACCAAAGCAATGTCATAGCTTTTAAACCTGCCCTAACTGGCAAATAAGAACAGAAGATAAAAAGTGTTATATTTGGAAGAATGGGAGAAATCTTACTTTTAATTTAAAAAATACTTCATTAAGAGACTCTACAGTAACATAAGAAAATCTAAAATTTCAAATATTTAATGTCACACTTTGTATTGAAGGTATAATGGACTCAAAATATACAAAAGATGGTATGATATTCAAGGCATTTTTAACTACAAGCACTAAGTTGTATTTCCTGCAATGAACCACATTTAAAATGCATTTTGAATATATAATAGTTGTGTAAACCATATAAGTCTATAACATATGTTAATATAACTTGAAACTGCTTTGAAATACATTGACTATTAGTAAAAAATGACTAAAGACATAAATATTTTAAAATAAATCATAAGTTTTTAAAAGTTAAAAAACACATTATACTTCCATTTGCCTTAACATTGTAGAGGGAGTCAGGGCCGACACCAAGGACGAAATGAAATGTTATCTGCCCTCCTGCAGGTGCTGAGACGCTAACTGCCCTGACTAATGCTGTAAATGTTTCTCTCCCACTTCTGTAAGCCCCTTCATGCCAAATCTATACTACTCCTCCCAATACCCTCCCCTGCTTAGCCCAGCATAAAAGGAATGCGGGGCTATTGTTCTGGGCTCAGAATCCGGAGTTTGTCTCCTCTGGGCCCGTGCACGTAAATAAAGATTGTGCTCCTAACCCCTCAGTGTCTGGTCGTTTCATTTTTCCGTAACAACATAAGCAGACTTTCCTTATATAATCTAATTTCATTCAAGTTAAACTTGAAAATTGAAAATATTTACCCTAGTGAGGAAGACTTAAAATGTTAACTGCATGATACACCTGGATGAAACAATTAAAAAGCAGTTAAGAAAAAAAACCCTCAAAAACACTGTTTTACAAAAAGGCAAAGTGCCTCTTACTGAGCACATTTTAAGGAAAGTTTTATTTTCAAAGGCAAATTTGAAGCACCCTCTAGTGGAAAACTGGTAACAAAAAGTTAAAAGCTTCTGTTTCTGAAATGTTATAATTCAATTTCTATAAAACAAGTACATATGACCT
This sequence comes from Mormoops blainvillei, assembly GCA_004026545.1. NCBI lineage: Eukaryota > Metazoa > Chordata > Mammalia > Chiroptera > Mormoopidae > Mormoops > Mormoops blainvillei. The sequence goes on along the minus strand of PVJD01000226.1, from coordinate 519,489 downwards.
AGGACAAAAAAGTACATTAGGTAGACACCTCTTTCCAAATCTTGCTTTTAAAATATCCCCCAACACACACACACACACACGCACACACGCATATAAGACAGCACTTCCTAAAGTCCAACAGAAAAAGTCTACTATTTATCAGTTAAAAAAACAACATTTGTGAATATAACATCACAAATATACTCTATACATTAAACATTCCACTGTGGTCATAAAATGATTAAATCATAGAAACTCATGGAATCACTCTGGTAGCTTGACACATGTGGTTAAAAGATTCAACCAAAAAGAGAGCTAAGGGAACACAACAGGAAAACTTGAAAATTACGATCCTCTCCAGACACACTGTAACATTTTATAAATAGTCTGTGCTAAACTAGCAAATTAGGTGAGAACTTCCAGCACAATCTGATTACATTCCTTTATTCTTCTTGGTTATTAAAGTGATTGCCTGGTCTTGAAACAGACATGATTCCCACATGAAAATTTTACCAGAGATGATTTTTTACATTAGTAATTTAAAATTGAATAGATGAAATCCAAGATTATGTGAATTAACAGGGCTATCTATTAATAATTATACTATATATTATATATTATATAAATTCTTAGTATCACAATTTGGAGAAATACTAGCAAAACAGAAAATGTCCTTATCTGAGAGACCGTTTTTAAAAATAATTTTAAATCTATTTTCTGAGGAAGGTTCAAAACATTTAAATTATTTAGCCTAGGGAAGAAAAGGTTCCACAGAAGAGCGGGTAATTAAGCATTAAGCAGCGATTTACTGAACACTTTAACTAGGTGTTGCTCAAGGCTCTGGAGGCCTGGTGGCACACTGAATGAACAAGGTCCCTGCCCTCAGGGCGTCTGCATCTTGAAGCAGAAAAGACCATAAGCAATCAACAAGCTCCACTAGGGTCAGGGTTTCTGTCTGTTCTATTTACTTTGGCATCCCCAGCATCTGCAACTTACCTGGTCCATAGTGGGCGCTCAATAAATGTTTATTGAATTATATAAAAAAGAAACTTCAGCTAGTGATGAGTAGTAGAAAGAAAAAAAACTAAATAAATAGAGAGTAATGGGCAAAGGTGGCATGGCAGGTATGTGCTATTTCGGATTGGAGAATTAGAAGAGGCTTCTCTTAAGGAAATGCCATTTGAACTCAGACTTAATAACCAAGGTCAGACTTGCAAAGATCTGAAAGAAGAGCTTTCCAGGAAGAGGCAGGAGTGGTCCGACATTTAAACATGCAGACTGGTCAGTGTGGGTAAGCCACAGCAGCCATGGGAAAGCCAGATTTTACTCAAATAGGGTGGGCAAAAGATGGTGGTTGCAAACAGGGTCAAAGCAGTGGAAATGTAGAGAACGTGTAACTTCCTGATCTATTTTAGAGGTGAGAAGAAGGCATGCTTTGCTGATAGGTTAAATACGTGAGATGAGGCCAAGAGTAGTATTAAAAATGAATCCTAAGTTTGGTGCTTAAACAACTGGGTGGGTAAGAGTACTTATTGAGAGGGGAAAACGAGGTGAAGAACGGGTTTCTGACAGGTAGTGGAGGGAGGGGACAACTTTCACAGCGAGCCATGTAATCAGGAGTTCAAGTATGTGGCTGTGTATTTTGGTGTGAAGCTAATAAAACGGACTGAGGTACAGAGCTGTAAATTTGGAAGTTGTTTCCTGAGATGATGCTTAAAGCCATGGAAACAAACAGTTATCAGTAAGGAGTTGGGGAGGGGACACCAATTACTCCGCGGAAAAGCAAAGGATTAAAGACAGAGGTTAATGCTCATCCAGTATGATGAGAGCTTTTAGTTCGAGTTGTACAGAAAGAGACTGGACTGCCTGCATATATTAGGGACTGTCCACCAGAGGCCAGCAAGGGCTAGATGTGCATCTGGAGGGCTTCTACTGAAGCGATTCTTGTAAGGGATGCAAGTCTCCCTTGGATGTCCTTCAAAGGCACCATTTAACGGGGTTTTAAAGACTCAATGATTTACCTTTATGTATGCATATTATTTTGTTACTAAGTAGAGTCCAAGATTAAAAAAAAACACTGGCATATAAAATGTGTATCTATGTATTAATTGACATTACATGTTACCTGTTTTTGTCAGCAAAAGGTTATCCAAGTGCCTGTCTCCAACTCCAAGTATATATGTAATCACACAATATCCAGCTGCAATAACAGTTCAAAAAAAAAAAAAAACTGTGAAAAACACATACAAACCAGGTTATACGGGCACTGAATATAAAAACAACTTGCGTTACTTTAATTTCAATTTGCTTACTACTAATTTTCATTTTTCACCTAAATTCTCAAATTAAATCTCTCAGCTTTGAGTCTATAAAGAATTTATTACTTGAAACTCAAAAGAAATTACTATTTTCAACAAGAAAAATATCTTTGTCAAATTATAAAAGCCAGTTGTATCAAAAGAGAAATCAGGTTTCAGGTCTATCATTTCTTGTTTAAAACTGGACGTGTGTTAAAGATGACAATGAAAAAGAATTGTTTACAAAAATGCACATAATGAAGTCAATCATCCCACAACTATGCCATCTACAAGGTAACAAAAGTACATGCAGGTTTAAAAAAAGGAAAAAACTTCAGAGAAACAATCTTGAGGTGTCAGCGGATAGAAAAAAAAATTAATTCACTTAAGTGGTAAAGACATTTATGAAATTCATACCACAATCCTCTAAAGTATTAAGAAAAATAACATGACCAGAGCTAGGGGCTGAGTCATTGGCTCCAGCTTTAGTCTCTTTTATCTTTTTCTTCAAAAGAGTTTGGAAACTGGGCTTGTGTTGAAAATGCTCAAACAAAATCTGAAGCATACACACACACACACACACACACACACACGTATGCAATATATTTGTATATTTTGTATATATACAAAAATGATGAGACCAACCTGTTAATGACCAAATTACTCCTTTCCACATTTAATGGGCCAGGATTTGAATTTAAGTTTGACTCTGAAGTCCTAGCTCATGCTATGTGTGCACTGTATATAATTCCTCCTCCTCAGAGTGGCTATTTTGACAGGTGAAATACTCAATAAGATATTTAAGCTAAAGTATATTTGTTTAGAATAAATAACCATATTCTAATTACAGATAAAACTATGTACTATTTCAAAATATATTCATATCTAGAGAATGAAAAGAAGATAACATACTATTATTTAAAAAATGCTTCTAATCATATCACTAATATACTAACAATTTTTACTTAATTGTAACAAATCAGTGATTCTCAAATATAGTCTGTAGTATGACAGGGACCAATAGTTTGCCTATGCAATATATTCTATCTATGCTTCTTCCTTAAGACAAAACCAAACCAGGATTTATAGGACAAGACTGTGCTTTGGTAAAAGACTACATTTCCCAGACTCACTTGCATGTATCCATAATATATTGTTCTTGTAATTTTACTAAGTGAGTGGGGTTTTCAAATTTGAATCAATATTTATAGGTTGTATGTGTATGTATATATTTCAAATAGAAAAAGTAAACATTATTAAATGTTTATGATTTACATTAAGATTATGATGAAAAAAGTTTACAATAACTATCTGAAAGTCAATTAAAAAGAAGATAATTGTTTGGGGGCCTGAAAAATATCTCATTTAATAAGGAACTGAGAACAAGGTGTGGCAAATTAAAGATGGTCACATACTTTTTAACACTCTTTGCATTCAAGGTGGGAACTACATTCCGTCCCCCTTGAAGCCAGGCAGGCTCTGTGACTGCTCTAACCTAAAGAATATTACAGTAGTGACAAAGTACCAACTCGCCAGTCCAGCCTTCAGAAACCAACACTCCACCCCTGTCTCCTAGAATACTTCCTCTGGGAACTCAGCTCTGAGAAGCCCAAGCCTCAGAAAGGAATCACCATGCACTGGCGATTCAACTGACAACCTAGCTGAAAAACAACAAATTACTTGTCATGTGAGCGATCTATCACCCTAGTCACGTCCACAGATGATAAGTAATTTTTTCAGATCATATAAAACACAGGCCCAAAGTTCTGAGAAAAAAAGAAAAGAAGAAAAAAGGTAGGAGGAAGAAAGGAAAGCAGGGAGGGAGGGAAGGAGAGAAGACCAAGTGAGAGAGCAAGGGGGAGCAGGAGAAGAAAAACACTTTTTGAATGTTTCAATCAGTGTTTTTTAGTCTTTTAATCTAAATACAGTGCATGTAATCATTTTTTTATGGGAAACACAGTCACATGCAATGCATGTTCCTTCAGTGAAAATAAGAATTAAAAACATAAAAGATTCTAATAGACACACATTTTATTTCAGTGTTTGCAAATTTCCTAGGAATACACTTAACTTATACTTCTCAGCTAAAATGTATCATCAAGTATCATAAAATAAATTTGGGAATAAGTAATGGGGTTCAAAATAATCTGGAATACTACTTCACAGGAGCATTGTTCAAAATTTAAAAATGTTGTGTATGACAAATCAATTTATAAACCATAAGACGATATGAAAGTTTAAATATAGTTGTTATATGTCTAGAAAGCCTTCTACTTGCTCCCCCCAGCTGTGGCTGCTCAAGTATAGGAAGACATATGAACATAAACAAATATTTAAATAAAACAGGAATGACATATACCATGTAACATTCAGGGCTCAAATCTAGTGTCAATTCCCTTGCTAACCCTCCCTTAAACAATCTAGTTATTAAAAAAATAAAACTCTTATGAAAAATGAAAAAATAATTCCATAGAATATAAACTTCATGAGGACAGGCATAAATGGATAAAAGAGAGGAATTAACCCTATGGCATGATGTGACCTGCTTCCAGGAGCGGACCCTGAGTACTGATCTAAACACTGTGAGAGGTACCCTCATGACACAACACTGGGATCTTAGTTCCTGGTTTAACTAAAGCACACATATTGATAGCTGAAACTCCTCTGGCAGCCTGCTTAATTGCGGTTACTCAAATACAGGGAAAATCGAGGGAAAAATTAACAGCTCCCAGGAAGAAATAGCCTGTAATTAGGAAATTGTTTAGTGATTACAAGATGTGTCCATTAAAGACTAAACAGGATTTATACCTCATCATTACTATTAATCAAAAACATTAATGACTTCTTCTATCATCATTTTACATATTTTAGTCTTCTTATAAAGCATTTTTTGTATCTCCCCAAAATCTAAGTGTTGGAATCCTAATGCCCCAAGTGACCGTATTAGACAGTGGGACCCCTGGGAGGTCCTCAGGTAACAGGGGTGGAGCCCTTGTGAATAGCAGTAGTGCTCTTGTAAAGGATTTCCCACCGTCTCCCTAGCCCCTTCTACCACAGGAGGTCACAAGAAGTCTCCAACCCAAAGACCCTCAGCTGACCTCGCTGCACCCATGCTTGGAGTTCCAGCCTCTCCAACTGTGAGAAATAAATTTCTGTTGTTTATAAGACACTCAGTCCCTGGTGTTTCACTGTAGCAGCTAGAAGGAACAGAGACGATATCGTAACATATTCTAAATGTGTATGATTATGGCAATCACAGAATCGCCCACTTTCCTTCATTCAAACTTATCCATGGAAAATAATTATTTGTAAAACTTACCACAGCTTTTAACATAAGTGTCCATAACCTCAGCACTGATCCCATAGGGTCCATTGTCACTTGGTGCGTATTTTCTAAAAAAGTTCTGAAAAGACATTATTTACATATTAGCAAATTAACATGACATTTCAAAACTGTAAATAATGACCACAGATGTCTGATCTAAAATTTAGTCAGTAATTATAAAATGTGGATTTTAGGAAGTATATTCCTCAGGAATGAGTCTGTTACTATGCTTACAAACTGTTGAGATAAAACAAACAAACAAAACAACATACATATGCTGCTTCTTCTATAACACAGGGAAAACATTAAAGAAAAGAAATTCACTTCTGTATTTCAATACTTAATATCACAATATTTCATCTTTCTCCTGAGAGTGAACATGAGGTTATTGGGTTTTTTTTAAATTGTATACATTCTCCTGAAAATGAACATGAATTGTTATTTTCTGAATTACAGTCAGCCCTTGGTACCCATGGGTTACACATCCGTGGATTCGACCAGCAGCAGACCAGAAATATAGTCGGGCATACTACAGTTACATCTGTGCTGAACATGCCCAGACCTTTTTCCTTGTCATTATTCCCTAAACAATACAGTATAATAACTAGTTACATTGTAATAGGTATCATAAGTAATCTAGAGATGATTTAAAGTACATATGTGAGTGTACACAGGTTCTATGAAAATACTATGCCACTTTATATAAGGGACTTGAACATCCACGGATTTGGGTATGCTTGGAAGTCCTGGGACCAATCCCTCGAGGATGCCATAGGATGACTGTACCTTTTAAGCACAGCTACTAAAACAGTTGCCATTAACAAGCGCAATAAAATTACAACCAAATTTCTAAATAATTATAATGCAAGTGCTATGAATTCTCAGAAGTTCAGCAGAAACTGATGGCTAAATATAAGATAGATGTTGATAAAGCAAAAGAATCATAGCGGCACAATAAATACATTAGTGTTCAAAGAGTCTGAAAACAATAGGGGGAAATAGCATATTTAGTTCTTTTTTTTTCAGACTACCAACTGAACCTGAACCTATCCCCTTACATTTCAGTGTTAAAGAAAAACACAGAGTTTATAAAACTCACATACCCTTTAAAAAAATAAGTTTATCTTATATTTTCAGCTTTTATGAATACCCTGTAAGTTTAACATAGGATCTATATCTAAAGTTTGCAAAAAACTACTATAAATCAACAAAGAAAAGACAAACAACCCAACAGAAAATGGGCAAAGGATGTGAGCAAGCACTTCACAGAATACATAAATGGTCTATACACTTATTTTAAAATGTTCAACATTGTGGGTAATCAGGTGGTACAAACTAAAACCACAATGAAATACAAAAACTTAGAAGTTTGACAATAAGAACTTAGGCAAAGACACGTAGCAATACGAAACACAAGATGCAACTATTTGGGAAAACAATTTTTAACTGTCTACTAAAGTTTAAGGATGAAAATAACTTTTGGCCTAGCTAAACTATATACATGGATCGAACCTGAAACCAAGAATCAATACACAAACTGTCATTACTTTATAAAACCATCATTGCATAGAGCAATGCATTAACTGATAACTTTACTGAACAATTATTTCAGTTAGAACCCCTGTTAAAAGCTCTGCGTGCACTTCATGTAATCTTTAGAATAATACTAGAGCTAGGTACTATTAATTTTAACCCAAAATTTACAGGTGCAAAACCTGATGCTTGAAGGGTATGTTGGTGTTCCTAGACCTGATAGGTTTGATTTGTTAGATGGAGTCACAGACTCAACGTAGAGTTGTTGCACAATTAAGAGCAAAAGGCACCCTCTGACTAGCAACTATTAACAGTTTAAAAGGAAAGCAGGCTGTTTGCTATAAATTATATTATTTATACAGTATAGGCACAGTGAACCTGTTATCAGTTATAGATCAGAAGAACACACCGAGAGCCAAGTTCCCTGATACCAGCAAAAGGCTAAGCTTGCAATCAATCAGGCCTTTCTAAGGACAGTAGTCTTGGCCTGCTATGCCAACTCTTCTGCACAAAGGGCTAAGCAGTCGCTATATTAATAGCTAAAATGGCTGTACCCTTCAGCTCCAGGCAGTCTGCTGTTCTGAGCCTGAGCTTTTTAACCACTGCACATGACTGCACCCCAAACATACGAACAGAATAGCCACTTGCTCTGCCAAGTAATCGGAGTAATGCTTTTCTGCAAACCTAAATTCAGTACTGAATTACCAGGATACTCCAAACTGAAAAATACAAAAGCACACTGTAGCAAATGTCCTCTATCAAGCACTGTTGTATAATCTTTCGTCTCAGGCATATCAGTTATTCTGTGAGAATTACGAACATTTTTCTTGCATAGGAAAAAAGAAACATTATAAATAAAAGGTAACTAATAAACCATTAAGGTTTAATAAGAACTAATCCATGTATATAAAATGTAAAAAAAATTCCAAAGATAAACATGGTTGAGTCCTAGAATCTACTCGTATCGAATGGGAGCAAAAAGGTTGGAAGGGGAGGAGAGGGGCCTTAAGAAAAAATTATGCAAAACATGCACGAGCAAGGTTATCACTATAGCACTATTCTGAACAAAAACTGGAAATAATCAAAGCGTTCATATATGGTTACATTATAACATTTCCATCCTTTGAACTATAGCCATAAACTTTAAGACATTTTTAATTTGTTCACCAATTAATTACTAATCTATTATGTGCCAGACACTGTTTTAGGATTTGAGTATCTGTATGTCCTGACATGGACGAATTTCCAACTGTAAGCATTGTTTACTTCTGAGGAAACGAAAAAGAGCTTGAAGAAAAACGGGTGATAAAAGGAGACTTTCATTTTTAACTTACTTTTATAAAGATGAAATTTTTATAACAGGAACATATTCATGAACTGTATAAATCTTTAAACAGCTACTATACCTGAATGCTTCCTTCTGTATCAAGCACTTCGGCAACAGGAACTGACTGGATAAACTGCATGAAGCCTACAGGGAAATACATGCATTGCCTTAAGCAGAGTTATTGGTTAAGCCATAAAAATAGAGGTTCTGCTAAAAATAACCTTCATTTGCAAATGTATACACTACATACCTGAATAACTTAAAAAGGTCTGCAAACACTATTTAAGTTTATATGTTTATACTAGAGTGTATCTCGAAGGAACTACAGGAAAACGTAAAAAAAAAATTAAGCTAATTTAACCTATTTGTTCCTCTAGGCCAATTTCTACGATTGTACATAAGGAATGCAAAGATTTAAGGTCAAACTTCTTAAATGTGGTACAAAAATCTCTTCTTTTTGTATTCTATAGTATTTTTTTAATGTCAATTAAAAATATTCCACTTCACATTTAAAATCACTTTAAGAAATCTGAAATTATGCAATATCAATCATGTAACCCTAAACCTGTATTATGCTCATTAGCTTTTTGGTTTAATACTCCATCTATGCCCTTTACTGGAAATAATGGAGGAAAGTATAGATGCTTTAGACTACCAAAAAGAAAGGAGAGAATACAGTAAACAGGGGAACAAGGAGGAGGAAAATCTGGGAACAACAGGAGTATAAAGCAACAGATACATGAAATAAATCAAACTGGAATGAAGGAAATCATTTCAGGATCATAAATAATCCTGATCTGGTTTCGGTGAGCCTTACATTATAGCTATTTGCATGCAAATCAGGAGATTGGATACTCCTTTAGAATATGAAATGTCTCATTCATTGCTACGTCATAAACATGAAATAGCCTTCATTTATTCACTTAAGATTTTTATTGTTTTTCTACTATGTAGCAAGAACTTTGCCAGGTAAGACATAGAGCCTTGACCCTGCCTTCACAGATCATACAAGCCTGCAAGTTTTATTGGGATAAGTACTACATATGAAGGGGTACCATGAAAGGGAATAGTATAGGGATCAGAGGACATCTGACAATTTGAGCCACGTTTGGAAGGACAACGACAGGTAACAGGTAAAGCTGTGGAGGAAAGATAATGAACACAACATATGTAACAGCCTTAAGGTTGAAAAGACCACAGCGCATTCGAGAAAGTGGAAGGTGGCCCGCGGGCAAAAGCCTAGGAAGCTAGGGGGAGGGTGGCAGAGAGAGGCTTCAGAGACAGGTGCAGCAGGAAAGTCACACCCTGCCACAACTAAGCTGAAGCTTTTTGTCTTTGTCCCAAGAGCAAATGAAAGTTAGTAAATCAATCTATGCAGGACAGTCAAAGAGCATACTTGCATTTTTAATAAGATCATTCTAAGAGAAAAATGAGAAGAAGGATTAAACTATCAAAAAGATTTGGGAGTGGGCAGGGGAAGGGCAGGAAACCCGACACTTCTGTTTCTCTAGGGTGTCTAAGGATAAGAAGCTCTAAGAGTAACGAGACTACAGAATTCCAACAGACATCAGGCTAGCATCCTCCGGACTTTTCCACCAAACTTCCAGAGGTTATTCAGTCTCAAAAAGATGTGGATGCCAAAGAATCTACATTAAGAAATTAGTTAATTAGTGGCTTTTATAAGCAGAGCACAGTACAAAGCCACTCCGGTTGTAGTAGCTCTGAAATGAGGACTTGGGGCACATCCTACCATACTGCAAGAAACTACTATGAATTATAACCAATTCTGAATGCAAAGAAATACATTATAAAGGTTTTAATTTTTCTTCCAAATACGATGTTCAATGATTTCAGAGGGAGGGAGAGAAGAAGAAAGGCAGGCAGGCCGATCCAGCTGGTATTCAGTGCCACAGACGAGATCAATGTCTAACATTTTAACAACTTTCAATTAGAAAATGAAAAATATACTTATTGGACATTGAAATAAACAATCACTGTGTAAAATGAACTTACCATGTTTTGTACTTGTGGCTAAAACTTTATAGGGTGTTAACTTCAAATCCAGGTTCTCTTTCCGTAGAAGCTTTTAATAAAAGATAAAATATATTAACAAAATGGAAAGACTGTTATGAAACAGTTTTACAGGCAAGTATCATAGCAATTTAATATAAGAGGTTCGGGAAGTGAATCTAAATTAAAGTTTAACTAAATTAGTTAGTTAATTTAACTTCCATCATCAAAATAAATTTATTAAGCACTTACTGGATGGTGTGCCAAAATTTTTATCTTATTCTAAATCACTGTCAGTAGTTTTCGAAGAACAGTAGAGTTCTTGCTACTAATTTACAGTTTTTTCCTCTGAATTTACAGTATCTTATAAGTAGTTTAGACTAAGAAAAAAAGAAATAAGAGCAAATATGTTCCTTTAAAATCCAGGGATAGGGATGGATTTAAAAAAGAAGATCCAGTTGACTAAGAGGAAAGAAATTATCAAATACAACACTGAGAAAACTTAATTGGGAAAAAAGATTTTATGAAAAGAAACACATGCCTTTTCATTTTATACTCATCAAAAAAGCCATTCTGCAGTGTATAAAAACCACCCAGTTTATTCAAGGTCAAGTGGAGACTGCTGAGCTTTCTGTATTGTATCTGAATGTAACAAAAAGGTCCTGTGTCCAAATACAGCACATACACAAAACCATAGTTTTCTAAAATTAAATACTATTCCACCCCAACATAAGGTTATGCTCACCTTGTCCATGAGCGAAATGATTTGAAGAATAAGTTGATCTTGGCGTAAGTCATCCCCATGCTTAAATATAACTGGATATTTCCCTCCATCTTCTGTCTTAAAGAATAACTGTGCAGGCATAAGGGCACTCTGGAAATAAATACATTGTTTTAAAGTTTGGATATAAATTAATGTATGAAAATCTACTATACACAGAATAAAACGCTAACCTATAAGACAGGTAAACAGGACCTAGGAAGCACGGTGGTTGGCAGCGAGGTGCACTGGGGTACCCTGGAGAAGGCAATGACCCAGCCAGCCGTCAGAAGACCACGTGGCCTGAGGAGCATGCGCTCTGGAGTTGGTCATGGTCATGAATCCAGGCTCGACCAGAGCTGCATGGCCTTGCGCACATTCTGTAACCTGTCTCCTCACTTGTAAAATAAAGCCGACACCCCCCTCTCCAGAGCTGCTACGGCAATTTAAAACTGGAGAGGGCCGAGAATCGCCGCCATGCTTGACAAAGAGTAGACATTCTATATGTGTTCTCCATGATTACTTGTATTATTAGAGACATACTGGAGTAAATGAGGTAAAACAGGACAGCGTAAAAATGCACCAGATAAAGAGTCAAGAGCCTTGGCTTCAAATGGCAGGTATATGACTCAAAGCTTTGCAGCTTCGAGACTTACATTACTCTTTTATAAAATGAAGGGAGATCTCAAATACCTTTATCTTTTATTCAGGCATAACTCTATGTTTTCTCCAGTATCTTTCCCTTAATTAGATGAAATCTGACTTAGGTTAGGTATATGTTTAAAAATCAGCATATAATCAAATTCTCTTTAGAAATAAAACCTCATATAGAGTAGCACCAAGAAACCACCACTTTGGAGATGAAAGGTCAAAAAACTGTTTTGAGAACGATGCCCTATTGGTTTGGATTACTGAGAAGAAATTATATAAGACAGAAACTTGGAGAAATTTATAATAACCTAAAGAAAAGAAATGAGTCTGACAAATAAGAAAAACAAATGATAACAACCTTAATTTACATAGGCCATGAGAAATAACAGCACAAAAAGTGTCGCTCAGAGGAATGAAGAAATATGTGAAGAAGCATTTACAATAAAATGTTAACACAATCAAAGTGGTAGGTACACAATTATTTACAGTACTATAAATTCTTTCAACTTTGTTGTAAGTTTAAAAACTGTCTTATAAAATGCTGGGGGAAAAGCTATCAAAAATGCTTCAAAAATATATGTTTAGAACATATAACCTCTAGTGAAATGAAACTCTGAATTTTAAAATATCTTAAATTTGGAGTATCCTTTTATCACCCCAGGCAAAAATGTATTTTATAAATTACCTTCGGCCCTAGTTTACAAAAGGTCAAGAAGAATTAACTGGAAGTGACCTTCCTCAAGAGGAGATTTGTAGTAATTTCCCTTTTCAGACTCAGATCTGATTCTGAAACTTAGATTTCGCCTGAAACCCAAAGCACACAGACGACAATTACAGGATAACTAATGCTATTCTCAGTTCCTTAAGGGGCTCACTCCCCATGAATATCTGGCTTTGGTTCCGAGGCGAAGGTCTACAAAATACTCTTTAAAAATGCCAAATACACTGGGTCCATAACCTTTTCAGCTCTAAGGAGTTCATAAAAGGACAGTAAGAATCCATGGATTCCTCTGAATTGTGTGCAGAAAATCCAGTGCATGTGAAAGCATATGAGTAACTTTCTAAAGTGTATACAAGGCATTCATGACTCAAAAATGACTAAGCATCAAAAAGCGAGAACCATTAATTCTAAACTTTAACTGAGAATTTTCAAGAATGTTGAAATATGTTGCCCTTAAACACAGCCTTAAAGAAATCTAAACTATTTCTTTTTTAAATTTTTTTTTTACTAACTGGTTTTAAAGAGAGAAGAAGGGGAGAGGGAGGGGAAGGGGGGGTAGAGGGGAAGAGAGACAGATAGAGAAACACCAGTTTGTTGCTGCACTTACTTATGATTTCACTGACTGAGTCTTGCATGTGCCCTGACTCGGGAAGGAACCCACAACCTTGGCACATTGGGACAATGCTCTAACCAACTGAACTACCCGGCCAGGGCTGAATTATTTCTTACTATAAGGACAGCCCTTTTCATAAATCTAAGTTGTTGTTCTATGAGCCCTTTCTTATGTAATGCAAAGTAATATCTCAGTGCAACTTAAGTCCTTCCACCCCTAGAATCACAAAGCCTAAAACACCATGTCTCACAGAGACGTTTCATTATGATGCCTGGCAGATAATTATGCTTCACAGGTAATGATGCTCAGTCCTTTGGCCCAACCGGAGAAGACAGCTGTCATTGGCTGACTGCTTTTAACTATACAAGTGGTAGCTGGCCAAAAGAAAAGACTAGCATGCTCTTGAAGACTAAAGAGAATTACTGTACTACTTTATTTAGGAAAATTTTAAGTCATAGGAACAGATAGGTTGAGGAATGTTAAAAAATGTTAATGGGGACTCGTATCTAACAGCATGAGCTTATGAACTAAATATGTAATGTAAGTTTTTGAACTTAAAAAAAAAAGCTCACATGGAAAAAAGTAGGTGTGGTACTGATGAATAAATAGTTCGAAAAATTAAAGATTAAAACCACAGATACATAAAAATATATTATACATTTCATACTTTAATGCCTACTGGTAATACAAGACCTTAAATCAAAATAAAGGGTACCTCTTTTTTCTAGCATTTACTAAATCAAATAAAATTATTACATTGTTAACTGCAATGTAATAATTTTCAAAGTGGTGTGTCTGTTTTTAGCTTTGAAGAACTAGGATCCAATCACAGATGTTAACGATCCATCACAATTACCTTGAATAGTGTAGCTGTTTCTGGGATTATTCCTCTAATTTTCACCTGGGGTTCTAAAGGCAACGGGATAACTTCCATATCTGACAAGTTCATCTTCTCACTGTCTCCAAGCAATGCCTGTAGTCGCTCATTCTAGGAGAACAAGTCAGAAAGGGTTAACTAGGTTAAAATAAAAAAGTGGTTCATAAAACACAGTAAGGACATAAAAAAACTGATTCCGTTAACTTTAAAATATCTGCAAAGCACCACAAAAAATATATGCAAAGTAACAACACTAACACAAAGGAGACGGTGGCTGCGTGACAGACAATCACTTAGAGCCCAGACGAGAGCAGCAGCTGCTCTAAAAGGACTCCTCTGACTTGGAAGAGCTGGGCTTTTAGTAGGTTAGGAAATATGTTTCTCTTGCTGAAGTTGAGAATAGGAACTATACTCAAGCCAGGCTTAAAGATTCAATTTCTGTGTTCAAAGGGTTTGTGAAGCCACAAAGAGAAACTAGTTTCATTTGAAGCTTAATTTTTGCATGACCAAATATTAAGCAAGAAACCTGGGCCAACCTTTTACTGTTCACTGATTCTGACTGATCAAACTTTTCCTAAGATACCATCATTTATTTTCTTCAGCTCATACACATACTGCGCCAAGCCAAGATTTCAAGTCACAGTGAAATAATTTCGTTATTTAGCGACACCCACCATATTTAGATCATGCCCTGCCATTCAGTTTCAAAAGAACACTCTATTTCCTTTGAATGCTGTAAGAGTCACGCATTCTTTGAACAGGTGAGCTTGTTCTTAAGGGGAAAACTTGACTTGTCAGTCCCAGCAGCATAGAACACTTCAACTGTAATACTACTGAAAGAATGTATACAGATCACATCACTCTTCTGTTCAAAACCTTCAACAGCTTCCATTCTTACTAAATATTTAAGTAAAGTCCTTATAATGGCTTTCAAAGATATACTTCATCCGCTTCCCTGTTATTTCGGTCCCGTCTTCATCTCCAACCATTCTTCCCTATATTGTTTCTGCTCGAAAAACACTGGGCTTCTTCCTATGTCTCATTATCTATGCGAAATAAAAGCTTTACCTTTTAATAATCATCAGTGGAATATACATTTTTATTAGAACTCAAAACATCTACTCAGAGACCTTTTCTTCTAACAAGAGGTCTTCCTCAACTAGAGGTCAAGAGTGAAAGAAGACAGAACAATATTGCCATTTGTTTTACCCATCTGACACATAAAAACATGTTTCTCTTCATTCTGTTTTCTCCCACCTAATCTTGTGAACATTATTCCATGTACATATCTCAGTTAGCAATTCTCTTTAAACCTGATCCCCTATCTTTGAACTTCTGACTCAATTTTTCAGCTTCCCCTCCTCCACTTTCTTCTCACAAGAATACATGTTACTGGAGAACAACAGTAACATGTATTGTGTTACTATTCTCAGTAACCAGGGGCACTGAGAAAGACTTGCCTCTTATAGGATTAGGTAAAGAGAAGGTATCAAGTGAGTCCTTCATAGAATTTAGGACATTGGTCAGGGATAAAATGACATAAGAACAGATGCTCATCTGTTCTCATTAAGCATAAACCTCACTGTTGAGAGAAAAACCAATGTACTAGCCCAGCCAACGGATTCTAAGCCAATGCTGTTCCAACAAATTCTGCAACCCTGGGTAAGTCACTCTGGGCCTTCACTTTTACTGAAGGATTCCATCTAAATGATCCCTAGAGGTCTCTTCCATGTCGAATGGACTCTATTCTAGGATGCTAAGACTCTAAAATAAGAGCCAATTAAAACACTGTAAATAAAACTATGGACTCAAAGGTCTGGGTACAAATCCCAATGCCAACACTTCCTAAGGACACTGGACAAGTTAACCACTCTATTCCTACTTTCCCTTCCAACTGAGATGATAATAGTATCTAACTTATAGGGTTGCTGTGAGCATTAAATCAATGTATACAAACTCATAATAAAACAGAATCTCATACATAATCAGTACTTTTAAGTGTTCCTCTTTCTAAAATTACATAAGATTTTGATAAAATATATCAATCTAAAAAGAAAGTACCAAAACTCAGAATTTTATGATACCAAGACATTATAAGTCATGAAGAGAAAGCAAAGTTCACAGGTTTACCTTCTTCTTACGATTTCCGCTTTCACGCTGCACTGCCTTCATTAGATGCACCAGTCGATCTACAAACGTCTGCTGTGCAGCCAGCAAAGAACGCATCACCCTGACAGACTTATCACCCTGAAGGGATTCAATGGAAAGGAAAATTAGTTCTATGTAGCATAATGATTAGGGTCTCTTTAATAGCATGGGTGATCTTTATTTATTCTAATAGCTTCAAACTTCAATACAAGCTGTAATTGAAAAAGATTAATTATCTTGATTCAGAGATAATGAGAAACCTGTTATCTTAGTTAAACACTACCAACTCTTCCACAGCTGAAATATTATCTGAGTCTTTAGCAAATACCACTCTCTCAAAAATAGCACTTTTTTCCCACATACAACCAGGCGACAATATAAAATTCACTCACCCAAAATGCATTCACTCACTGATTCAATAAATATCTGGATGCCTATGATATCTTCAGAAATGTGCAAAGGATACGGTAGAAACAGTAATATCTTCAAGGACTAAAAAATCTACCAAAAAGGGTAGAGTCCTCAAATAGCAACATACCACATGCTTGCTTAATAAAAATCATAAAAACAAAATGTTATACTTAGGTAGTGATTCCCAGTTCATAAAATATTATAAAATACCTTTTCTCATTTAATCTTCCAATACTTGCAGCTAGGCAAATATTAGCATTCTCATTTTGAAGATGAGAAAATTTGAGTTCAGAGGAACTGAGATTTTTCATAGAGTGACAAATTTAAGTGACAGAATTGAGGACTAGAAAGGAGGATCAACTGCTTATTTGCTAATCACTTTGATGTAGAGACAATCTAAGTTCTGAGAACTACATAAAAGTTTAGCCTCCAAGAGTTCAATAAGAGGTGATTTAAATATTTAATAACATGAAGCATGAAACATAGATAAAAGATGCTATGAAGTAAAGTATTTCCATAAGCCACAGATTAATGTTTTTTTATTGCCCATGCACCCTCTGCTGGCTGAACTGTGACACTGTTTTAAGAGTCACACAGACACCAAAGGAAAAATGGCTTTACATATCTCTAAAAATTGTTTAATAAAGAAAAATAGATGTTATGTAGAAAGTATCTGCAATATGACCATTATCAGCAATAAAACCACTGCCAAATTTCCAGGAACGTACCTAGTTTTGAAAATAAAAATAGTAAACAGAGATGGAAATAAAAAGGCAAAGCTTTGAGGTTTTTTTGTTCCATGTATAAGTTTACTTCATTAAATCAGGGATCAACAAACTTTCCAGAAAGGGCCAGTGAATAAATTCTCTAGTCCGACTGAGTTTTCCAGTCCAATTATTCAACTGCTATGGCAGAGCCATACTGGCCATAAACAATATGAAGACAAAAAGCATGACTAGGTTCCAATAACATTTTACTTATGAGCACTGAAATGTGAATTTTACACAGTTTTCCTATATCACAACAAAATACTATTTTTGTTTGGACTTTTTTCAACCATCTGAAAATACAAAAATCATTCTTAGCTTAGAGGACATACCAAAACCGGCAACAGGCAACATTCGGTCCATGCACCGTTTGCCAACCACTACATTAAGTGATTACCTTCAACAAAGCTTGGCTGAATCGTCTCATTACATTCAAGTACATCTCATGGGTCTTTGGATCTCTCTGCTGGGTATCTTGATCTTCACATTCCACTATCACATACCTTAAAAATATGTTCAGTCATACAGATGATATGAAATGAAGCTCAGATTCATTTTGTATTTATTTATGCCTTTCCATTAAGAGATTCATATTTGCAAAAATAATTAAATGGGAGAAATGAAATATGTTATCATCACTCTTTCAAAAGTGGAAATAGAAGAAACATATACAACTATCTATAAAAGGTAAATTAGTAATAGTCATGTTTTAATTTGCACAATATCCTAGATGTTCTAAAAATTTTTGCAATCAAAACAAGCATTTTCTCCTATTTCTTTAAAAAGTACACAGAGCATTAATTTTCAACTGGTGTGCCACAAGAAATTTTAAAATAGGCAATACCTGACTATTTGGTCAGGGGCACTGACCTCTTTTCCTATAGACTGTCAAATAAAAAAAAAATGAAACAGCCAACACAACAATAATCATCTGGTGTGAATGAAAATCAAAATTGTATCTATTTTTTTGTCCAGTCAGCAAAAAATATTTTTGGTGTGAGGCAGAATTATTTAGTTTATGTGTGTCAAGAGATGGAAAAAGTTGAAAATCGCTGACAGAGAGCATTAACATCTTCAGAAATCATCTAAGCTCACATACCTACCAAGTAACTCAAGATCAAGAATATTTCTACAATCCATATTATTCCTTTGGTATTACTTAAGGCTCTCATTCTGAAAACCATCAAAGCTATTTCCTTCATTAACAGTTTTCTGAAAGATGAATAAAATTTTAAATTGATTTTTTCCTTTCAAAACCCATCTCCTTATTTCTCAAGAATCCATACATAACCTTTAATTTTTCTATCATAATAATGTGGTCCTAGAGAAAGCTATTTTAAATATTAAACCTAAACTGCTTATACTATTACACAATCATATAAGCAATGATCTAGGTTACATTTTAAAGCTCCTCTAATCCAGTGTTTCTATTCCTTTAGGTATACTCAATGTACTGCACTATATTACTTTCAGGTGTACAGCACGGCGGTTTGATAAAGTGATCAACAATGACAATTCTGTAACATGCCACTGGACAGTACTGCGATATTAATGACCATATTCCCTGGGCTGAACATTGCATCCCAGTGACACTTATAATTGGAAATTTATACCTTTTAATCTCCCTCACCTTTTTCACCCATCCCTCCATCCTCTTCCCCTCTGCCAACCATCAGTGTGTTCTTTGTATCTATGAGTTTGTTTGATTTGCTTGCTCACTTGTTTTGACCTTCAGATTTCACATATAAGTGAAATCATATGGTATCTGTCTTTCTCTGACTTATTTCACTTAGCATAACACCCTCTAAATGAGCGCTTGCCAACCTTGTTGGCACCAGGGAATGGTTTTTCAAGGATGGCAGTGGGGGCGGGGGGGCGGGAGGGTAGAACTCCTCAGGGGACCTTCACTTGCTCACCTGTGCTCACCGCCTGCTGTGTGGAACTGGGTTGGGGGGTGGTTTGGGGAGGAGGCAGAGACAGAAGGAGGAGCTCCAGCGAGCTTCCCTTATGCCAGTTCCTAACAGCCAATGCACGGACAGGTACTGGTCTGTGGACTGGAGGTCGGGGGCCCCTGCTCTAAATTTATCCACGTTGTTGCAAACAGATTTCACTCTTTTGGGGGGCTGAGTAACATTCCACTGTGTGTATATTTCTATACCTATACGTATAACTGTATCTATATTGACATGCCACAACTTAATCCATTTATCTGTTGACTGACACCTAGGCTGTTTCCATATCCTAGCTATTGTAAATAATGTAATAAACATAGGGGTGCTTATATCTTTTCAAATTAGTGTTTTTGATTTCTCTGGATAAATACCCAGAAGTGAAACTGCTGGATTATATGGTAGTTCTAGTTTTAATTTTTTTAGGAAATGCCATACTGCTTTCCATAGTGGCTGCACCAGTTTACAATCCCACCAATAGTGCACAGGGGTTTCTATCACAACTTCATACACAAGGCCACATATGTTCACACAGATGCATAAAACAAAAGAAGTTTCACTTTTTTTTTCTTTAAATGACAAATGATAGGCTGTGACCCTTTAAATCAATTTCAATGGATGATAATGTATGAGGTCTGTTCAGAAAGTATCCAGCCAATACTATGAAAAAGAGAGACATTTATTGAAGAAGATACAAGATACAAGAAACATTGCACATAGGTTAATGACACCTCAGTCCCCTTCAAAGTTATGACCTTCTTGAGGAAATATGGTTCACTGGTAGCAGTTTGAATCAAGTTATTAGCAACTATAGCACGATGTTCCTTCTGCTCTGGTAACAGAAGTTGCAAAACGAATTTTGCCACCACGTGTTTCATGCCAAGATCCTGCGTCAAAATCTTGGACACAGTATTTTTTGGAATCCCCAGATCAGCTAGTTCTCACACTGTCAGTTGCCGATCTTTGTTGATTGCAGCCCACACACTGTTTGTTGCAGGCATTCTGCTTGTTGCAGGCCTTCTAGAATGTGGTTCACATTCAACAGATTCTCAACCATCTTTGAGGCATTTGTGTCACTCTTCCATTTACATTGCACTCGTTGCATCCTGCCCGAAAACCTTCTGAAATATCTGAAGAGTTTCCACAGAGGAACGTTCAAGCTTAAGACAAAATCTGATGCAGACTCATTGCTCTACTTGCTCATTCATTTTGAATGTGACGGCCACACAGTACACATGCTCACTCAACAGCGTCTACCACCCTCACTGACCAGTACAGTGAAGTCATCATTGTTCACACATGCGCATTCCAGTCTACTCTCCTTGGCTGTCGAGTTACATCAATGTCAGGCAGACTATTTTCATTTTCACCAATAAATTTACTGATTTGGATATTCTGAGTATATCAGCTATCTCCCACTATTGGCTTCCAGTGGGTAGAAGCCAGGGGTGCTGCTAAACATCTTCCAATGCCAAAGGCAGCCCTGCAGCAAAGAATTATTTGGCCAAAATGTGAACAGTACCACAAAACTTCGCAAACCACTTTTGACACGTTGGATCAGTCACAGCATCTTCTCCATACACTGCACAAATCTCTGTTTGCATTTCAGTTGCATTTTTACCTTTCTTGAAACATTAAAGCATAGTATACTGAAAATCTTTGTATCTTCTTCCACTTTAAATATTAAAATGGCTGCATGAAAATTCACCAATCTTGATCACTTTTTTTGTAATGCACACTGATATTACAGCTGTCACAATACAATCTAACAAAATTGTTTCAAATGAAGTTAAAAATAACTAAGCACTATGAGAGCCATAGTTCAGAAAAAAACTAAACAAACTTTTTGGCCAACCCAACAGTCTGAAAACCACAGGTTTTATTTAAACCCCACAGGTTTATTTTTTTTTAACCCACTTGCTTGTTTTATCAACAGTAAAACTTAAAGGGTTGTGTATTGCTCACGGTGGTACCATTAGTTAATTTTAGAGCTAAAATCAGAACACAGGAGTCTGGGACCCTAGGTCAGAATTCTTTCTGTTCTACAAAGTTTACTCTCATCACATTTTTTTATCTTTAAAAGCCACATGAAACTTTTCAACCTTGTTAACTAATTGTAGTTCACAAATCTCATGTCACAGCCACTTATTTCCTTTGTACTGTTTCTGGGAAAAAGTATATTCAGCCACCTAGAAAGTAAATTTCATGAGAGCAGAGAGCCTGCCTGTCATGTTCATACTACACCCTCAACACTTCCATGCCTCGCTCGCAACATTCAATATATTATTGTTGACTGAATAAATGACACCAATCTCATGGATTTAACCATTATCTCAAAGTTAATAATTTTCAAATATGAATATAAATCCCTTCTAACACACCTAAGGTTTAATTTTGCATTTCATTGCGTGGCCTGCTTTTACCTTCATCACCCTAATTTTCCAGCAACAGGCCCCCTTTCAAAGGTATTGCTTGTCATTTTTAACTGAACCTGTGTAAAACTGAAGTTGTCACACTAAATGAGTTATTTGTCTATGCCTATTGAAGGTACTACCAATATTCCAGGCATCTGGGCTAGAAATTCTCATTAGCAGGATTTGTAAATGCAAGTTTTCTCAAAAGTCAGATGGAAATATAATCATCTGAGTCACCTGAATATAAGAAAAGAGAAATTCCCCCACCTCAAGCACCTATAGTTCAATTGTCATTGGACCCTCTTGACCTTTTCCTATAAAATGCCTCTTCCAGTGGACCTATACCAGCCAGCACCACTTGGATTCAGCCGGCAGGTATCTCTTACCCAGCTTCTTCAACTCCAAAGAGAAACCCCTTATTGCTCAATACAACCCACCTAAATTGTTCTCCTCTAAACCACCTTTATCATGTCCTACCTATATTAACAAAAACATCAGTGGTTCCCTCTTTTCCGCTGTTGTGAAAGTTTCTGGCCCAAACTCCAGGTTCATACCTGCTCTATGACCAAGTTTATGCATTCACACTCCGATCAGGCCAGTCCCCTAGCCAGCCCTCTTGTGCTTTTGGTCACGTTGCAGAACTGTCCAGGAACACCTTCTTATCTCCACCTTTGCACATTCTACCCACCCTTCCAACATATCTACCTCCTTCAGGAAATCTTCTCGAGTCCTAACAGCTTCTTCTTTCTCTTCCTGGAATAGGCACAGCTTTTCACACGCCTTGTGCTGATCATTTTACCTTATCAGTATTTCACATGTTTGATTCCTAGCTCCATTCAGAGGTTATAAAGACACTGATACCAAATGCCATAGCTTAAAAATGTTTAGTAGCTGGCATACCCAATATTGTCTTACACACAAAAATGTTCTAAAGGATGATAAAACTAAGAGTCTTCTCCTCTCAATTTCCTAGTTTCAAGCTTTACTATTATAATAATAGGTGTTCTGGAAGTCCCCAGAGTTGTATAAGCTAGAATTTCCTGTAAAGTGGTAAGAGGAGCTAAACTATGACACTACATCTATCACCATATCATGTTCCCAACAGGAGTTCTAAACCAAAACTTCAAGAAGGCATTCCTGAATCAAGAAAGTTTTCTAGAGTTACAGGATGTGTATGACTAGTTATAATAAAATTAATTAAAATTGAATTAAATTAAAAATTCAGTTTCTCAGTCAAACCATCTATATTTCAGCTGCTCAGGGAATATATGCCACATTGTACATTATTTCCATCACTGCAGAAAGTTTTACTGGACCACTCTGTTCTAGATGAATAAGCTAAAAACAGTTAAGATAAACTCATATTTCTTATCCTCAGCATTTCAGGATGTTTGGTCATTTCAGGATACCACTTAAGAATGTCAAACAGACAGTATTCTATACTATAAAGCTGTCAATATGAACCTATTCAAATCCAATTCATATCCTTATACCCTTCAAAATCCTTGCCTGTCTGTATGACCTTAGTACATTCGTCGTATTTTCCTGTGTTTAAGCAACAAACTTATTTCCAAATGAGCAATACAGATGACCACATTATGCAGGTTCCCTTGCTCTGTTAAGGTTTCCTTAACCACCAAGTAAACATAATGGCCACAGAGTTTGAGTGACGGAGGGTATCGACTGATGCTCATGATAAAGGTTAAATATTAAACACCTCTCAAAATAATTCAAGCCAACATTCTGTGGCAAAGAGAAAGTCCACATAAAATAAAAATAACAGTGCCAAATATGAAGGAAAAATTTAAACCAAGACTAGAAAATGTAGATTTGAATGACTTCTGAGTTCTCTGTTCGGAGCAGTAAGCTAGAGTCTACAAAGCACTCTAAGGTATTCCCTTGAAATCTGACATCTTCAAGTAGAGAGGCAGACAAAACTGTCTGGTACCCATTGTAAGATGACATCAGTGGGTTACCTGTTTTCTGGCAATTTTGTTTTGTGGGGTAAATAAACTTTATTATCTTACAAGGTCGTAAAAGTTATAGAAAAACATGTCAAAGCACCCAAAGTTTACTTTCAGTTTCAACATACTGGGATAGCTGTAAAAATAAAAACACCGAAACGACGTGCAGACCCTGATGCCCTACACCTTACAGATCCCACGCTAACTCCGCTCTGTGGCTTAAAAGGCTGACACTATTCATTTTAAAAGGATTGTCTGTACAATAGGCCCCTGAGGATTCAGCTCTGGCAAAAATCCCATTTAAATCACTGGGAAGGGAACACATGAAAAAGGAAATTCAAAATGTTCAAAAGAAAACAGAATAATCAATTAAAATTTGTATCTTAATACATTTGCTGCAACAGGGTAAGCTCAGAGCGAGAGACATTTAAATTGCTACATTTGATTAATACCTTTACACTACTTTGTCAATATTCAAAGGAAGAGATAATCATTTTAAACCAACTATTTGAAATTATTTCCCATATCCTCACCTACAGTCACAAAAGCACTGTCTACCAAAGTCAGGAGTCCACATCAATAGCTTTTTCCCCCTGGGTATTTCTGAATATGTAATAGGCAGACTGTAAATATGGGAAAAAACAATGACTCCTCAGAGAATAGGCATAACACATACTATCGCTTCAATAAATCAGGGATATAGTGGAAAACCACAAATCAAATCTAAGTTTCATGGAATGTTTATAAGACTGGGAGCTGGGGCTGCACTTTGTTTATTATCTATGAAGAAAACAAATTGGTCTTTTTAAACAGAAACTGTTGCCTTGTTAGAAATTGCTCATCTATTAGATTTCCTACTGTTCAGCTGCTTTCAGGATGGTTTGAACTCTTCCTACTTGAAATAAGAGATCGGAGATTCTATCATAATTTATTTTATATCTTACAGTGAAATCTGCTCTACAGTCAAAACCAAAGCATACATAATTTTGAAACACCACAGATCAGTATATCCACACATCTCTTATAATAGTAACTATTTTAGACTATAAATTCTGAGCCAGAAAAAATTTTCCATGAAAATTGCAAGAAAATAAAAATACTATAAAGAAATTCTTAGTAAATGATATAAAAACATAAAATGTTAATTTAAAAATACCTAAGAGGCTTATAAGAACTTACTCAAAAACTCTACAACATGCCCACATTTTTAATTTCCTTTTAAACATTTACCTAGATCTTGATGAGAAAATATTTTGGCATAACAGTAATGAATAGATATGCAGTTAAGAATTCAGGTTGGAATGTGGAGAACACTAGGGAGCAAGAGGTTGCATTAAAAGGAGATAGTCACTATTTGGTAACATAAGATTTTCTAAGTAAATTTTTCAAAGTAAAAATGGTGATTAACAACTAGCCAAAACATTTTGTGGGCATATTTTCAAGGTCATACTGAAATTTACTGTGAGGGAAATGTAATTTTATGAATATTGTATTGAACTGCTGAAGTAAGAGCAAGAAACTATTTTTCTTCCCACTATGGCCAACAGGAAGGAAAAACTCAGGGTCCAAAGCGGGGTAAAAATAACAGATTTACTAAAGACAACTGAGAGCAGTTTTGTTATTTGTTAAGAGAACCATAAAGGCTGAAACTAAGCAATTATTTATTGTTTATGTAAATTATGGACACGTGTGTTTGTAAAGTGCCCTTTAATTTAGTTACACATATATTGGCTACAGGGGCAGTATTTGCGGTGACATTAGGTCTAGAAAGTGCAAAAATGAAAGTAAGGCTTAATTTGACCAACTGGACAGTTTTTTTAAACTCAGTGTAAAACAAGAGAGTACTTTTTTAAAATTTTGTCATTGAGCGCAAAATGCCTCGTTTTTCTTTAAAAAAATAAGCTTTCAGAATGAATATCTATTCATTTGTACTACTTAGGTAAACACAATACATTGAGCAGTAAGATTAGAGCAGAGATCACTTGTATAGTTAAAAAATATCAAGTATGTCAAGAAGTTTTAAATGTCCTCTCAAATGTACAGAAGGTTTCAGGTGGGGCTTCCTTAACCAGCTGGCTCGTCCCTTTGCTCTGGGAAAGTGGATGCGGCTTCCGTGTCTGGTGTTTAATCCGACTGCTGTTTTCTTTTTATTGAACTAAACTATTTCATTGTGACTCAAGCTTCTTGTCCTGTACACTTTAGAATTCGGTGACGGATAAAGGGAACCACGCTTTATGTTAATTGTGTATGAAACAATCAATTAGCCTCCCTGTGCCTTAGTTTCTTTATTTCCTCAAGAAGACCTATAAAATACAGGTATTTATGCTTGCCCTACTTAACTTCACAGGGGCAAATGAGAACAGGTCACTGAAAATACTCTTTAAATGGCAAAGTACTAGGTAAATGATCTAATCTAGCGCAGGTTCTATCAAGTTCAATGATATCATGCCTCTGCCTCCCTTTCCTCATCTATAAAATAGATAACTTCAAATTCCTACTTCCCATTTCTGTATGATTCCAATGTTTTGGTAAATAACATGAGAATACACACTGCTAAAGGACTGTGAAGTATCACACTGCTTAGATACATAAAAGGCAAACATATCAAACTGAAAAAAAAACATTACTTTACCCAATTTAACCTTAGACACTGGAAAGTCAGTAAAAGGAAGAGAAACAGGGGTGCTAACAAACATTTCCATGAACACAACTATAAAGGAAAACAGCTAGATATAAAAGGCATGATTGCTCAGGCCTCAATTTACACTGACTTCATGTTTACAGTACGGGGAAAAAAGTAGTCCTAAAGATTTGTAAGAAAATAAGCAAAAAATTATTTTCACATACCAGTATAAATAATTGGCCAGCGTTGAGTTTTTGCAGGCTCTTGATATCAAGAAGGTACAGAGATCTTGCTGAAAGGAGTAAAAGAAATGTGTATATGTTATATTACAATCTGCTATTAAGAAAGCAAGAATGAGAGAGAATTTGCATCTGCCCAACAGTTTTCATCTACACACCTTATGTCACATCTGATTTCCTGCATCCATGGATCCCTCCATCCCATCATCCAATACTTATTCTAACTCAGGCAACACTATCTAAGAGGTAAGGATGCCATGGTTCAGAGTTCCTTCTCTGAAAGCTTAACATTTAGCACAGAAGAGAGACATTACAGAAACAGTCATAGAAATAATTTAGATTAGGAAGTCAGCAAAGGCAATGAGGATGTGATATTTAGGCAAGACCAAAATGACACTGTTTACAAAGGCCCTGAAACTGACTGCTCAAATTTTAAAAAGGCCAAATGTGGCTAAAATAGAGTGAACACTAAAGTAAAGGAGGCTGAAAAGATAGGCAAAAGACAGGTTGTGCAAGACCTTTAAGGTCAAACCAGTGACTATGAAATTTTTTTTTCAAAGCAATGAATACTCAACAAAAAACATCTTAAGCAAGTGAGTGAGATGATTTGATTTACATTTTATAAAAATGGCTTCAGTTGCTGCTCTGACAGGTACAGACCTGACATCAGAAGTCTAGAAGAGTGGATGGTGAAAGTAGAGATAGAAGTAGACAGGTTTTTAAAAAATACACTGGAAGTATAATTACTAGGAATTGCTGATAAAGAGGAAGTAGAAAGAAAAGAATGGAACTGACAGTGATTCTCAAATTAATGGGCTGATTTGTTATATCACAGATGAAAATTATAGGTGAATAATGAGCCAGAGTATAGGGAAAGGGAGTTGTATTTTGAAATGACTGTCAGGCATAAAAGGGAAATCAAGCACATTGATCACTTGGATATATGAATCGAAAACTCAGGTGTGAGAAATGCACTAGAAATATACACCTGAGTTTATCAGTGCATCTAGGGCAAGGGTATAAACTAAGAATCAAAGAGGACCCTGAGGAGCATTAAGGTATCAGCAGTGGAGGAAAAGTGCTAACAAAGGGGAGAACAGCAAGAGGTGAAGAGGAAAACAAGGGATGTACGGAGTAGTGTAAAGCATGACAAGAACTAGTTCTTTTGAGGGAGTTTTTTACTTTGCTGAAAACTGCTGAGATGAACTAAAAACTCTGCACAACCACAAACATTAAAGTCATTTCTGAGTTTAGCAAAGTAAGTTTTAATAAAATGATGGGAGGCAAAGACCACAATGATGTGCCAAAGACTTGAAGACAGAAAGGAAGTGAGTCAGTATGTACAAACAACTCCTTTGAGAAGCTTGATCATGAGGAGAAGGGAAAAAATAAGGTGTTGTCTCGAGGGATGTGGTGTCAAGGAAGAATGTGTGTTGTTTTTTCATTTCTGAATGTTTAAGATGGGAGATATCAACACGTATTTGAACACTTCTACCAGAAAAAGAAGAGAGTCTATCTTCAAAGTGAGTTTTATTTCTGCTGGGTAAGAAAACATAAGGAAAGAATGGGAAGCAAGTCATACCTGTAAATCTGGTGGTGAGAAATTGGGACCATCCTCACCAAGTGGTTTCTATGTGTTTATGTTAAAGATGAAGTAGAACTGTCACCTGGAGACTGGGAGACAGGGCATAAAGAACAGAGCAGAAAAGGAACAAGTAAATCACTGCAGAGCAGGGACAGCAACGCAACCAGAGCAATGGAAGATGGCAGACAGTGCTGAGTGGCCACCCGACAGCCATGCTCATGAACTTATAATGATACCGACATGTTTGGCTACGTTCTTTTCTTCAGTAGTATTCAGGCACAGAGAAATGGGGCGATTATTTGCCTTATCGAAAGTTAAGATTTTGCCAGGGGAACTGAAGTTACTAATAAAATAATTAAAATAACGTGGCATGGAATAAAAGCTGTATTTGGAGAAAAGCAAATATTAAAGGGGGCTGATGAACAAAGAAAAGGGTAGAAATTGGTGCATTAGAAGTTTCAATGCAACAGTGGTACTTAAGAAAGTAAGCTAGAGTACTAAGAGGTGGCAAGAATCATTATCTCCAATTTTAGAGCTAAAACCTGAGCACTTTAGTATAAATGTGCAACATTTAAGAGCCCAGTAAGAAAACTCCTCAATTAGAAAGTTACTATGTGATGTGATGTTGAATTCATGAGTTTAACAAGTCAAATCTAGGCCTAAAGATTTCTCTGACTATATGAGAGAAGGATACTATACTTTTATATAGTGATGTAGAACTTAAATAGAAAACATGTGTTTGACAGTTTTTTTCACTAAAAATTATTTACATAGCATAAATGTCCTACATTTAAAAACAGCTGTGAAGCAGGAAACACATACTGTAAAAATTTTAACTCAATTTGGATAAACAATATTTTAAAAATTTAAAACAAAAGAATGTTCTTTAGGCAAAAAATGATCTCATAATGAAGTTCAGAGATATTAAAAAGTGGTGAATAAGGATATAGGTGAGTACCTCTAAATAATTATTGATTATGTATAGTAATAATATTATCCAATCGGGGGTTAAATAAGATAGAACTAAATCACTGAATAAAAATACATACAAGTAAAGAAGAGTACTATTTTAGAGAAGGGCAACACTGATTACGCCAGACTTAAAGTTAAGACCTCTAAACTGGGGGTAGAGATGGAAGATAAAGAGGAGATCCAGCCAAACACAGACAAGGAAAAAAAAAGATATAAAAAAAATGAAAGTACCACATAAGATAGTGAAACCACAATAAACCACAATAAAAACAAATGAGGTTAAAATTCTAGCTAAAAGGCAAGAGTGTTAAACTTGATTAAGAAAAATAACCTAGCTATATGTTTTTAAGAGATAAACCTAAAAAAAGTCACAAAATATTGAAAGAACTAAAAAGCATACAAGTGAATACTAATCAATACAAAGCTCTATTAATATCAGACAATCCATACTTTAAGGTAAAAATCATAACTAGATATAAACAGGCTCATTAAACAGCAATGAAAGATTCGTTACTTGAACGTATCTAATAATAGTTTCAAAATATTTAAAGCAAACACCAACAGAAATATAAGGGGAATTTGATAATTTCACCATTAAATAAGGGGAAATTTTACCCTAATTCTTTAACAGATCAAGGCATTAAAAAAAAAATCAGAAATCAGAAAGGGTACAGGAGATTTAAAAGACAAAACAATGATTAAGCTTACTCTAGTGACATATAAACAATGATGTATCCCAAAATTGAGGAATATGCCCTCTATTCAAGAATCCACGGAATTTATGAAAAATGACCATATTTGGGCAATGAACTGAACTGAGTTTATCATTTCTAACTTTTGGCCAGACATGCTCAGTGGTTCCCTGAAACTCCAGGAGAAATAGGGAAGGAAAGGTTAAGCAAACAAGACACTCCTCAGGCCTGAGGGCGGAGAAAAGAATGTTAGCTGTGAAGATAACAGAGGGGATTCAGTTTTGTTGGATATCACTCCGATATCCCTAAGGGCTTACTTGCTTACAGGTATCTTAAAGGTGGTGGCTGCCGATGCTGTATTATTACTCTGCTCGGGGCAGGGGAAAGGGAAGGATGGGCGGGGCCTTCGTGGGGGGGGATTATGGGGGAAATTTGGGACAACTGTAAAAACATAAATAATAAAATATTTTCAAAATAATAATAATAATAATTCCCACTGATTTCTGGGATAGCTTGGATTACCAGCACACTTTAAGGAATTATTCAGCTGAGAAAAGGTAAAACAGGTTTAATCATTGAGTGACAAGAGAAATGATCATCCATCAGGAAAGAAATACAGTATCAGAAATACATAAAAACTGCCTTGGCTGGTTTGGTTCAGTGGACTGACCACCGGTCTGAAAACCAAAGGGTCATGGGTTCGGTTTCCACCTGGGTCCCCAGTTGGCAGCGTGCAGGAGGCAGCCAGTTGATGTTTCTCTTGCACATTGATAACTCCTGTCCCTCTCTTTCTCACTCCCTTCCCCCTTTCTAAAAAATAAATAAAATCTTTTAAGAAATATATAAAACCTATTTTTATTTTTAGCCTAAGAATTTTGAGTGATAGGTCGTATGTTAAACTATATTCTGAATATTGGATTTCAGAATCCAACCACCACTTCACTATCTTCAATGTAAACCACGGTGGTTCAAGCCTCCAGCAGAGCTCACCTGGACTGTTCCAACAACTTCCAAGTAGAAGTCCTTCGATACCATGGCCTACAAGGCCCAGCATGACGGTCTCCTGCCCTTTCTCAGGGTCACTCCTCTACCACGCTCCCCTCTGCTCACTCCACAGAGCCAGGCACACCGGCCTCTGCGGCTGTCACGCACACGTAAGCTCTGGTCTTAGGGCCTCTATGCCTGCGGTTCCTCAGCCTGAAATGCTCTTCTGAGATCACTGCACGGCTGTGTCCTCACCTGCTTCATCTTTATAAAGACGGTACTTTTGCAGGGAGGCCTTTACTGACCATTCTTTTCAAAATTGCAACCAACTACCCTGCCCCCTACACTCCCTGTTATCCTTCTTTGATTTTTCTCCACAGTAAATAAATATTATCTCTTCCATTATCTACAAATATGACTGACTGTTATCTGCCCAAACACAAGAATGTAAGCTACATGAAGACAAAGATTTTGACTATACCATCCCCAGCACCTATAAATAGTTTCTGGTAAATAATAACAGCTCAAAAAATAAGTGTGAATGAGTGATTTACTAAATCAATTCATCAGTACCTTAGCTTTGCAAGGGCAAAATAACTAAAGTGGAGCTGAATTGTTCTTTAAAGGGCTCCCCTAAGCATTCTATGACCTTGTAATTTAAAATTCCTGTTTCAGTATTTTCCATTACATCAAAAGGTTCAGACAGCATGCAAACTTCGGTTAACTGCTCCTAGTGAAACCAAGAGTCTTTCCATCATCAACATAACTCAGTAAGTTTTGACTAAAAGTAATATATATATTGAATACATTAAAAAACCAACTGACCTTTCTAACATCAAGCATATAATATTTGTTTTAAAGAGGAGTATGAAAGATTCTTCTCAAATTAGAAGTCTTAGAGAGAAATTCAACAAAACACACTAGTGCTTCTGCAAATACACTTCCAAATATACTTTTCAAAGCAACACCAGCCAAATAGGCCTGTTTTACCTCAAAAGTTGGCCTACTGATCTAAAGGATTTAATTCTTCTATGAGTTAAAAACAGTTTTGTAATGTATTAGCTTTAGTATCAAAGATGCACATTTCCACAATATAATCACAAACACCACCAATTACAGTAATGTTCATAGATACGTTAACAATAAATATTCTGAGTTTCTTTAATAAAATATTTAAGCCAGTTTATTTTCATACTGCATATGAATCCATTTATATACCCAAAGCACCAATATAATGCGTCAAACTGAAGATCATTGGCACTTTTTGCTGAGGGGAAAAATCATAAACATGCATCATAAAACAAGTTATTTAATAAAGTTGCAATATTTGGTTCATTAATCAAAATCAATGTTTTAAAAATCACCATAAAATGTGTATCTGGTAGAATTTTGCCCGTAGGAAACTGGAAAAGCTTGGTACTTACCTCCAGATTTTCACCGTCTGAACCTTCCTTTGTTTTAGATGCTGGGGGAGGGGAAGACACTGGAGGGAGAGGGCTGGTGATAATTTGGGAGCTGAAAAAAATAACAGATGTCACTGATATGTAAAATATTCTGTCTGGAAGAGAAGACACACCCTTCTTCTTTTTTAGCATAGTTCACCTCAACTGTATCTGGATAACATGTCATTTCCTAAAGTGTGTTCTGTGCAATACCAGAGTCATATTACTCTTCGAATTGAGGCCCCACAGTCAAAAAATATGGGTAGAAGCCTCTTGGGGATGCATGTGCAGGTCTGCATATTGATAGTATAGTTTTTTTTTTAAAGCCTATTTTACTTTAAATGAGCATTTCAGCATTTCTCAAACATATCTGTCCAAAGACCACCCCTTCCTACTTTATTATCTTAAAAAAAAAACATACACACAAACTGGGACCAGCAAACCACGAGTTGGGAAATACTGGGTTACAGTTTATATCCTGTCCTAAAATCTTAAGCAGTCTCCTACAAAACATTCTGTGTGGCACAGAGTACGGAGGAGGGCACGTAAGCAGGACTACACACCGAAGGCCTCCAATGCGGAGCAGGAGACAAAGTAAGGGGTCTCTTCTCTTAAAAATAAAAATGGTATATAAAGAATCCTAGGGGAGAAAAAAATGTTTTCTTCTCTTTTTCAGTTCTTCTCCGAATGAAACACAGAAGATAAAAACAGCGTTATCACAAAAAATTCAGAAATATAATCTTGAACCCATGTGATAACTGAAATTGGACTGATTCAGATAATCTGATTCCCAAACTTCATTTGGTCATTGGCAAATCTCATGACCTTTCACAAAAACACTTGATATCACTAGGTGTCAAAGTTCTAACCCAAGGTTCCTATTTATCTCGAAAATTTTAAGATTTTTATGGAAAGCACAATGGCAAAGTATAAAGAACAGGGAATCTGGAGTCAAAGCCACCAATTGCAAGTTAGGTAGACTTTGGGCAATTTACTTAACTTCTAGTTAAGTCTTTGTCTAAATTTGGGATAGGAATACCTACCTCAGTGGATTATTGTAAAAAGTCAATCTACGTAGACTACCTCACAGTGTCTGCGGAAGGGGCGAGACTTCTTAATTGTTATTACTGTTACTAGCGGATTTAATTCAAGCAGTATGTTATTTCTTTAGTGTAACTACTAAGAAATGTAATTTACAATAAAATATTTGAGTTCACTGACATGCCCTGCTTTTCATTTTATTTTTGCACTAATAATAAACAGTATTTAACACTCACTGAGCACAATATGTCAGACACTTTTCTAAATGCTTTATGTGTTATTACTCACTTAATCTTTCAACAACCCTTAAAGATCAGTGATTATCACTGTATCTCCATTTTTAAGATGAGTAGTTGGGGCCACAGAGAGAACATGTAATTTACACAAGTGTACACAGCTAGTAAGTGGCAGAGTTAAGATTTTAATTTAGGCAGTCTGACTTCATAGCCTGCAAACACTGTACTGTGTTTTTGTGAGAGCACATGCCATAGTCACTGGTAAAACTTCAACCTTAGTACCAAGTAGGACCTGGTACGCCTGAGGAAATGGAGAGGAGAAGGCAGTTTGCAAAGGAGGGAAACTATCAGACTGTCCTCCTTGGACATTCGTACCTATCTATTTCCGTGGAACTTATTCCAGGATTTGACACACTCTCTGACACTGAACCCTGACTATCCTTCTTGGTAGGTTCTAATCCATTCTTTATATCATCAAAATTTTCATATTTGAGAGCCTGGACCAGCTGTAATAGGTACATCAACAAATCCTGGAAAACAAAAGAACAAAAAAGAAGATAATATTAGAAAAACATATGGAGTATGTTTATAGACATAATTTATTCCTAAACATCAAGCTAGCAGTTCAATTTACCAGGTATCAGCTGTGTTACCTTTGGCAAATCACCAGGATACCTAGCCTTCTGGTGCCTCACTGGGTCCTCATCCACAAAATGGACATAATCACACAAGCCTCAGAAATGAGGTATGAAGATTAAATCAATTAAAAGAAGAAAGTCACAGAACAGTGCCTGGCACAGAGTGAGTGGCCAGTAAATGCCTGATTTAAAGCAGTACCCAAAAAGCAAAGCAAAAAACAGAAATAAAATAAGAAAAGGATTGAGATCATTTGTGTAAAACTAAGAAATTGAGGCAGGATCCCTTTTACTGCAGTGAATCAGAAAACAGGATTTTATACCGACGATTACATAAGAAACTCCAAATTTTCAAGTTTTTTACAACTTTGTTTCATAACCTTTTTTGGTTAGGATTTTTAAAAATCCAGTGTTCCTTTTATTTTTCCTGAAAGCTCAAGTTTTAAAGATTTTGGGTTCCTTCTTACATTAAAATCCTACAAAATAGATATTTTAATTTTAACACTCATGGTTAAGCAAAATACTTAGTTTCCTGACAACTTCCAATAACGATTTGAAGAAAACAAATCCCAAAGCCTAAATTTCCCATACGTCTATTGACAATCAATGGGATAATGAGGGCTAAAAAATATCAACAAAGTAGCCTTTACTTTTCTGAGTGTTCCCCTGACATAAAAACACTCGTTAGGTTTAATGTTTAGGATAGAATATTTCCTGTCTTACTCTATAAATGTAGATCTTAGCCCTTCCCAATGACTTTTTAAGGTGTCTATTACCTTCCAGTTCCAACTGTCACTCACCTAGTTAGCCCCTCTAAACTTATAATCAGAGAATTTTGGGACTTTGCAACTACCAATTCAATTTCTCTCTTTAGCCACAAACCAGGTTAAGTCCCCTGTAAAAATTTCATGAGGTAACCTTACTTTTCCTTCCCTTTCCCTTTCCCCTTCCTTTCCTATCTGTAACATAACTACAGCATTTGTAGTCATGCGCTTTGCTCTTTGCCTTTTTCACTATATTATAAACTCCGTGGGGACAGAAACAACTTTGCAACAACCTATTTTCCCTTCCCTAATACCATAATATGTTTTTTCACTATTTTTTTCTTACACTGACATACCCAAGATTTTTATCATTAGCCAAATACTAACAGTAATACCCATGATTTCACCACTAAATTATTTTTTCACAAGAAAATTAAATTAGAGCTTAACTGGTTTATTAATTTCTTATTCAAATATATTAATCAATGTCAGTGGCCAGGGAAATCAAGTGACTGTACCAAAGCACCTTTAGTTGTTTCTAAAAATTGTTTTTAATTGGAG
The DNA here is from genome assembly GCA_004026545.1 of Mormoops blainvillei. Taxonomy (NCBI): domain Eukaryota; kingdom Metazoa; phylum Chordata; class Mammalia; order Chiroptera; family Mormoopidae; genus Mormoops; species Mormoops blainvillei. The sequence continues at coordinate 483,969 of PVJD01000226.1, read as the reverse complement.
CAATAAACACCTGATTTATTATTGTTTTATTTGAAATGTATGGCATCTAACGGCAACAGGTATGGCTCTGTGCTTTTTCTAAGTTAAAAAAAAAAGTGAATTACATAACAGAAAATTGATTTATATATTTAATGACAAGTAACCTTCTTGGGAGGTAGGAGTAATTTAGTTTCACTGCTAGCTTTCATTACCAAGGCATGCTTTGGAAATGTTGCTGATTATATCACAAGTTATATTGCATTTTCCTAATTACAGAAAAGACATCATATGAAATCAAAAAAGCAGCATTGTTATTAAATTCCCCAGGAAGGAGAAATTCAGAGAAAACTTTCCCCTTTTTAAGTAACTCATCACCATCTGATTTGTTGGTCATCTGGTATTCTATATTCAAACTACACTTTCCTTCATTTGTATGGAAATGAATTAACTTCAATAGTAAGTACAAAGACTGTTTGCTCATTATACAGTCACATCTTGAAAAACATAAAATTCCTCCAAGCATGAAGGACACAGCATACAAGGAAAACAAAGAAAAAAACAAATCAGGTTTCCATCTCAGACAATTCAGTAAGAATTTCCCAAGAGCTATGAAATATTATCTAGATGGTGATCAGCTTTTTTCTCAAGAAAAAGTTAACTGTAATGTTTCAGGGTGAAAATGCAAAGTCTCGGGTCAAAATCACTCACTGCCTTCTCATTTCTTACTGAATTGGGAGTAACTATTAATTTACAGTTAGAGACATGGGTTCTGACCCTGACTCATAGACAGCTACATACATCCCACATATCTGTTAAAGTAAAATACTTTGTATTTTTCCTGTACTTTTCAATCACCCTGACTTTGCTCATATTGCTCTCCTCACTTACAATGTAAACTCTTGTCCAACTGTAAAAATTCTACTCTTCCTTCAATGCCTCTCAAATGCCAGTTCCTCCTCAAATTCTAATAGAAAATCTCTCCTTTTGAGCAACACAGCAATAGGAAATATGTTTTAAAAATTTCCTAAGTAGAACATTAGCAAGTCAAATTCAAAAAGGTATTAAAAGATTAAGATTTATTTTACAAATATACAGCTAGTATAGCATTAGGAAAACTATAAGTATAGATTTTATACACACACACACACACACACACACTTTATACTGATGTTTTTCAGATAGCATGACCCTACATATACAAAAAACACAAACCCACCTAACACCTATTAGAACTAATAAGATAAATCACTAAATCAACAAAGTAAAATACAAATATTCAAACAAAAACACAACTTTCCATTTAACTAATAAAATAGGATATGAAATGGGTAAATTCATAACAATCATTATCACTAAATAAATCTAATTTTAAAAAAATACATAATTTTTTAAATAAAACCACAGCTTGAATAAAAAACAATCCTATCTCAAACAGGGAAGATATAGTATCATAACGATACCAATTTTTTTTATATAATATAAAATTTTAATGTAATTCCACTGAAGATTTCGGTGGAGTTTTAAGAAAATGACAAAATTATTCTAAAATTCTTCAGAAGAATAAATGCACAAAAATTATAAAAGTAGACTCACAGGTATCTGTAAAATCTAGAAACAAAGAATTTCTTTTTTTTACAAATTAACACGACTTTGACATTATTTGACTTTATATAATTAGCCTGTTTCCAGGCTTTACAGACACCAAATGCATGTGTTGATAGTAAGACAGTGTCCAAGATTATACTGTTAAGTCAATAAGGCAAATTTTTAATATATTTATAGGATATTTATATTAATTTAGAAAAAGAAGTACATATACTGTACATACATACATACGCTTGCAATTTGCATAAAGAATATATGAAACGATTGGTATGTGAGAGGCTACCCTTCTGGGGATAAGAAACAGAAGAGTGGGGTCCTATACTATTTCCTTCACAATTAAAAAGCAAAGTAAATCAGAGAAAAAAAGGTTACTAATACAGTAAAGAAATATACCAAATGCTGTGGGAGCAGAAAAGAAACAAGCACAAATGCTGCTTGCTTCTGGGATGGTTAAAAGAAGGCTCTCAGGAGGTGAGGCCTGTGCTCCAGCCTGGAGGATGGACAGAAGAGTGACAGCTGGGACGACGAGAAACACACGCAAGGGCATGGCTACTAGAGAGGCTGAGGCACACTGGAGACATCAGATTAACTGTCCAAGCATAAAACATCCAGTTGCCCAAGATGCAGATATTTAAACAAAATGACCTTTGATGTATCTTTTGATGCTATGATTATGTGACTCTATTATCATCTGCAATATCAAAAAAAATTTGAAGTTTATAAAACTATAAATACTGTACTCCACAAATAGAGCAGAAGGGGAAATTTTAAACCAATTAGGAATGAAAGGCACAAATTGCTTGATTTTAGCATAAAATTTACATAATATAAATCTGCAATCTTTATGGACATGTGCATGAAAACAGTTTTCGAAACTGCCCCACAAAATTTTTTCTTCATTATTATAAAGTGACATAAGCAACTATTACCTCTCTTTTTATTGGATAGGAAACTGAGGTGAAAATAATATAGAGGTGGGCAAAAGCAGGTTTGCAGTTGTAAGTGAGCCAAACATAGTTTATTTTTGCATTATTTATTGTATTATTTTCCATACAAACAAATGCAAACCTGCTTTTGCCCACTGCTGTGTACAGTGTTCCCAAAGACACATATAGCTATGCTGAGTCAGAGAAAAGACAAAGTTCAGATCCTAATATACAGTACATCTAACAAACTAGTAGTAACAGAATTAAAGACTTTTTTTTAGGTGAGAATATGTAATTCATTACTTAACTAAATTCAGAGAAAGGGAAATCATGAGCTAATTTAACCACCATGCTATTTATGCTGTATCTCGAAAACTTCAAAAAACTAACAATCAATAACTGAACTTTATTTCGCAATTTAGAATGCACGCAATGTTTCTATTTTCTACTTCACAACAAAAGTTATAAAATTCATCTAGAAACAGCTCAGCACCTACACAAACACTGATAACTCCAAACACAACTACTTAGTCTCTAAGCTTGAAGGAACTAAAGCCAGACAATCACATATGATTTACAATTTTTCTATTTAAATTCTGAACCCATGCTGAGGGACTGTGTTGACTACACCCCAGAGGCCTTTATCTAAATTCTATGACTCGTGTCAAACACAAAGAGAGAGAATAAATGTCTTGAGTGAAATTTCTAATGAATTTCAAAATAAATATTTTGATATTTCAAATAAATATTGTAATAAGTTTTTTACTTGTGCTACAGTAAACACAATTAGGAAGATGGAGATAATATGATGAAACACAATGATTAGAACCGATCTTTGATAGGAGAGTGAATTACATCCTGTTCTCATAAAATTGTACAGGATGGGAAATGGAGAAGAGTGTGAGAAATGTTACAGATGAAATAGGTGGGCCATGAGTTGACGTCTGTTAAAGATAGGTAAATTGTAAGTGAGTACTCAGCGTACTACTTATGTTATGTTAGTATTTAAATTTTACTGTGATTAACCACATACATACAAGTATCAACCTTAATAAATACTGTTTTGCTTCTTGTAATTCAAATACCACTATGAATTCAAAATGATTTAATTACTTTTTAATAATGGTCTTTGATAATAATTGTTCTATGGGACCAGCATTCCTATATACATATCAAGGCTTGAGAAGATGTATCCCATATCCCATAAGTGCTGCAGCCTAGCATAAACCATTAGGTTATGTCTGAGGGCACATTTACCCTATAAAAATTAATAAGTAAAAAAAATTTTTACTTATTAAAAAAAATTTTTAACTTATCATTAAATAAGTAAAAAAATGACTAAATTACTAAAATTCAAAATCCAGTAATACTTTGTGACAACACAGAGTGCTCTTCCTTCCCTAGTGGCCTTGGGGGTATTAAAATAGCCAGCATAAAGTTTGTGATCTTTGCTCTCCAGAGGATTCAAAACCATCTTCAGAAAATCTACATATATACATAACCGTCAGCAACCAAAAGTTTAAAGGAGTTTGAAGGAGAATAAGATGCCCATGCATCTCTATGCTTTAAAGGCCACAAGGGCTTTTCAAGGCTACAATTAAATGTGGCTTGTTGTATACTGACTAATAGAGGGGTCTGAATTATTCCCCAGCTGGTGCTGCATGAAGCCGTTTTTCATTAGAATTCCTTTTTCCAGACAGAGCGATACAAGCTCTGCTGCCAGGTAAATGTCCTGGGAGAGATTGTCCTATCATGAAACAGATCAGGAAGTAAATTTTCATTTCACAGAGGAGTCCCTGGAGGAATATTTTAATTTTACTTCTGAAAACACACCTAGTATATCCTCTTCCCACTAAAAAAATCTCCCCACCCCTCCTTTCTCTTATACACACACACACACACACACCTCTCCCTCTCTTTCTCTCTCTCTCTCTCTCTCTCTCATTATCTCCCCCCCCACCCAGGGTCTACAATCAGGCTCTAGTTTAAAACATACCCAAAGAGGAATAATGAATAACAACGCACCTCATCATCTGCCTGTCGCAACCGGGCAACAGCATAGCACCTCACTGTTGGGTTGGTGTAATGGGAAGATAACAGCTCCAAGGAATCCTCTACATCCATTGGCTTCCACTTCCCCAGAAGTTCCAATGCCTGTTTGGCCTCCTGAGGTAGATCCCAATTAACACATTTCAAGAATTTGGTCAAAGCCTAAAATCGAGAAAGATTTTAAAATTAGAGACAACAGCCTATCACCTGGGGCAGTGGAGGTCAAGGATGACCAGGCAGAGCTCCAGGTGGTTGAGATGGAAGAGTCACAGAGTGAACAACAGACTCCTTATGTAAACGCGAAAAAAGTAATACATTCAATCCCGGAAAAACAATGCAGGGCAGAAAAATAAAAAAGCATTTTGCCTATACCTGTACAGATCAAACTACTTTCAGAGCAGTATAAATTTTAAAATTTTCTTTGGCTTTTCTTTAATATGCTTTCGTTATTTTAAAATACCGTAGGCCTGAAGACATGCAAATAATTAAAGCATGCCTCATGAACTTTGACATGCCTTTGAGACGACCTGCCCTTTACAACCTGTACATGTGACCTAAAGTGTCCAATGAATGAAAAAGTCCAAAGCCAAATGACACACTTCTAACCCCACTCTTGAATACTTCTCCAGTGTCTCTGGGTTTCCTACACGCTCACATACATGAGGACTCAGAATAAATTATATTGTCTCTCTTCACAAAGTTACTATTTAAAAAGACAATCAAATAAAGACTCCACAGAAACAAGAATAAAAAATAATAAACACGGAAGCAGTAGCAAACATTCTATGACTTCAGCTAGCTGTTTGTAGCATCTTTCTGGAACATCACTTCTTTAAACGGGTAGCATACTTAAGTTTTCACCAGACTGTCAGGTAAGTAAATTGCCTTGGAGCTTATCATTCATGGTTGCATACATAATAAATGCTCTTTAAAAAAAGGTGCATACTTGTCAACAATTCAATATTTCTAGTAGTTTTTGGCAACTTTCAGCTCTTCCTTCAGTAGTTGCTTCAATCTTATTAGCTTCATGGAAATGATGCTCTTCTAACTGCCAAATGCTTTCGAGGGCATTCTTATCTCTACAACTGGCATCTGCATTCCCAAGGATAGCTATCCATTTCTTCTGCACATGCTGTACACTTTACACAGTGTTCTGTCTCCAAATAAGAACATGAACTGCCACAGTAACAATCCATGCAATTATTTTTCATTCCTAAAATGTATTTCTAGGTTGAATGTGGAAACAAAGCAATTCTTCTTAAACAACTACAGCGAAAGGTTTTCCATTTCATACTACATCAGCAGCATTGATAGAAACATGTGGCTATGTGCTTATCATAAGCAAATCTTGCAGCATGCCGATATCCACAATTCAATAACTTAAACAATCTAGTTCCCAGATTCTCAGATTTATAGACTTATTTGTACAATTTATAGTGTACACCACTGCCAAGAAACTTAAGGCACTATAGAAAGAACTCCACAACTTTCCAATGCTAAATGTTACAAATGTAACAAACAAGGAGACAGCAGAATGAAGAAAGAAGGAAAAGAGGAATGAGAAAGACAAAGGTATAAGAATCCAAAGATAGCAAAAATAATATTGGAAATTTCCACTTTGTTGCTAAAGGAAAACCTATTTCTCTACTCAAGACACTTCTGGCACCAAATGTGTGGGTTTTCCGCACCATCGAGCTCCCTTAATTCTCTGAGGACAGCAACTGGGTGTCCTACCTGAATTCAATTCTGACACAAACTACCTGGAATCAGTGCAGATTCCAAGGGTTAAGGGGCTAGGCTCACGAGAATACTTCCCATTTCAAAATCAGTACATTGAATCTTCTAGTTATGTCTTTTTTCAGTCTCAGCTCTGCTCCAATCTACCCTGGTCTGTCTTCCTTAAAACACCACTTACAAAGACACATTCTGTTGCTTTAGTGGTTTTCTATTGCCAATGAAATCCAACTCCCAAGCACAGAATTCAAGGCTCATCACAAACTGACCCCATCTTTTCTATTTTATAAGCGTTCATGAATGGTTCAGAGACTGTCTCTAAACCTAATGCTTTGTCTTACTCATGCTTTTCTTTCCCCTGAGAAATAATCAGCAAATTAAAAAAAAAAAATACCACAAAAGCTTACTCAAATGGTAAGACCAGTCTTTGCTTTGTGAAACCTCCTTCATAACACAGCCCACCGACCTTATTCTACTCCACCTTTCTGTGGTAGTAGTTACCTAAATGTTTACTGAGAGAGTAACCTCCATCTACCATCCTATACTTCTCCACTTTGATTGTCTTTATAAATATCATTTCCCTGAAATAGTTTAAGTTTATAGGAAGGCAGAGAAATGATATCTCGAGCCCAGAGTTCTGAATGATACTAGGCCAAGAGTTGATAACAAATGCTTCCTGAGCTGAACTCCTTGCCACTATGGTTGGCCGCCAACTTCTTGTCAGGATGCAAAAGCATGAGGACGTCCTGGCAGTCCTGACGCCACTGACTCGGCCGCAGCCTCTTCAGAACGTTCAGTGCATTGCTCTCACCTTTACCACAGGTGACTCTTCCTGCTGCACTTTTCCCCAAACATAATGAAAAGGCATTAAGCAAACATAACAGTAATTTTTTAATTAGTATTTTTATAAGAAGAAAGGTCATTTCACCATGGTAAAAGCTAGTTTTGAAAAGTTACAATAATCACATTTTGGGTTCCATAAAAAATGAGTCACTTCTTAAACGCTACGGACCACAAATTTTAAAATACTCCATAAATTTTACTGGTTTTGCTGGACAAAGCTATTACTGTGAATTTTCTAGGTGCAAGATCAAGTCTAAACTAGAGAGTTTTCATCTGAAGTACTGAAGGCTGTGTCTGCCAGCAAGCCCTGACACACAGTCATTTTGGGAAAAAATAGGTGGAAAGGCCAAATTTAATTAAAAAATAAATAAGTGTAACTTTGTAAGAACCAATTTCCATCAATCTGTTTTATGAGCACTGCTTTCTCTCCTGAAAATCTTTTTGGCTTCAGGGCCCAAATGCTAACTAACCTAAAGCACTGCTACTGGGAAAATAAATTAAGGGATGAGGGCCTAGGATTATTTGTTTTCTACAAAACCCGTTTTAAATTATTACAAAGATACAAATGTGGCTGTGTGAATAACTTCTCTGGTCACTTCAAGGCCAATATACTGAAAACTGCTTCCCAAACATTAAAAAATATCGTCCGCGAGACCCAAGCGATCAAAGGAATCCTATAATATGTCCTGAGAATTGAAGTTTCATCACCCACTTTTTGAAAACTTGAAATCAATTAGTTAAATGAAACTTGTCACACACTTAATATCACTTGAGCATTTTATTTCTTTTGCACATACCTAGAAGTAATTGAATTTCAGCGGGAAGTGACTACTTTTTAAACAAACAATTTTTCCTATAAGCCTTTCTATCTAAGGCAGTTCTGCTCTGTAAATCTATTCTATGCTTCTTGAGCCTATACATTCCAACAGTTCAATTCAATTTCTTGCTGTGTATTTTAGACAAGGCTGTGCTGCATTCAAGATACAATTTCTGTGACCAATGTTATTCTTCATTTAACAATGTATCATATCCTAAATCAATTTTTTTAACACAAAATCACAACCCTGTGATTCTATTGATGAATATTTCCTTTTTTAGTAATGAAGAGAATAACATTCAAAGCTCTAGTAAATTTAAATTCTTTTCTCATTCTTGTTATGGATATAAGGAGAATGAAGATGATTCAACTACAAAGAATTTTCAAAGGCCTCAATAAAAGATAAAGAGGAAAAGCTGAAGAGTGAAGATGAGCTGCAACTGGATTTTTATCTTTCCTTTTTAAATTAAGAAAATATAATTGCTTCAGAAAAACAAGTTAAAGCAGCTAAAGACCATCTCATGAGATTATAAAACATACTCATTCTTACATAAATATAGAACAGCTTACTAACAGATATTAATTTTCCTTATGCTTCTCTGTTTTGCCCCCAATGGAATTCATAATTTCTGCTAAGGCGTGAGCACAATGCTGTAAATATGCAAATATTTTCTCTACAATCCTTTTTCATCTTCATTGACTACCTTCATCCCAACTGATAAATGTGAGCATATCAAGGAGCAGCACTGATGAGCTTTGTGATTCTGCACAGGTTCCTTAATATAAGACTCGACCTTTCTCATCTGCAGAACAGGGGCAGTAATACCTAGATGGTGGGGTTGGTGTGGGATATTAAAAGATCTCTGGCATAAACAGCTGTTTAATAGATACTATTATTATTATATTTTAAGAGTTAGTCCTTGAACCAATGTTCTAAAAATTTACAGACTATTTTAAGAGCTGGAAGAGACTTACTATTCACTATTACTTAATCAACTCATTATATAGGAGGAAATTAAAGCCTAGAGAGGTGAAATAACCTGCCTGCAGTAAAAAGCTTCTTAGTGGCAATATTAAGAATCAAAACCAAGTTTGCAGACTCAAGTCTAGTGCTGACTCCTTCATCATAATTCCACCTCTCCAGAGACTTTATCTAAATCCAGTTTCATTATAGAAAGCAAATGCCCAGTTCTGTCCCAGCCTCATCTTGCACTCCATGAGGGCTGTCACACTACCAACTCAATTCACAAGTTTCAAATAAGTTCCTCATATTCTCTTTAGTCACACTCCTCCAGAATTCTCTAGTTCCTGTAATGATGTAAATATTTTGCTAGTCAACCCAGGCTCAAAGAGATGAGAAGAAAAAAGTGAATCAACATTTACTCTGCACCTGCTATTCACCAGGTCCTCAGCCAGGTTATTCACCTGTGAGGGAGGGTTTCATCAGACAATTGAGGAAACCAAGTTTCCAAAGCCATTTGCCTGGCCTTGCCTAGTAATAAGAGGTTGTAGTGCCAGAAACTAAACCCACATCTCTCTGACCGAACCCATTCAGTCACTGTCTAAACATCAACAAAAGGTATGTGTGCCTTTGTGCGGATATCTCTATTATACATACTTTTAAAATGGAGTATCATATATATTGTTCTGTGACAAGAATTCTCTATTTCTCTGGCAGTTTTGCTTCATCTTGTTCATTAGCAACAAGCCTGGTAGATAACTTGATACTTAAATATTCAAGAAACTTACTTTTTCTTGGTTAGTAAGATAATACCTAAACTTCCAAACAAGATCTTGTTCTTCATATGTAAGTTGCTTGGTTGGTGGATAACTCACAATGATCTGCAACAATAAAAAAAAAAGAACTACTTTTGTCAAACATATTCTTCCTATGTATTTCCATTTCATTTAAAATTTTTATTTATCTAAATACTTTTATTATAAAACTACTACAGAGCCAAGAAGAATGTGCATGCAGCCCAGGATGACTTAAATTTACTGTGCTTATCAGTCCAAAGAGGATTATTAGGGTATAAAGGGGAGAAAAAGATAAGATGAAAAAGTCATACTCCCTATAAAAGCATACAACTACAGAGCTAATTTAATGAAACCAAAGTAACTATAGCCTCCCCCTCAAACAGGAAAAGTCCAAAGAGCAAATGTTTCTCTTGTCACATCAACATGCACCACGATGCATGTGTGTGCTAAACCAGGCCTCCCTCAGGCCACGTACCTGAGGGTCAGTTTCTAAGGGCGCTCGCTAGAGCTGTCTCTAGGACAAATATACTTACTGAAGGCCCCCAAATAACAATAAAACTACAGAAATTTGAAACTTTTAAAATTACTTTGGGTTCATTAATCTGGGGGCGGGGGGGAATACATCTGAATCACATTTAAGTGAAGTGGAATCACAACAATTGTAACCAAAATACCCCTTTAATTATTTTTACATTAATATTTTATGAATTCTTACATTTAGCTGATCTCTCGTGGCAGCATTAGGTTTGAGATCATGGTCAGAGGGTCCACTTCTTAAACTTCGGGCAAGCTTGTGATGTTTGCTCTCAACCAAGTTCTCCTATTAATTAGTTAAAAACACTAATCAACAATGTAAACGTCACCAAAAGGAAGTTTCAATAGCCCATCAGAAACTGAAAAGTAAGTATTTACCTAAGATCGCTTTATAATACTTTTTTATTTGGTTATAACTTTAGTCTCCTATGTTTTAAAAATACACCACCATTTTGAGATGAGGAAACTAAGCATGCTTTATACACTTCACTAGCGCACTTCACTAGAATATGCACATGCCATTCCAGCTCCTTAAAACATCTACCCCTTGACTCTCCAGGGAGTCCAGGTTTTTACATCCTGCCTCCACTCAAACACCATCTTCTCTCTAAGATCTTCCCTGACAACCCAGACTAAAGCATTCCCTCTTCTGACTTGTGATGCATCGTGGCACTATCATCTTAGCAGTTTAACTTCCTATAGTAACTTGAGGGCAGGGACAATGACCATAATATTTAATTAAATATATATATTTGGTGTTGACTATTTCAACTAAGGCCAAAAAATTTGTTTTAAACATACTGTCTTTGCTTAAGAGACTTTTTATCTTATTTTTGCATTTGCAAATTGTCTGTTCATGCCTTTTGTCTAATTTTCAATTGGCTTTTTGGTCCTTTGTTCTTTACTATTTAAGAGTTCTTTGTACATTAGATATCCACCCCTCTGTCTGTGATGTATGTCACAAAGAGTTTCTCCCAATTTATCAATTGTCTTTTGACTTTGTTTTTGGTGTTTCTGCTATGCAGTCAATATTTTTACTGCAGTCAAATGTATCAATACTTTCTCTTCCTGCCTCTGGATTTTGAGCCATCATTAGACAGTTTTTTCCCTACACCAAGAGTATAGTACCAGTAAAGTTTCACTTTTTAATATTTACATCCCTAATTCATTCAAAGTTTTTCCTTATGAATGGTATGAGGTATGGATCTGATTTAATTTTATCTTTTCCAAATGGCTAATCAGTTCCCCAGCACCCTGCTTCAATAAGGAAATGCCACTTTTATCACGTACTAATTTCCATACTCCTATTTACTTAGACCTACCTCTGGGCTTTTTAATCAGTTCCACCAATCTATCTGTGCACATATATGTGCTAGTACTGTACCTGAAATTACAGAAATTTTATAGTCTGTTTTTTTATTTGATACCTGGTGTACCAGCTCAGTGGCACTTAAAGTTACCCTGTTAAAATACACTCCTCTATTTAATAGTATGTAATCATGGCTTCAAACTAAATTGCCGTTTTTGAGCACAGGGGGTGAGGAAAGAGGTTTTTTAACTTTTCTTTTGCACTTCCTTCATTTAAAAACTAAAAATAAAATTTTTAACAAGCGCCCTAGTTCCTTTTTTAATTACATCATTTATAATGTTTAAGCTATAACTGCTGCGCATTTGCTTTAGAAAAGAACGCACTCAATATATAGACATCTCATTTACCTGACATTTTGGCAGGAGACACAAAAGTAATACCTATGACCCCAGAATGACAAAACTTGTTTACTCTGGGCCATTCTGAAGGTAACCTCAGAATACCTCCATTCACGTGTTTCAAATATCCAGAATGCAAAATATAATTTGATTTTATAATGAAAATTCAATTTTAATTTTAGACATATTGACTCAATTTTATTATGCTGTGAATAGGTTCCATGAAGGTATTTAGGGTGTTTGTTTCTAAAAGATTCCCAAGTGACCTTTTCCCCTAACCTTTCATACTCTATCTACCTCTTCTCCTGACATTAGGTCATCAGGTATTATTACTTCCTGCTTCAATGATTTGTATTTACCTCAGTCATCATGTTTTCATCTTCCAATGTGCTACTTTTAATCTACTTTGGCCTAATTAGAAAGGTAGCTAATCTAATTGGAAATGCATGAAATAAGAATGAAATGGTTCAGAGTGATGTAAATGAGTTCTAAGTATGAATATCTATTATGCTGTTAAATGGATTTTTTTTTGCCTGGAACTTTCTAAATCTAAAGTTATCTAATTAAAGCTGTTGCAAAGCAGGAATTCTTACTTTTTTTATCCATGAATGAGCTATCATCTCAAAAATTCAATAGGTAGGTATCTCGCAATCATCCAAGACATCATGATTCAAACTGAACAGTTCTAATAACTACAATGACCCTCTATTTGCAACTAACCCAATCTCCCTAAAATTTTCATCCACTGATTCTATTACTTCCTGGTACAAACCAATTCTCCTTACATATGATGGCACTCTTTCACAATAAAGGCGTTTTTGCTTTATTAAATTTCCCAGATATTGCATTTTTTAAACTAATTAAAGGTTTGTAGTAGCCCCAACTCAAGTAAGTCTAGGCACCGTTTTCCAATAGCACCTTCCTACTTTGTTACATTTTGGTAATTCTTGCAATATTGCATATCTTCATTAATATTATATTTGTTATGGTGATCTGTGATCAGTGATCTTTGATGCTACTATTCTAATTGTTTTGGGGCACCACAAACCCATACACATAAGACAGCAAACTTAAGTGATAGACGTGTGTGGGTTCTGACTGCCCCACTGAACAGCTGCTCCCCATTTCTCTCCCTCTCCTCAGGCCTCCCTATTCCCTGAAGCACAACGATACTGAAATTACGTCAATAATTGTACAACAGCCTCTAACTGTTTAAATGAAAAGATGAGTCACACATCTCTCACTTTAAATCAAGAGGTAGAAAAGATTAAGCTTAGTGAGGAAGGTACACTGAAAGCTGAGATAGGCCAAAAGCTAGGCATCTTACACCAGTAAGCTCAATTGTGAATGTGAAGGGCAAGTTCTTGAAAAATATTATTAAAAGGGCTGCTATAGTGAATGCACAAAGGATAAGAAAGTGGTAACAGCCTTATTGCTGATATAGTTTTAGTGGACTAGACAGATCAAACCAGCCACATTTTCTTACACCAAAGGCTAATCCACAGCAAGGCTCTAACTCTTCTCAATTGTATGAAGGCTGAAAGAGATGAGAAGGTTGTAAAAGAGAAGTCTGAAGCTAGCAGAGGTTGAGGAACCAAAAAAACTCGTGTGACTTGCTTCACCACGACATCTGCTCGACTGCGGTAGTGTGGGACCAGACGCGCAGTGTCTCAGGGTGCACCCAGGCCTGCTCTCCCCAGCACCCACTTCACGGCCACACTCCCTCACTCTTTCAATAATCCAAATAAACTGGCTTCCCCACACTGCACTCTCCTGATCTTGTTCTTGCATGTTATTTTTTCTTGTAAAAATCCCATCTGAACTTGATTCCGGATAGCTGAAGTGGATTTTTAAGTCACTTTTAGATAGCTGAGGTACTTACAGATATACTTTTTAAAAAGAAAGTGCATGATAACGATCTAAGTCATAACCACTCTGGAGTAACTTGATAGTAACTCACCATAGACATCTGAGGGTCAGGCACTTTCACTATCTCAAAGCTTGTTAAAATTGGAGATGATTCATCACCATCCTGCATTATAGTACAAAAAATTAAAATAAATACATAGATAAATAAGTAAAATTTAACCAACTGGCAAGAAAACAACACATTATAATGTACACTCCAATGTATTTTAATGAGGATCATTCCTTCCTTCAAATATTAATCTTCTTTCAACTATATTTTGTACTACATTATTTTTTTACCTTTTATTGCTGATGAAATATTTTAAGAAAAATAAAAAATCTAACAATAAAAATTTATAGTGCAGTTTTTAGAGATATGAGGTCTAGAAATCAGCAGATGGTTTTTCTCTTTTTTAAACTGTGTTTATAATGACAGTAGGTCAAAAATAGTATGTCCTAATTATTAAACACAGAATAAGAAACCACAGAACATAATTAAAATATGTTACAATGGGTAAGTTATTTATATCACTTGCAAAAACTATTAAGTGGATGTTGGTAACTTCAATTTATCACAATTGAGTTCTGTTAAGGGAAGCAGAATTTTAAGTGTGGGGTTAATGTTACTTAACTTTATACACAGTTCAGAGACTCAGAAGCACTGCTTCTCAGAGGGATATCTACTCAACACCATGCAAATCTGAATAGTGAGAATCAGTCTATCAATTCTTAAGAAATAAAGCTGTCTTATTTTGTTGGTATGATCATTTTTGAAGAATGGTGGCTTTTATTTTTATCCAATTCAGGAAAGAAAGGTAATCCAGCATAATAAAATGTCACTGCATACATACCAGAAAAGGCTAAACTAATTAAGGTCAAAACTCATTTCCTCACAATTGTACACCTAGAAGCAACTTTTTCTGTCAATTTCCAAGTGCTACTGTATTTTCAATTTTAGGTATGTGCAACAAAATCAGGAGACTGAAAGAGGGGAAGTACTGTGACTTGACTTCAGTTCTGTAATTGAGTCTTAGAGAAAACCACAAATTCCCATAGCCGTTGTTTAACAGGCTGATTCTCAGTCTCAACAACGGAAAACACATTTATCAGCTCAATGGTGACAAGTAATCTTCACTAAGGCTATCTGTCACAAAAGACAGGTGACAAGAAAGTCTATTTCCATTAGATTCAATACACTGGCCCAGCAATCTTTACACTAAGTGGAAATATGACAGGGTAGGTACACAGGCATTAATTTATGGGCAATTTCTCAAGAAGTAGTAGAAAGGGGTCAAGAACCTTTTCAAAAACACTTGAAATTCTTCTAATTTCTATTCTATTATTTCATCTATTATCAAAAGTGTCTTTTGAAAGATCCTTCACATCTTCAGTGTTCTAACTTATCATCTGCATTAGCATGTTTTTGCAATATAAACTCCATACGGGCAGGGACTATTGCTTTTCATGAAATTACGTATGATATAAAATGTAAAACAATTTTATTAAAATGTATTGGTGACAAAATTTCACTCATCTGCATTTCCCTTTCTCTATGAGGTTGTTTTCCTAATAACGAGCCTTCCTCTCTGCTTGGGCAGTGGTTTGGCAGGTGCTGCCTCACCTTCATGCTCCAGGTCCCACCAGACCCCTCATGGCTCCAATTCCCCACCAGGTACATGGCTGCCTGGACCCTGGGCTCTGGAAACACTACCTTAGCCTCACTTTTCCAACTTGGCTTTCATCTTTTGTATCGCTTTTATCACAAATTCTAATAAATTAATAAACAATGTCAGTCTATCTTTCTAGCTCCTTTTTTCACCAGGAAATATCATTTATAAAATAAAAAAGCTGAAGCAAATTAATGTTTCCTGATCTTTTACTAAAAGGAATATAAGCTCAAGGGAAAAATATGAATATTAACTTGAAAAATACCAGGAAAGTGATCATAAATTAACTGTACAAACCCTACACTTCCATTATGAAAACATCCTTCAAATAATAATTTATAGTTATAAATATATATATTTTAAAAGCACTTGTGACAGCTTTAACAAGTAACACTAAAGTTAAAATATGATTTAAAAGTGCTACTTGTAATGAACAAATATACTGCATATAAGCTTAGCTATATGCTAGAGAAAATATTATTCTATTATGCCACGTATCAAAGCTTGTCTTCATTCGCACTGATTTAAGCACTTGTCTAAGTATTTCTATGAAAACTGCAGGTACCTGGTTTACACTGTTTTGAACTATGCATACAATTATTTGTCATACTTAAATGAACCCTTGTTTAAGGCAAAGATATTTTTCTAGTAGCTACATGTCAAACATTCACTACTCTTCTTTCACATAATGAGCAAACCAGTGGAAATCCAGAATTGCATGTGTTATCACTTAGCCTGTTAACATAATTTTCTTAATTCTGTACATACTATATAAATAAATGCAGATTTGTGAAGTCTTTCATAAGCATACTTATGTTTGGGTCACATATAAAATTCCAATACTATATATGTATACATATATATTTTATTAGTCTGCCCAGGAAAAGTCCAGCCATTGTTAATATAATGAGAACAGTTTGTGTGACTAATTAAGGTAACCTGGCAGCCAAGGAGAGTGGACCAGAACGCACGTACATGAACAATGATGACTTACTAGTCACTGGGGGTGGGGGGTTGACACCAGTGAGTGACCATGTATAATGTGTCGCCACGGCATTCAAAATGAGCAAGTAGAGCAATGAATCTGCATCAAATTTTGTGTTAAGCTTGAGCAGTCCTCCGCAGAAACTATTTGGATTCAGAAGGATGCAGCTATGGGCAACTGGTGATTGGCAGCTTCATCGCAATACACCTACTCGTGCATCATGTCTCGTGCAGAGTTTTGTGGCAAAACGTCCAATCACCCAGGTGGCTAAGCACCCCTACAACCCAGATTTGGTGCCCTGTGACTTCTGGCTTTTCCAAAAGCTAAAATCACCTTTGAAAGGGAAGAGATTTCAGTTCGTTGATGAGATTCAGGAAAATAAGATGGGGCAGCTGATGGAGATTGGGAGAGCCGTGTGAGATCCCAAGGTGCCTACGTAGAAGGGGACTGAGGTGTCATTGTCTTACGTACAATGTTTCTTGTATCTCCTTCAGTAATTGTCTCTATTTTTCCTAGGGCGTGGCTGGATACTTTCTGGACAGACCTCCTCATATACAATCAAATAAACAATCCTTAACTTTCAATAGCTTACCACTTAAAAAAATATGATTCCCTGTTTTTACTTTTCAAATGAATTTTAACTGTTACTAAAGCTATTGCCTTAATATGCGTCTTGCCAATTTTCAGAAATATTAATCAAAAAAATTTTAATCTCTTGCATATTCTGTAACCCAGAACTGCATTCTGTGAATGATTGGCTTTTGTAATCTTACTGTAGCTACATGGCTTGATTTGTGCATACATAAACAGCTGCTGATGACAGCTGTCGGCTGCTATCCTACAACCACATAATTCAACTAAACAGGAACAGTAGTAATTTTTTTTAATGTTTCCCCCTCCTCTACTTTAAAGACCATAACAGTTCCAAGGCAAATACCTTTTCATAATAAACAATACCATATTCCTTATCATCGCACTTGACACATCGAAACTCAACCATTAAGTACATGAAATTTGAACTTCGTTTTTCACTCTAAAAAAAAGAAAAAAGAGGACTTTTATGAAAAATAATCATCTTCAACAACCTCTTAAAGTATAAGTATGTATCATTATTCCCAATTCAGTAACATGTGGACCTATCAGGTACAAGTTAAAATGTAACACATTTTCATTTCATTATTATAAATGCCCTGCTTTATACAACTCTACTATCTTATTACATATGGCACTATTCTTTTATCCAATACTGTCTACTAGTCACTTATAACTCCCTCCTAAACCTTAATGACATTGTCGGTTTACTCTGTAGTTTGGGTTTTATTATATAAAATCGTGATGGTATTTTTATTTAATTTCAAAAATAAAAATATTTTGTACTTCTAACAATTTTAAGTAAAGAACAGTTCACCCTTAAAATATATGACTAATCTAACTGTAACAATTAATACAAGTATGACAAAAACTAAAAGTTAAAGTTTGTAACTAAGGTCTGAGGCCTTTTGAGCTTAACAGATATAACCTTTATTATATAAGTTTTTCACAATTTATAAATGGTCTTGAGATTACATGCAGTCATTTGTAAAATTTTAATCAGTTTTCTTAAATATACTGGGAAACTGTTGCTTCCTTCTCAACATAAAAAAAAAAATGTTGATTCTGATTCTGTATATATATTTGTCCCTTTTTAAAAAGAAACAACAAATACCATGTTACTAAAGAAGTGAAAATCAAATGAAGTCTAAAAGGATGATTAGTCTTGACCCAAAACACTTTTTAAAATGGTTTTAAATCTACACATACAAAACCACAGAGAAGTCTACAGAGGCCACTCCAGTTGTTCAGCTTTATAAAGCACATTATAGGTAAGTAATGGCCTACCACCTTTTAAGGAGCTGGGTGGGGAGAGTGGGAAAGGCTGGGCAAAGTCAGTCCTAACATTACATTTTCTATCCCACGGGAACCTAAGTTAAAGAAAAAATAGTAATAGCAAAACATTTTGATTAAACTATTTTTGGAATGTGACTATTATAAAAATTCAGCCCTGGATGCTGTGGCTCAGTGGATTGGGCACCGGTCTGAGAAGCAAAGAGTCACCAGTTCGATTCCCCAGTCAGGGCATGTGCCTGGGTTGAGGGCCAGGGGGGTGCATAAGAGGTAACCACACACTGATGTTTCTCTCTTTCTCCCTCCCTTCCTCCTCTCTAAAAATAAATAAATAAATAAATAAAATCTAAAAAGAAAAAAAATTCAAAACAGGAAACTTTTTTTCTAGTTTGAAAATATTAGTATGTACTATGAATAAATTTAGAAAATATGCCCAGTATTCATAATGAATATAAATGATGTTAAAACGCCACTAATTTGTTTTTTAAAAAGGAACATCAGAGTATAACATTTCCAAGTGTTCATTATAAAAATAAGAAAATTTCTTTCTATCTCCTGAAAACTTTTCAAAAAACAGTGATCTGTGGTAGTCTCTGTAAGCTAGACCTATCAAAAAACTGATATTCCTCTTTGCTAATGTGATTAATATAACTGTTATTTATGTTCTCTAGATGCCAACTATTAGGCCAAACATCTAGTATTTCTGTGTAAATACCAGAAAAAAGAGAAAAAAGTATGATCTAACTTTTAGAAAGGTTCACTGAAGTCATCTTTTAATTAACCATATTCTAGACCAATGCATAAGATCAAGAAATAAATCAACTACTTGAACCACGCAACTTTACTAAGGGTGCAGAGTCTTATATGCAGGACATAAGAAGTATCTCAATTGGGGAGAGGAGTTGCTAAAGATGAT
This sequence comes from Mormoops blainvillei, assembly GCA_004026545.1. Taxonomy (NCBI): domain Eukaryota; kingdom Metazoa; phylum Chordata; class Mammalia; order Chiroptera; family Mormoopidae; genus Mormoops; species Mormoops blainvillei. The sequence goes on along the minus strand of PVJD01000226.1, from coordinate 464,657 downwards.
TTAAGGTAAATGCAGTGAAGAGGTAGCACTGTTGATAGACTTATCTAATATTGATTTGAACTTCAACATGAGCTACAATATGGAGGGAGACAGAATACACAAGTGAGGCATCAAACTCACACAGGCTTCACTTATACACTTAGTACACTTATAATATTCATTACTTATTTAATGGTTGGACATAATATTAAAGTAAAAGAAAGGTAGATATCCCAAGTTTTCCACTTACTAGCACAGAACTCCCTAAACTACATGGTATCCCCAAAACACCACATTTGTGAGATACCTGGCAATAAACAATTTTTCTTGACTTAGATACTTGAGAAAAAAATATTTTAATATTAAAAATATTTTTTAAAATTTTAATAGTTTTTAATATAATATTTTTAATATTAAAATATATATTTATATTTTTTAAAGTGCTCTGACTGGTGTAGCTCAGTGGATTGGGTGTCATTCTGCAAACTGACCAGTTTGATTCCAGGTCAGGGCACATGCCTCAGTAGCAGGCCAGGTCCCTCGTTGGAGGCGTGTAAGAGGCAACTGATCAATGTTTCTCTTGCAATCTACGTTTCCTTCCCTCTTTCTCCCTCCCCTCCCCACCTCTCTCTAAAAATAAATAAATAAATAAGAAAGATCTTTTTTAAAAAGGGGATACAACCCACCTCATTTATCATTTCAATTTCTCTAAATGTCAATCTGTCCAGCCAATCTACTTTCACCATGTGTCCTTGTCGATGGGCTTTGGTGAGCTGCAGAACAAATATAATAAAGAAAATTTTTAACACAGATCTCACAGAAAGGAGGGGGGAAAAACAGTGATGCCCATCATTCCTTTTCACTGTCATATAGAAAGAACTAGTTAATATAATAAGAGAGATAGGGAAGAAAGAAATAAAATTTTCTTTGTTCACAGATGACATGATCATCTATGTAGAAAATACGAAAGAATATTAAAAAAATCAGAATAGCAATTATAGCAAGGTTACAGAATACAATGTTACTATACAGAAGTCAATTACTTTCCTGTGTACCAGTAATAAACAATTGGAATTAGAAATTAAAAACACATAGGTAGGTAAATGATATAAATGGTATCTCAATAAAACCATTATTTTTTAAAGCATCATTTATGTAACACCCAGAAAAATAAAACTGGTATAAATCTAACAAAATATGTAAAAGTTCTATATAAAGAAAACTACAGAGCTCTGAAAAAGAAAATAAAAAGACCTAAACAAATGAAGAGATGTTCTGGTTCATGGATAGGAAGACTCAAAATTGCCAAGATTTCATTTTTCCCCAACTTGATCTATAAATTTAACATAATCTCAATGAAAATCCCATCAAGTTATTTTGTTGATAACAAAGTGACTTTAAAATTTATATGGAGGGGCAAAAGATCCAGAACAGTCAACGCAATATTGAAGGAAAAGAACAAAACTGTAGAGGTGACACTACCCAACAACAAGAATTATTATAAAGCAACGATAATTAAGACAGTTTGGCACTGGCAAAAGAACAGACAAATATATTAGTGGAACAGAATAAAGATTCCAGAAACAGACCCACATAAATACAGTCAACTGATCTTTGACAAAGTGGAGGTAATACAATGGAGCAAAGATAGCCTTTCAACAAATGGACTATGTAGACATCCACATACCAAAAAAAAAAAAATCAAGAAACAGAACTTACACCTTTCAAAAAGTAACTAAAAATGAACCATAGACCTAAATGTATAATGCAAAACTATAAAACTCCTTTAAGATAACAGAAGAAAACCCAGATGACGTTGGATATGATGACAACTTTTTAGATGCAACACCACAGACGTGATCTGTGAAAGAAATCAATGATTAAATGGGACTTCATTAAAAATAAAAACTTTTGGTCTGTAAAAGACATTGCCAAGAGATTTAGACAAGCCACTGATGAAAGAATATATTTGCAAAAGACAAATCTAATAAAGGACTATTATCTAAAATATGTGAAGAACTATTAAAACTCAATAATAATAAGTAACTGGATTAAATAATGGACCCTTAATAGACAACTCAGCAAAGAAGATACACAGATGACAAATGTACATATGAAAAGAAATTCCACATCTTATGATTCAGAAAAAAGCAAATTTAAACAAGATACCCCTAAACACCTATAGAATGGCCAACAGCTGAAATACTGACAACACCTAATGCAGGTGAGGGTTTAGAACACCACAATCTCATTCTTTGCTGATAGGAATGTAAAATGGTTCAACTATTTCGTGACAGTTTCTTACAAAACGAAACATAATCTTACTATATAATCCAGGTATTGTGTCCCTTGGTATTTATACAAATGAGCTGAATATTTTATCCACACAAAAGCCTACATATGAATGTTTATAGCAGCTTTATCCGTAATTACAAAAGCTTGGAAACAACTAAGATGCCCTTCAGTAGATGAGTGGATAAACTGATTCATCCAGGCAATGGAGTATTATTCAGCACTAAAATGAAATGAGCTATCAAGCCATGAAAAGACATGGAGGATAAAAAAAGAAAAAAAGAAAAGCCGTGGAGGAACCTTAAGTGCATAAGTGAAAGAATCCTACCTATCTGAAAAAGCTATATACTGTATGATTCCAACTATATAACATTCTGTAAAAGATAAAACCGCAGAGACAATAAAAAGATAATTGGTAGCCGAGGGTTAAGAGGGGGAAAGGAAGGTTGAATGGGGAAGCACAGAAGATTTTTAGGACAGTAAAACTAGTCTGAGTGACACTATCATCATGGATGTGTGTCGCTACACATTTGTCCAACACCACGGAATGTACAACACAATGAGTGAACCCTGAAGTAAACTGGGGACACTGGGTGATAATGATGTGTCAATGTATGCTCATCAACTACAAGAAATGTACCACTCTGGAGGGGAATGTTGATAATAGGAAAGCCGTGCATACGCTGGGGCAGAAGCTCTACGGGAAATCTCTGTACCTTCCTCTTAATATTCCTGTGAACCTCAAACTGCTCTACAATGGTTATATGAACTTCACAGTTGATACATTCCCATACATAAATAGAAAACATGCACAATATCAGGATAAGAAAAACTTGGCTAGTAACTCATCACTATGTTTTCTTAAACAAAAACAATTTTTAAAAAACGTTAAATGTCCACATTTGCCATCTAAACATGCTTAAGTCATTTTCACTTGCTCCAGAATTCATGTTTGTTGCTAATATAGATTACTTCCTAGATCCCAAATTTCTAGCTTTCCTGTATGAATGCTAAAGATGGCCATTCTCAACCTTATTAATAACAACCAAAGAAAGTATGGTCAGGACAGAAGTACCATAAACTGGTAGAGCCATTTGGAGAAGTTTAAATGATCCTAGGTACAGTCACAGTTGTGCATCATTATTTGAGATGCTGAAAATTTAGACATTAAAAAAATGTAAATGTCCATCAACAGTGGGAACTGTTAAGTAAACTACAGTAAACACACTAGGAAATACTACAATCAAAAAGGAAGGAAAATCAATAAACCCTGGTAGGGAAAGGTCAGTACAGTAGAGCTGAATGCAAAATCAGCTACAAAATGAGAGGTACCCCTTATGCTATGACTGTTTACAAATCTGCCGCCTGTGCCAGACTCTGAGACTAAGAGCGGAATTTCAAGATATTTCTCTGCTTGAATTAGTTTCATAATTTCTGCAGAACTGGAGAGTTACCACTCAAAATGTCCGCTAGCCACCTGTGTGATTTGCCTTTTGCTGTGTAATAAAGCACCCCAAACCTTAGTGCCTCAAAACAACATTCATTTTATTATTTCTCATCATCCTTGGAGAAGTCAAAAGGTTTGTTTCTTTTTTTTTTTTGAGGGACTTTTGGATTATTTTTTCTACTGGTGCAACAGTCTCTCATGAAGCTGCTGCCTCATCTGGTGACTGAAGCTTCACTCATGTTACTAACACATTCGTGGAAAAAGAGTGGGCACAGCAGGGAAACCAGGGTGGTGGGCCTTTCTCTTTCTGTTTGTACTTGCAGCGTTGCTCCCTCTCCAGGGGGCCTTTCCAACGTAGTAGTGGGACCTCTTACATGGTGGCTCACTGTTCCCAAAAGTGCGAAACCAGAAGCTGTCAAGCTGTCTCAAGGGTTAGGCCTAAAACTGGCACAGCATCACTTCAGCTGCACCATACTGGTCAAAATGAGTCGCAGGGCTAGGGAAGATCGAATGCGGAATGACGTGAGTGTTGGGGGAGCATGTAGCACTGAGGACCATCTTTGGAGACTAAGAAGCAGAGCATGTACTTACTGGGAAGTCCAAGCATACAATACAACCGACTGCTCAACTGCAAAAGGGCAAAGAGGGTGGACTCTGGAGCTGGCAAAGTCACCTTGTGGCTGGACTCTGGTCAGCAGGGAAAGTTTAGAATTAGCTATCATAATTCCTAAGTGACCGGCCCCTGTCTTCCTCTCCAAAATAATCTCCTACAACCCTCCATCTGACTCCCTACACTCTCACCACCCTTCTCGGTTCTTCAAACCATAAAGCCTTTTACTTTTATGGCTTAATGCTGATTAAATAATTAAATATTGCGTGAAAATATTTTACTAAAATTTATTAACATTTTATAAAATTATAAAGCACTCTGTAATCTGTTAGCAGCTAGTGTAATATGCCCATACTCCATGTCACTTCATCTCATATGGGTGCTGGTGACACTGTAGACAGACTTGGATGTTTTCACCAGTCCACAGCAACTTCTAGTTCTCTCCAGGCTGGGAATGTCTATAGACAATAAAGACCAAAAATGAATTTTAACAATATATATTTCATTTTGGGTCTGAAAAGTCAGTGACCTAGATCTTTCAAAGGAGAAAATCTGCATTCCATTAAACAGCAGGGCAAAACTAGTACAAACTGTTTCAAATTGCATGTGAAGAAATAATTCTCTCTAGGGTGCCCACCCTAAAAAGAAGTTGGGTCAAAAAATCAGTGAAAGTGTCATTCTCTTTTTTTATGGAGCACAGGTTTCTACAGAATTCACAAGAAGTCATACAGAGCTTGGCAGAGAAGTGCGGTGTCAATGAAATACTAGCATAGTTATTGAGCTCTAACTTCTCTAAGAATTAAACAGCAATGGGTTTTAAAAGCTACTTAAATAAAATAATCTGTAAGTACAAAATAACAAACGCCCAGGCAAATGGCTGAAACACAATCGTGTATTATCAGATTTAATGGGGGACAGAAATATGTGTTTGAGGAAAGTGTCCCCGATTAGTAGGTGGTCAGTACAAGTACCAGGGACAGAATTAAAAGTGGACCAACTTGCTACACTGTATACAGACTAAGAACAGCAGGGAAAATGGATGTCAAACCAGTGACCCCTGGGAACAGACAGATTTCCAAGATCACCACAACTCACAATTCATTGCTCGTTAGCCACATCTGTCCTACTAGACTGTAAGTTTCTTCAGTGCTAGAGCCATGAATGGTTGACAGAATCTAGCATTTATTTATTCAATGAATATTTATATTTACTGAAAGGTCTTTTAATGTGGAAGAGTGATAGAATGGAAAACAAGTGTTTGTATATTTGGAATTCTGCTCAAGAGCTTGGGGGAACTGATGGGAGTGGGAGGAAGAGGGAATGATACTGAAAAAAGGAAGCTGAAAAAAAGAACTACTCTGCCGCTGGTCACTTTTCACTAGTATTTATATAGAGACATACCTCATTTTATTGCACTTCACTTTCTTGTAATTCAGAGGTTGTGGGTTTTTACAAACTGAAGGCACAAACCTCCACCAGCAAAAAGGCCACAGTGTCTTTATTGCAGTGTTCTAGAACCAAGCCTGCAATATCTCCAAAGTATGCCTGTGCTCTCAACATAAATACGTAATACTTAATTGTTGTTCTAACTTTCAAACTTCCATCAGGTCCTTTGCTCTGGATAATCCAGAAAGTTGGAAGAAGGTCCCTGCCCTGACAGAACTTAAAATTAGGAGGGGATAAGCCATTTTCATGGTAAATGCCTAAATGAGTCACTAAAAATGAAACAAAGTGAAAGTAATGAAGAGAGTGCTGTGAAAGAAAATAAAGGGGGTCTTCAGAAGGCCTCTCAGGCATGCAACATTCAAGTGGAGATTTAAAGGATCAGGGCTCAGCCAGACATGCAGCATGAAATCTTCCAGGCAGAGGACACAGCCTGTCTGGCAGCATGTCTGTCAGCCTGATGAGCCCAGGCATTAAAGAGAGATCAGGATGGTAGACCTCGGTAAACGTTTAACTAAATAAAACAAGTTATCTTCAAAGGTGGAGAGTAGGAAGTTCTACACATACATGAGATACTCACTGGGAATCAACCTTCTTGAGGTCATCATGATCTAGATTTTTCCTTATAGTAGACATTACACTTAAAAAGCCCAAGGAGAAAAGGAGAGGGTGAGAAGAACTGAAAAATCAATGTTTACCACTTAAGAGTCTGCCCAGGAATCTGCAGAGGTAAATGATACTGCAGAGAAATGACTTTTGCTTTACAAATTTTCCTTAGCCAGTTTCTTCCATATTCACATGCTACTCTGTCTTTACAAAAGACATCAATGAACATGTATTTATCCAACAATGCCAGATAACATGGTCCAAGTTCACAGATGCTGTGATAGGTGGGTTAGCTTTGTTTGCTTATTAAGAGAAGATATAATTGCTTAAGAAGTTTAATATCTAGCTGTGAAAAGAAGATGAAAACATAAAAGTATAACTTATGAATACAAAAACTCAAAGATGTATACCAAAGTTTGATTCTGATTTAAAGTACCCACATACACCTTATAACTATGTCTGATAACCTAATATAGTATATGAGCAAGTCAAATAAGTCATCTAAAAATAGCTCAAAAGAATAAGTTTCACCTTTTATTTTCAAACCAATAGAAAATGTAAAGTGACTAACAGCTTTACAAAAGCACAGAGTTGCACACTTTTGAATATCCAACCACAGATGACTGATGAAATGAATTCTGGCATATCTATACTATGCAGAATCCTGAAGTCTTTACAAACACGTTGTATTAGTACAGTAACTCCTCACTTAACATTTTGGTAAGTTCTGTGACTTTAAGTGAAATGATCTGTAACAAAACCAATTTTACTATAGGCTAATTGATATAAACAAGAGTCAATGTCCTACAGCATCTAATCAACACATTATAAGGAAATGACATCATTTGAGGATCTTCTGTATCTGAAATGGCCTACAACAATTTTGAGACACCATTAAGTGTAAAAGCAGGATTCAAGTAAACACACACAATACGATCCCAGTTTCAAACCTATAAATACATTCATTATATAACACATATTAATTTACTGAAAGCACGTCAATTAAAATATTAATGGTGGTTATTTCTGGGCAAAGGGTCAGAGGTAATTTTTATAGTGTCTGTGCTTTAACAATGTCCTAACAGGGCAGAAGATACACACTATCTTTGTAATAAGAAAAAATATTTTTTTAAAAAAAGCTCTTTTAAAAACAATTCAGTATTCAAAAATCTCTGTTGAGAAAACCATTAAAGATTGGCATTTAATATAACTTCACCATCTGAAATGAAAACCAGGTACTAACATAACTGCTCTCCAATTATTTCTTTCACGGTCCTTCAAATAGATCCAACTGAAGATCCATATAAATTAAATGATGCTACCATTTTTTCACATTTAAACAAGAGACACAACTGGAATCTGAATGAAAAATGGTCTCCAAAGCCAGGATTTTAACTATTTCTCCATTTTAGATCTCAATCTACGCTAAAGGATTTTATAGGTATTAAAGCACTTTATACACGCAAGGTGATTATCATTATAGTTATTATTCCTCATAATGTAACTAATAATAATGACTGCATCAGCCTGGTAATATACTTTGTTTCCAACATTTAGAAGTGTGCCTTCCAAATATAGCGGGTGATGGTGGTGGAGAGTAAGGGGACTTGTCCACACACTTAAAATAAAAATCTCGGTGAACTTCTCTAATGAACGCCTCAAAACAAGTACTCATTCAATGCAATGCATTCAATGCAAAACATTTTCATTCCAGAGCAAATGTTTCAGCAGGTCAAACAGTACTACATAATAATTTAACTTAAAGAGTCTCAATCCCACCTCACTAAATTATGTGATCAAAGAATTGGTTACCTTAATCTCGATTTTAAAAAATTGTCTGTGATCATGATAGTTGTCAATGTTTATTCAAAATATGCAGTGTAGCTAGCTCATTCCAGTAATCTAGTAGCTAGAAAGATGTCAAGAGAGAAAGTCCTTTTCTTTTAAGATTTCCCCCAAAATGGGAGAAGAATCACGAAACTTTCTAGTTCCTTCATGAGTCACTAGGAAATCAACAATCTCCTGAAGACCAAATTAATTTCCAAGGTACCTCAAAAAATGGTGCCCTGGGCAGCAGATACGAGTAATGTGATTACCAGGAAGACATTATTAATATGGTAACTCGTTCATTACAAATTAGTAAACTAGCACTCCAGACCAGTGCTATCTTATCGAACTCTCAGCGAAAATGAAAACATTCAATATCTGCACTGTGCGACAAGTGGCCACTAGGCACATATGGGTGTTGAGCACTTGAAATGTGATTACGGCAACATAATTCCAGTAACATAAACTTCTGAATTTTATTTAATTTTAATTAACTTAAACTTGAATTGCCACATGTGATTTGTGACTACCATCTTAAACAATGCTGCTCTAGATTATAAATAACCCTTTGAATTGACTGACATGAACCTAATTCTCAAGATATTAGTTATTCCTGGAAGAACAGAAAAATCCAGTTCCTACTACTATCAACCTGAGGTCTGGACCCTGAACCACAGTGACCCATGTGGTAAATTTGAAAGCCAGTCTAGAACATTGTATCGTACCACTATTTCACAGTGCCAATGCTCACCCACTGCTCAACATTCCCTAGCCTATCTGTGTCGCTCAGGCCACAGAACGTTTTTCATCTAGTCGTTACACTCTCTTTGCCGCCACTTAATCAAATTGACAGAAACTAAAGCACATTCCAAAGGCATCAAGCAGAGATGCTAAAATGAAAAGGAGACAGTGGAGAAGCATGCTTTTTGTACTAACCTTTCATGTCCAAAGGCATGGATTCAAATATAAATCAAACACTAAAGCTTCACAGTCACATCCAAAACCCCAGGTGGATATGCATCCTAGTCATAAAACTCTTAAAATATGACAAGCTGAAAAACAGAGCAGATGGGAACAATGGGAAAATTTGCTCAAGGCCACAATCATTAAAGGCTGGGCCATGGACAATGAAAGTGTAATAAACGTCCCAGAAGCCTGTCCTTTGATTATTTTCACAAATCAATTCAAACAGAAAAACACTGTATCACTAAAAATTAATTAGGGAAATGTAGAGATGGAAAAGCGAAGAGAATGAGGAAGATGGGGGCAAAGAGTGTATTTAAATACATTCGTTTCTTCCTGTTCCCTACCAAGTCTAAGAAATCCAATCACATAAAATAACTACACTTAAGACTATTCACTTTTGTTTCCTTTTTTCGCACTCATTTTTCCTCAAAGGAAAACTACACATGTTCACAAAATGATGTCGAATCATTAGAGGTTAATTCCACTAAAATTCTTCTGAAAGAACTTGATTTTTTAAAATGTTTAATCTAAAAATAAGGCTTTTAAACTTCAGTTATTCATATGGTAGTTATAATTCTACTTTCTTAGCTGAACAATGTAAGTCAGAATATTTAATCTAGTTTGGGTTTAAGGTTGTTTGTTTAATAATTATCCAACAGCATCTTTTCAAAGGCCATTTAAATAGTTCATCTTCATTTCACAGTCTTCTTGTACCACTATCCCTGGGCCACCCAGACTGAAGCAGTTCTCTAACTGAATAAACTTTCTAACACTGCAGTTTGAAAATTGTCACTCTGCTACTTATTTTGGCTCATGGGTACAATAATGGTAACTACGCTGTCCTATTATTAAGATTTATGTATACCTTTTCACGCTTAAGCCAACTTCCTCCTCAACAATTAGAAACAATGATTGTAAGTTCACTGGCTGGAAAATCAAAATGCAACAAAAAATAAACGATTCTGTTCTAACCACTTAAACCTCATCTTGTGAATATTCATTTCTTGTCTTAAAAAAGGAAGTGTAAAAAATATGAGTTTTACATTTAAAATTTCTGTTCCTTTTGTATGAAAATATAAACATAAGCATACACATTCTTTCCCAGTTTTTAAAAGTATGTTGTAGCAAAAACAATTTTCCAATGTTTTGCAGAAGAAAATGGTAATCTAGCTGAACAAACTGTTCAATGTGGAACCAGAAAAATGTGAGGTGGAAGGGAGGGAAGGTGAGTTACAGGGATGAAGGGAAAAAGAAAGCTATTCTGGAACAGTTTTAAACAAAATGAAGAATTTTAAGTTCAGAACATAACAAATAGCAAAGTATACTCCCTTTATGGTAAGTTTAGAAATTAAGGCCATAACAAATATTAAAGTACACCTTCTCTGGTACCAGACAAGGGAAACAGACTCGGGAATATAGTCTGAAAAATTTAAGTAAGAAGCAGGCACTAATTCAGTAACAGTAACAACAACAAAACCTGAGAGCACGGCCATATCACTCACATTAGACAGGCCCTGAATAATACTTTGCTCTACGCACATTCATTGAAGAAAAAAAACGGCATGAACACAACACATTCACAAACACAAACTCTGGACCACATGCTCACTGTCTACTGAGGTGATAACTATAAAACCCAGGTAGATAAATAATCCCAATTATCTACTATTTCAGTGCTTTTAGAATCCCAGATATGAATAGCTACATGGACTCTCAGAAAGCATTCATTCTATACTTCTGATTTTACAGGCTCAGAAACGATTTTTCCTGAGTCCACAGGATGGCAAACCTGACTCATGCTACAGTGTTCTTCCCACTGTCAAGTGCTCCCAAGTGTCCAAGCCTCCAATTTCATCACACCTAAGACGTCACTTTTAAAACCCATTTTTCTTCAAAAGCAGTACAGATACACCAGGCTCTGGAACCTCGAAGAACATGACCAACTGGTACTTAGAGAAGGATGAGACATATTAGCCCAAAGTGCCAAGAAATAAAAAGCTTCCTCCAAAGGAGGCGCAGTTACTTCAACAATGCTACAAACATGATGCATTTTTCCCCTTAAGAAATGTAACGACTGGTTTTAGCGGTTTCTGTTTAATTTCTGGGGAGCATGAGTTAACACAAATGCAAGCTGTCACAGTATAGCAAGCTCTGAAGTTCCCACTCAAGTAAAAAGCATAATTCTATTAGGGGCAAAGACCTTTGAAAAAAGCTCACCTCCATTAGCATCATCAAGACTATAAGGTGCATAGTCTCATTAATTTTTATACCTTTTAAAAAAATTAGAAACCAATGCATAAAGACTTACTTGAAAACTGTTAACCACTCTGGGCAATAGAGACAGCAGATAAATTTTAATAACTATCTCTTGAAAATGGAGGACCCAACTTGCCATACTCTCAAATATACAACATTTAGACTGTTGATGATGATAGTTACTAATTAACAAAAGTGTTAAGAAGGCCTCTTCCCAACACCTCACGTAACACGCATGTTCAGTCATCATTTCTAGAGTTGCAAACGTGCACTGATAACCAAAAAAATAAATATGAACCCACACGATTTTTTAAGGGGTTATTCTTCAATCATTGAAAGCTGATCATTATCAAGTCACCTCTTTTTTACAACAGAAAATTCAAAAGGTAAAAATGAGAAATGTATGCTATGACACTTTGCTACATTAGGAAGCTAGAAGTCCCGTTCAAACAAATTCCAATGCTGTATATATTGCTCTTTGAAGAAGGCCATAGTCAGTTGTTATAAAAATTATTTTTGAAACCTCCATCAAAAATAATTGGGAAAAAATTAAGAACATATGAACAGAAGCCTAAATAATTCATTTGATAAGAAGCAAAGTGGAAAAATCGTACAACTATATGGCTTTATATTTCTTGACTCTGCCCATTCCCCCTCGAACTTAGAATTTTAACCATAATATGTATCATAATGCTGTTCTGAATAAAGCAACTTAAGAGCGTTTGCTTCTTCAACACATGCTGCGAAATTTCTATTAACTATTCAAGATTTCTAAAAGTCAGAGTAGCTTAAATGAAGGTTCATCACTCAGATAAACCCTTAAAAAGTAGGTAGACATACGAAAAGTCTGAGAACTTTCCTATATCCCATGTAAGAATGTAAATAAAATCTTAGAATGGGTAGCTGAATTGAAAATTAAATTTTATTTATTTAATTATGGAGGAGGATGTTGGCAATAGTAATTTGGATAAAAACTTATTAGAAAGCCATGACATCATTTTTCCATTAAAAAACTATACAAAAAGACACAGAATGGACTTGACAGCAAAAATTTTATGTTGAAGCACAAAGCTTAGCCAATGCAAGTACTTATTCTCTATGATTAATATTTCTTTTACATATAGGTTTGAAGCAACAAGCTGCAAAATTCTTGGCATCAAAACCTTCTCCAGACAAGAAAGAGTCATCTATATTAATAAGATTGCAAAGAAAAATTACATGTAAGAATGAAAAGAAAGTCTTTTAAGAATTGTAAAAAGGATCTACTTAGCATCCTTTGTGAACCGATACTGATAAAATAAGCTATATTGTTCTGATTTATGTACCCATTTCAGCTTAGCTTTTGTATTTCTAAATAAAAACACTTCATTAAAACAATTCTGAAGGAAAAAGGTAGTAACCACTCAGTCTGCTTACAAAACCAGGAGTGGAGGCGGAGTGCGGACAATTAGATTAACTAATAGTATATGGAATCTTCACTACTACCAATGTTAAGAATCTCTAGCGTGTACAACTTAGCATCTTTAAAACTATGTCACAAAAAACGTTGCTGGTCATCTGGAAAATATCTCCAAAAGCTCCACATTTTCAAATCTGACGGAATTACAGACACAAAAGGCCACATAATGTATGATTCTATTTATAGGAAATAACCTAAGAAAATTCACAAAGATAGAAAGTAGATTAGTAGCTGCCTGTGGCTGGAGGGAGGGGGGAATAGGGAATAATTGCTAACAGGTACATGGTTACATTTTTTTATGAAAATGTTCAAATATTAAATAGTGGTGATGATTGTACAACTCTGTGAATTTAATTTCAATAAAACTATTAAAAAATTAAATCTAAATTTAAAAATGTGACAGAATTCATAATGTTAATTTATACTACAATAGGCAGCATTCAGAGCTTTCCACCTGTTCCAATAGTTTCGTTTTACCTTGGCAAGGCGGCTCATCTGATCTTCTGAGACAGCGCTGCTCGTTCTGCCAGGAGTTTTTGTGGGTTCTGATCCATCTGCTGCTACATTAGGCCAGACTTTCAAATCATGCATCCCTTGGCGAAACATGCTAGGCAAAAAGAGAAAGTTCAGAGTAGAAGTAAATTAATGCAGTTCATTATAGGAAATTTTAGATCCCTAAACAGAGAGAATTCTACACTAGGAAATACGTGTCTCTCTCGCCAAGCTTTAAACCTCCAGTGGGTTGTAAGGCATTTAACTAAGCAACTTAAATCCATGTAAAACACTGTTTTGCACATGCCATTCTTTCCTTCTCCAAGCAGTCAAAACTATGACAGAGATTCTAAGGGATGACTGGACAAACAGAAGGATCAATAATGGAGCATACATCCTTTGTCACTTCAGTGGAGATCCTGGAAATAACAGACCAAATTCCTACCCAATGAAAAAATGTCATATTTACAATGACTGAAACAAACTTTATATAATTATTTAACTGTCTACTTTAGGTGATGAGTCAGCATAGTAGAATGTACAAACTGCTGGGGTTTGAATCCCAGTTGTACAATCTACTACCTATGGGTAAATTGCTTCACTTCCCTGTGCCTCAGTTTCCTCATCTATAAAATGTGATTATCAAGAGTACCAGTATCTCACAGGACTGTTAGAAACATTAAACAAAAATCAGCATAAGTAAAAAGTACTTACAGTAGTACCAGCCACATAATAAGTATTCAATAAATGAGAACTATTATTATCCTTTCACTAGATACAGGTTGGCTTTCCTCCTGTCTTCTTTTCTATAAGAGCAACTTCTAATGGGAAATACAAGAGTGCATTCATGTAAGAAAAAACTCCCATGTCTACAAAACATATAGTCAGAAATTCTATCTGAGCTTAGTGATTCTACTTTAAAGTGAAACATTTAGTGACCTTTGATTGTCATGTTTCCTTAAAAAAACTACCAAGGAGGTCTAGAACACAAGCTGAACAAACTCATAAAGGAACTTTTGCTGACTATCCTTTTTCAGATACACTACCATCAAGTTTGTTAGTTTGTTTTGTCTTCTGGAGGGAGTTAAAGATAAAGTCTTGAGTTAGTGTGTTCTCTCTGTTTTTTTGTTTTTCTCTTAACAAAACCATTCAGACAATATAAAATCTACTCAAATAGCATAATCCACCCAAAGCTGAAAGAGCAAGCTGCCAATGATTAGGCCAGTCCAAAGCACTTTGCACACTGACATTAAATATTTTCTAAAATAAGGTACATGTTGCATATATATATATAGATACATTTTCCCAATCTTTAAAAACATTGTGCTTAACTGTAAAAGTTTTACATAAACTTTTAAAACTATTATTATCATGTTCTGACTAACAGAAAATTTCTTCACAGATTTTCCTGGAGTAACAAAGAAGATTTTCACTGAACATTATGCAAAGTAATGATGCCATAAACATTTAGATTTGGGAACTATAAAGGATGGTTAGAAGCTCACAGGCACTGTAAGATTAAAGACCATATCTGTTGCAAGGTCTCTAAGGTGGGCAATAAACAGGTAATATGCAGCAACCATATTTGAAAAAGCTTTACATTATACGCCCAATACAAAATCACTGACTGGTTGTGAAGAATCAAAATTCTTAATATTTACTATGAGATCAAAAATAAAAGTTACATTACAAAAAAGCACATACACAAGCCTTTCATAAAGTTCATTTTCTTTGCCTTTCAAATGAGATACAGGTTCACATCAAGCAGACCTGCTTATTCTCTAAGAAACTAGGTAGAGTGAGGTAGAAAGATCACTTGAAATGAATATCCTTAAATTTACCTTCAGAAATCTCAGGTCTCCCTTCCTTTTTTCCACCTCTCTACACTCCAGTGAATACTCTGACTGGCTGAACTTAACTAAATCAAAAATAAGTACATCTGGCAGGAAGTCAGTTTACTAAACGACTTAGGTGTCTTGGGATGGACCTGGAGGGATTTAAGGACAGGGGGCATGGAGGGCAGGGGTGATGGTAAGTGACTCAAATGATCAAGTAAACATATTACTTTTTTGACACTAATGGAAACTTTGTAGAGTTACAAAGCCTCCTGGTAGCAAGCCAGAAGATGCTCAAGAGTATCATGTCCACTTGGGAAATTAAGCCAAGCAGGCAAGACAAAAGAAACAGCACAGCAGGACCTCCTTCGGATGCCAGCAGAGGCCCCAGCAACAGCTGCTGTTGCTGCTCCAGCTCCCAGTGCCAAACCGCTACAGCAGCAACTGCCCTGACTTCAGAATCCACATTTGGAAAAGACATCTGCAGGAGAAATCTGCAGCTTGCCTATGGTTCTTTGCCAACTCAATCTAATGATCAATCCATTCCTTACCTACTTAGAAATCTCACAAGCTAGGCTTTCAAAATGAGAACAATTAGTTATTCTAGCCATATCCTAACAGATATGGCCTTTCAATTATTAATTACACCATTCTCCAAGAAGTATTGCTTCACGCCGACTCAAGTATAAAAAAGAGATTATTTGCAAATGGCAAGAGCTGATAGTCACAAGATTCCCAATACTATAATGCAACTGTGAGACACTTTGAGGACCACTATTTAAAAGCTCCTAAATCCATACCAGAACTATTTAGGGAACAATTGGGGAGCATCTGGCATTTTTTCTTTGCTTAAGAAACATTTGAGGAAACTAGTGTTTCCCTAAGTCATGAGAATATGGAAGCACAGACAGGATTTTTAATGGAAGGTGGA
This sequence comes from Mormoops blainvillei, assembly GCA_004026545.1. NCBI lineage: Eukaryota > Metazoa > Chordata > Mammalia > Chiroptera > Mormoopidae > Mormoops > Mormoops blainvillei. Next base: position 448,514 of record PVJD01000226.1, on the reverse strand, counting down.
AGAAAATTTGCACAGGCTCTGGCTGGCGGAGGCCCCTCGGAAGACTCATGCTGATTTCTCTCCTGGACGTCAGCAGCACCACGCAGAGAGCATGCAGCAGTCCAAGGCGATGTCTGCACTCCGCTATAGCACCTGGGACATTCTGAACAATTCAAAGCTGCACAGGAAATCCAGTATCACGCTAGGAAATCCCTGGGCTTGTCTCCCCTGAAGCCCAGTTCACCCTCAAAGAAAGGCCCCAGGACACCGAGAGAAAAAGGAGTTATTTTAATTTCATAGGTTTTCTTCGAATTCCTTTTTCCAAGGTGAAGGTCAGTATAAGTGTCAGCCTTGAGGGACTAGGGGAAAGGGATCTAAGTTTTTTGCATTCCTTCCCCAGTGTTCAAAGTATCCATAGAGCTCTATGAAAGTCTAATGTCCATTTGACTAAATGCCCTTCTTCCATATAGGAGTTCAACGGGTAAAAGAAAATGTTGATGTAAAACCTTATCTTCACCTCAACTTAAGTAACAGTGAGCTGAATATCCCCTTATATTTGATTAGAAACAAACAAAACCATTATAATTAAAGGACTTTTTTTGTAGGTATTATATACATATTTGCAAAGCAAACAGATTTACTATCATTTGTATTTCATTAGGGTTTTTTTTTGCTTCAATTTCTAATATTTAGTAATGTTAGTAACAGTTTTCATTGTATTTATCATTACCTGCCAATGTTAAATATTTGTTTTCCATGTGCAGCAGGATATTAAATTTTTGCTTTCAACTAAATGGAAGTAAAAAAAAAGTAAGCTGATTTAATAAGAGTGTATAGAGCAAAAATATAAGGTAAGTAAGAGTACATGTATTCAGTACAGAGGTATGCAGGAATTCTGAAAGTGGTAAATCCATGATGCATATTGAGAAACCTTGCTCCCAAGGAGGTAACTTCACAGAGTCCGTGCTGCTCTCCCTGGTGTTTCCTTTGTGTCTAACACCTGGGTGTGCAGGGTATGGAGGAACTGCATGAACTCTTTTTCTAGTTACGAGAAAACAGATGACTCTCCAAGATTCAAAGTCTTCATGTATTTGATACCAGAAGAACTAATTGCAATTTAATGTCCAGTACCTTTACGAAAATCTTTGGGCTTTAATTACTTCTTAAAGTAGAACATTCCGATTTATGTTTTAGGCACGTTTCCAGTATGTTTAGATGAAGGGTAAAGAAATTATTCTTTTACTGGGATACACATAGAAATATAAATAAAGCGGGTACCAGAGGATGGAGTAAACGAAGAAACTGAAAAGAACTGCATGCAAGAGTCATATAAATAGACTACTAGGAAAAAGGTTAATGCGGTATTTCTCAAAATGTGGTCCACGGGCCACCTTTCATGGAATCACTTGGGATGCTGATTCTTGAGACCCCACCAGCGACTTAATGAATTAGTGAGAACACAGGAAGGTGCTTTTTTAGCGAGCTTACCAGGTGATTCTTAAAAACATAAACTGCTTACTACTGACTTCCCGTGCTTTTTAAGAATTTGCCAAAACCTAAGTGAAACAGTGTCACACATGTCAATCTGAGAGTTTATTTGCTTTAGGCAGGTCGTTTCACCACACTTCTGTGGAAATTTCAACTGTCTCACACCCATACTCTACTCAGAGCGCCCCAGAAACTTTACACGTACATTAAGGTCATCTAAAATGCACATGAGTGCTAAAAGGGGATTTTTAAGAGGGAACCTCCAGCTAACTTTCCAGAAGGTAAACCACTTATGACAAAGCCAGGTGGAAAAACCACGAGGTCTATCGGGCTGCTTCTCAAGAACATTTAACCACTAAGACTCCAGTATGAGAATAAAATGTTGTGTACTTTTTCTCTGAGGCAAGCAAACCCCACTCCAGGAAAGTGAAAAGGAACACTCTGGAAAAGGAACAATACTTATTTAATAACACGTCCATTCCACTGAAACATGCTATTTTACCAAAGTCGCAGACTATGTCTGAATTATTATTCCTGTTCAGATTTCAATATTAAGTATCTCTTTAATAGCTACATTAAACTAAAATACCTACATATTACTGTTAGGAGCTGGTGGAAAGTTACCAGGAAAAGAGGAGGAGGTATCAGAGCCCCACACCCCAGATAACGGCAGGGGTGAGGAACTAGGCCGCGATGGGACTACCGCAACTAATCTTAGAGTGCAGACATCCAGGAGGTGGAGGGAGCAGAAAAGTTTGAGCCAAAGCAGGACCCCCTCAGAATCTGCCCACCAACAGTTATTTCAGCCAATAAGGAAATTAGGCAGCATTTTAATGCTCCAATAGCTAAACCGCCGCATCCGCTTCTGTTCTCTGCTTGCTTGCCCTGCTTGTATAAATTCCCCAGCCTGTAAGCACCAGGCGTGACTCCCTATTCGAACAAGGGAGTTCGCCCCTGCGCAGGTAGAAGGTTTGGCCAATAAAGTTACATCTCTAACCTGACGGTGTCCAGGTCATTCTGTTCTCGCGATGGGACTGTAACAATTACTAAGCAATCAAGCTATTCTAAATGGAACTACATCTAGATTTTCATCATGAGTTTAAGTCTTTCTGACATGCCCTATTCCTAGAAAAATTCAGTATTAAAAGTGTCAATTATCTCTTTTATTAACATATATGATGCAATACAACTTTCCAACAAAATAACAGAGTTCTTTTTAAATTGAGAAAGTAATATTAAAGTTTGTCTGACAAAACAGAATATCCAGAGAAATTCTAAAAGGAGGACCAATGAAGAAGATTATCCCCATCTAATATTAAAACATTTTGATATATAATAGTATTGAAGACTAACAGACTAGTTCTGAAATGATGATAGCTAATATTTACTGAGCGCTCATTAAGCTCAGTACGCCTTTAGTAACTTACTGTCATAAACTACTCTGTGAGATACATACTGTTGTTATCTCATTTACAGATGAGAAAATTGAGGCATGAGTAGATTAAGTAACTTGCCCGAGGGAACACAGATATTTAGCAAAGGAGCCAGGATTTGGACCCAGAGACCATCATCACCTGCTTTCCTAACCACCATATAATACTCTGTACTGTTTCTCTTCTATGTCAACATGTAATGAACACGTAAGGATGCCATTTCAAAATGGTTGGAAGCAATGGCTTATTTAATGATGAGTGTTAGACAGATAACTAGCCAACTTTTGTTTAAAAAAAAAAAGCTGACCCAATATATCACTCCTTTCACAAAGGTAACTTTAAATGAATCAAAGATTTAAATGCAAATAATTAAAGCCTAACAGAAGAAAATGTGTTTTTTTTAAATGGGAAAGGACTTTCTAAAACATTTAATTTTAATTCATAGGCCATTAAAAACTGATAAATTCAACATCATAATTCGAGATCCCTGAATAATAAGAAAACAAGCAAAATAAACAAATATTTAAGAAATTTAAGAGAATGTTAAACAGGACAAACAGTATTTGTATCAGGTAACACACAAAGGGCTGATTTTATTAATCTACAAAGATCCTGTTATACATTAATAAGAAAAATAACAACTCCAAAAAAGGTCAAGAATTTTATAGTATGCGAATTATATTTCAATTTCTTTTTAAATGGTCCAAGGACACCAAAAAGCAATTCACAGAAATATAAACACAAAAAGCAAATGAACATATCAAAATATGACCATTCTCATTCATACTTATAATGATGTAAAAATTAATTCAGAAGATAAACGTTTCTCAACTTTAAAACAGACAAAAATCAAGAAGTTTGGTAATATTCAGATTAAGGTTTCTACTGTTTAGCAGTGACAGGAACTAGGACATCTTTGAGAGACGCCAGTTCTGGGGCAGAAAATTGCCCAATGAGCCTGGAATGGCTTGTCTACCAGAAAGCGCAGAAGCTGCCAATGACTACCGGGGTACCATCAAAAGGACGTGGGATCGGCTTGAAGGGGCTCCTACTATGCATATGGAGAATAAAGATAGCAGTGGAAATATTTCAAAGATGTTTAGGACTAAAAGTTCATGACAAAACTTAAAAGACAAAAAACAAAAAACAAATCTGGTTATCAGGGTACTGCCTCATTCTTAAAACAAATGAAAGTAAAAAAATAAAAAAAATAAAAAAAAAATATATATATAGTATGAACTGCATACTAAGGTAATTCAATACTTGATAAAGGACTGAGTTCTTTAAAGAAAAATTCCAATTAATATACACAAAGAATAACAGAATATCAGCAATTCCCTAAAAATAAAGAGTGATTCCTCTGTTCCAGGACACAAGGGATAGAAATATGGTTTGGTTTGGTTTTTCCACAATAAACTTCTATTATCTATAAATTTTTAAAAACTGAATTAACAACTTTTCTATTATAATCATTACCACTTAGCAAATTTGTGCTTTTTAACCCTCCTTATTGCCCTTTTTACCACTATTGTAACAAAGCAGAAAAAGCAAAGCTGTTACAATATATGCCAATAGCCTTTTTTTCTGAAAGCAAGATTCTAATTTCCAATGACTATTTTCTAATAGGAATCACATTATCCATCACTAAAAGTAGAGTTAATATAAATTGTGTTTCTTAATTAGTCTATCTGCATATCCCATAGGAAATGTGTCAAATTCAGTCTCAAGAATGACAGAATAATGTACTGTTAGGGAAGATGGATAGCAAACCAAGGCAGGGAGGGGGAGGGAGACACGTCTCACCCACTGACTCAGCAGTCCTGAGCCCAGGCCAATGACATTGCCAGGTGTTCCAACATCACAGGAACCACCATGCCAAGAGCAGTCCTTGAAATTCTATGTATCGTTTCTACTACCTGGGAAAGAAAGCCTTTGAAACTGTGTTTTCATCCCAAGGCCTGGAAGGGGGAAGAGGAGAGGGGCCACAGCACCCAAAGCAGCAGCTCACAGAACAACTTTAGCCAAATGCCTACCTCTGGTCACTATCTGTTTTACAAGGGGGTCCCTAGGGTTTACAGAAAGAGCCCATAAATAACTTTGGGTAACTGCCCCAGCTTTAATTAACTGCCTCCTGTCCCGTACCTGTTTTACAACAAGATAAACAAATGTGATCTGGAGCAAGTAAGAATTCGAGCTAACATACCCCTACACATACCTAAGTTTGGGTAGTCACATCCCCCCAGGGGAAGCTGGCACCATTTCTACCCACCGAACAATATTTAACTCCCTCACGACCATCCCACCAACTATACACATCCTCAGGACAAAGGACCTGATGTTTTTGCCCCCTTGCTCTTGCTGCCCTTGCTTTTTGTCACCCAAGCCTGTGCCTTTCACCCCCACCTCAGCAAGGCCCATTCTCTTCCATGAGAACATGTCACTCATAAACTTTGCTTGCATTCTAATGGACTTGCTAATCTGTAATTCTTTACTGTGACTGCAAGAAGCAGCGAGTTTTTCCCACAACAGTACCAAATGTGTGCGCACAGAGAGCCTGACTGGGCATAAAATATTAAAGCTTCCCAAAAAGAAAAGGACAGAAAACTGCAACATCTCTACAGATTAAGAGAATAGAATCCTTACCCATATTTTCCAAAGAGTGAAACAGTTGTCCCACCAACAGGCACTGCCTTTCCCGGTCCATACACATCCCATATAGTCAGGGCCACTTGGGCGTTCCTGGGCAGGTCAGGGTACTTCACAGGCAGTTTAAGCCACTCATTCCAGCTATGGAAATAAAGTAACATAAGCATGTATCATATATACACATACATGTAGATATATATATATATAAAACTTTATTTTAAATTAGCAAACCATATGAGAAGGTTTGGCCAGAGAAAATGTCCCAGAAGATTAAGTTAGTACTACAAAAAATAATACGACAGTTACTTCAATTTTGCTCTAGCAACTTCAATTTTAAATACAGAATACATGAAAAAAAATTTTTGAAAAAATAAAGTTCACAAAAAATAACACTAGCAAATCCTTTAATCAAAACACTCAGAGAGTATCACTAGGACACATGAAATATGATAACGGCTAAAAATAATCTGGGAAAACACTTGAACCTGCTCATAACCAAACTTGTTTTGAGCCAAACTTTGATTTTCCATAAGCATTACCCGGAACACAGGTTTTACAGTATGAAAAGAAAAAAAAAATCAGAATTACTCCTATTACATTCCATACACTGCTGAGGATAACATGGTCCTATGATGTACCTCAACAAACGCAGAAAACAACCAAAACTTTAAAAAGACTGAAGTAGATTATCTACTACCTTTGTAACATGAAGTTACCAGACAGTTCTGGACAGATGTAACATTCTTTTACCTGAGCTTTTTCTGTTACTCAAGTTATTTCATTAATACTGATAATGTCTAGATATTGGTTTTTTTATGTTTTTAAAGCATGTTTGTATATATGTTTTCCCTAAGGAATGTTTGTTCTTAATATTTAGTAATGACATCACCTTTTTTTTTTTACTCTTTACTTATCTCTGCAAATTTCCTTTTGTATTCAAACTTCACACTGCATTTACTTGATAATTTCAACTCCCTTAAACAACAGCTGGCTTTTGAAATCCCAAAAGAAAACTATGCAAAAAAGGAAGAAAAGTATGCAAACAATACACAAATACCAGTACATACATAGAACCATTTCTCTCTTTTCTCAAAAGTATTATTTACTCAAAACAATTCACAAAGGGGAATATACCAGTCTAGGCCAAATACATTTGTATCAGTAAGAAACTGAACAAAACTTTGTACAGCTTAAAGGACAAATCATTTATACCCACCATATAAATTCAAAGACCTATAGGAAAATTAGAGATAGCTATCAATTTAAAGGAGAATCAAAGTCATTAAATCGTTTTCTTCCATAAAGGTCTCAAGAAAATAAATTGCATCCTTAAAAATGCTATTCTCCACAACAGATAAGCTTGAGGAACTAAATGAATTTATTTAATTACTGTCTATATGGTGGGCCAGGCTAAAAAGATAAATACTAAGTAGTGTCATCTTCTGCCAATGAACAAACCAGAGGTAGCACTGCTACAGTTAAAGAGAAAAGTCAGCAAGCAATAACATCCACAATGAACTGTGAAAATCCTCCCTTCTATATCCTGTCCTTTGACACAGACAATATATATGATCAAGCAATGATGTGCCTTTAATCCTTTGCTTTCCAAAACCCAAGACATCCATGCCTTTAATCAAAGCAACTATACTTGAACCTGTTTTACATAGTGGGCTTCTGCAGAAGAGTTCTTTAAAAGAAAATGAATCTGCAAATAAAAAATAGTTTGAAAACTGCTCCAGGTACTTTAGAATTCCGGAAAGACCTAGTCAGTCATCAAAAAGCTGTGTATTCTGAAAAGCTGTGTATTCCGAAAAGCTGTGTATTCCACATATTTTAGAAACTCTGGAAAGACCTGGTCAGTCATCAAAAAGCTGTGTATTTCTCTACCTCCCCTTCCCAACTTTCATTAAGTTCAACCCTAAATTCACAACATTACAAGCCTAATTCTGGATGGTCTGATCCCCACCGTGCACCTCCACCCTCAAACACCACTGTACTAACTCTCTTGTCTAATTAATGCACTCCCAAAATCCTAATGTTCTAATTTTTAAACTATGTTAGACTGTTAGTATGTGCCTCCCTCTAAAGCCATTTAAAATCCGTTATGGGACAAGAACATAAATTTTTTAAAAAATTAAATCACTTGCCTACAGAATAATTTTCACATGTAAAACTCAAAAATTTGCAGAATTCCATATCTAAAAATGAGAATTTTGCCTTAAATGTAACTAAAGGAAGTCTAGGTATCCCTAATTATGGGCTCTCTTATTATAGGACAGGATAAGATAAAATATGATAGAACAGACATGGATAAATTTTGAATGAATTCAGTATTCAAACTTTCACAACTACCTCTGATATAATTATGAAATTTTGGTCTGTTGTTTCAGGAGTAATGATGATACTGTAACTATGTTTTAAAAAGAGATATACAAAAATACTTGCAATCAGGATAATATATTTGGAATTTGCTTCACAATAACAGTGGGTACAGAAAAAACAAAACTGGTCTTGAGTTAGCAATTATCAAAGCTAGGTGATGAGGCCTTGGAAGTTCATTTTATTATTCTCTCTACTTTAAGAGGTTAAAAAATTTCCAGAGTAACACGTATATGTACAAACATATACTCTTGTGTGTCTGAATGTCTATTCACAAAAACACTACTAAAGAAATCACACCATTTGAGTAGCTGGTTTCAGTGCAGCCAGGTCACCAGAGCTCAGGCTGCTGCTCTCTCTGAAACCCCTTCCCAGCCTGCTGGGCCACAGAGGGGTCGTGCCCTCGACAGCAGGGCCTGGCAGTCATGTGTGCGGTGGCCACACCCTGTCTTCCATGAATACTATGGGCATAGCGCCTTCCTAGAGGCGAGAGCTTTTGTATCCTGCAGCTGGCCTAGCAGGATACAGAATAACAAGCATGGATGGAACATTAAAACTGCACCATATAACCTATCAAAACCAAGTATCAAGAGGTTAAATTAAGGATGCACAATACTGTTCTGGAAAAACAGTAACTTCACGTTTATTATATTTACTTTGCTTTCTGACAATGGCCTGCTAATGCACCACACTCAATAAACTATGAGTTTAAAAAAAGTTTCATATAATAAGAATATGATCTGCACAAATAATAATAGATCCCTCCTTACAAATCTGACCTCCAAACTTCTGACTTTAACATTTAAAACTATCGAGAAGTGTTAATGTGTTCAAAGGCATAGAACAGAGAATTTAAAGATGCTACATGTGTTTTTGATTGGGTCATTTTGTGACTCAGTCAAGCTGTTATAAAAATATGTCAATATACTGAATACAAACAAATTCACTTCCATCTTAATTATGTTTAATACTTTATCCTATCTGAGTAGGTTACTGCTTTAAACTATTCAACCAATGCTTATAAATATTAAAGAAATTTTTTAAAAAGATCCCCTGTAATGACTACCAAACCATAGTTAACAACCTCTATAAAGAAATGGGAAAACAATCTGGAAGAAAACAACTTACTTCCATCTTGTACTAAATGCCTTGTAAGATGTTCTCACCGGCAAGGCCAAAGGCTTCCCTTCTGCAAAAACTTGACAAGTAACATAAAGGTCAGAGCACGTCTCTTGGTACAGTCCTGAAAACTTCAACATCGGGTCTTCTAGAACAGCTTTGTAACTCTTTTGTTCTCTCTTGCCTTCCAAACTTCCTCTGGAAGCATAAGAACAATAATATTTAGACAAACATTTTTTTAAGTGTATAGATAACAGATACTAAAGAGCCGGCTGTTACAATAAATTGATGTTACTTAAACCAGCAGTCCCCAACCTTTTTGGTACCAGGGATCAATTTGCTAGAACACAATTTTACCACAAACCAGGGTTGGGGGGGGTGGTTTCAGGATGATTCGAGCGCATTTCATTCAGGCTCACACCCTTTCGTGTGGCCTGGTTCCTGACAGGTCCTGATCGGTACGTTGCCCGGGGGCTGGGGACCCCTGACCTAAACATTTTCCTGTATATGAAATTAAAGTTACTCTTATATCTAATAAAGATATCTTACCCTAACATACCTAAAATTATTTCTATCTTCATCAAAGTATTTCTCTGTCTTCTTAATTTTAATCCCTATCATTAACTCCGGGTCTGCCTTCTACGCATCGCCAGCTTTCCAGGTCTCCATTTCATTTTCATTAATTTCAAGCTGAGCAGTTATTTATCTACACTTTCAAAGCATTTTTGTACTAGGCATAAAGGCCCAGAAATGAAAGACAAGATAAACAACACAGCATTACAAGAAAATGTTAAGTCCTTGCTTCTGGGGAAAAAACTTACTTTTAACTGCACATTCTTTTTATACTCTTTCAAAAATTTTTTTTAACTATATAGATGTATTATCTGATCATTCCTTTAAATTAAAAAATACAGCATTATAAGTCATAAAAGATAAGCACAGGAAACTATAAAAGAGGTAGAAACATCATTTGGAAATCAAGATTGTGTCAGGTATTGTACCAAGCATTTTATATACTCTTTATTTACTTTTCGCCACATGCTCATTTTATAAATGATGAAGCAGAGATTCAGAGATCAAGGACCACAAGGTAACAGCGCTGAGAATAAAAACCCCAGCAGAAAAGGCGAAAGCGAACGTCCTTCCCACCACAGGAAGATACCATACATCAAAAAGCCTTGGAGTCTGGGGGCTCTGAGTCCTAGAAAGATGTCTGAAATGAGCATGAACAGTATCTGAAAAATGAAAGACAAAGAAGTAGGGAGTCATACCAGAAAAAAATAACAGCATATACAAGGTCTGTCCGGAAAAAGTCCAACCATTGTTAACATAACAAGAACAGTTTGCACAACATCAATGTAACCTGGCAGCTGAGGAAAGTGGACTGGAATGTGCATGCATGAACAATGACAACCTCACTATACTAGTCTGTGGGGACAGCTGACACAGCTGAGTGAGCAAGTGCACTGTGTGGCTGTGGCATTCAAAATAACTGAGCAAGTAAGGCAAAGAATCTGCATCAAATTTTGCATTAGGTTGGAATGTTCCTCCTCGGAAACTATTATGATTCAGAAGGTCACAGCTGTGGGCAACTGGTGACTGGCAGCTTCATCACAACAACACGCCCACTCATGCATCAAGTCTCGTGCAGAGTTTTTAATGAAATATCAAATCACCCACGTTACTCAGTCCCCCTACAGCCCAGGTATGGCGCCCAGAGACTACTGGCTTTTCCCAAAAACTAAAATCATCTTTGAAAGGGAAGAGATCTCAGACAGTCAATGAGTCAGGAAAATACATCGTGGCAGCTAATGGCAATTGGGAGAACTGTGTGCAAGGTCCCAAAGTGCCTACTTTGAAGGAGACTGAGGCATCACTGTCCTATGTATGATGTTTCTTGTACCTTTTATCTCCTTCAATAAATGTCTCCATTTTTCCTGACATGGTTGGATACTTTCTGGTCAGGCCTCATACAAAGGTAAACAGAAAGATGGTATGCCTGGGAAATTACAAGTTGTTTGGTATTGCTAAAGCATAAGGATCATGTTGGGGAGAAGCTAGAGAATGAAAAGTAGGGGGACAATGAAGCTAAGTAGTCACCAAGTTCAGTATAATGCCTTACACAATGAATATTCAAAAATGTTAACTGAATTACCTTAAGTGAGAGTAAATACAGTCAAATTTGTATTTATGATCTTTTGACAGGAGAGATGGAACCAAAAGCAAGATTAGTTAGATTTTCAGTCAAAATTAGACAGGAAAAGGAAGGCTAGGGCTAGGGAAGTAGGGTAGAAAAGATACTTCACAAGTAGATTAAAGACAACTTGGGAATGATTAAACAGAGAAGTTGAGAGACAGTGTCTGTATGACTCGAAGTTTTCTGTCTTAACAAATGCAGTGAATGTTGCTAACCATCACCAAAATAGGGTAAGACATTGCAGGAAGTTCAGAGTTAGAGGGATAGGCTAATGATGCGTTCAATTTGGGACAAGTTACTTTCAAAGTGCTTTGGCACATCCAAAGTGAGTATGTCTTGTGGGCAGTTTGATATTGAATTATGATGCTAAGAAAAGAGACATCAAAGTGCAAGTCATTATTAAAACCATAGAAATTGATAATAATGTCTGGGGAGAATAAATAGAATTAAAGAATTTACTATTCTCTGATTTTATGATTCTGCATTGATATTTCCACACCCACCCCCACAAAACCAACAATCTGAGAAGCTAAAAAACAGTTAGTAGTAAATTTTACTAAGCTTCTGATTAATGCTTTCTCTTTGCCTTAAAACATTCAAAGTATGTATCTGTTAATAATGGACCAATTTTTCTTCTTTCTGTTTAACGATCAAAGGTTTCAAAAATATATTCATATGTCCATGAAATACTGGAAGAATGAGACTGATGGAAAGCCCTGTACCAGATGACAGCATATAGGTCCCATACAGGCATCTAGGGTGTATGATGCTAAAATTACCTTAAATGGGTATATAAAGTATTATAAAATATGGACAGTATGGTTGTTAACATATTATTTTTACCATCCCCCAAAACTAATAGTAAATTAATTTTCAGTCTTAGATAACTTCTGAAAATAAAAAGAAACAAACATGCAAAAGTGCACCTGACAACTGAGAAAATGTATTTATTGCAGGTATGCAGCCTTTTGCCTGAGAAACATCTGTTAAATAATGACATATTATGAATGATGTTGTGATTAATAATCTGTGATAATTTTTGCATATGAAAATACTCCTCTAAAACTTAAAATAGACATAATTTCCAACTCCATCCTATCTGTGCCCCACCTCCGTTCCATTATTCTTATCTGAAGATGTCACGCCCTTGGCCTTTACGTTAGTGATGCCCCAAGATTTTCCTACAAGGCTCTTACCTATTTTCTTTGCAACTGGCACCGTCTCTGACTCATCCCCAATTTCCCTGGCAAAACAATGCCAGACTTTCCAAAGATTAACCCCAACGCTCTATCACTTTCGGTGCTTCTAATACTACTGTATGTCCATGTGCTCATCTTATTTTCAGCAACTATATCTGCTGTATATACCTCTCCATAACTCTGCAGTCTTCGCTCCACCTTCCAGCCCCGCTCTAAAGTAAAGATCTTCCCATTATTAACTGCAGGACGACTTTACTGAGACTTGACTTCTTCATCTGTGAAATGGGACAGCAATCCTTCAAAAGTTGCTGTGCACATCAACATGCTTTGAAGAAAGTAAAACACCGTGGGACTTACGGGTTTATTCTTACAGCTGTCCCCCCTGAAACCACGTCCTCAATCCTTCTTCCACGGCACCCCCTCCACGCTCCCGTTTCCCTTCGCGGCCCTGGCCACAGCCCTCCCCGCCGCCCCCAAGCCGGCCCTCTGGCTAGTAACCACTCTCTCTCCCTAACCTATAGGTCCCTGCCTCCTCGTCCCTAAATTTCAGCAATCCCAGTCCCTGCCCCCAGATTCTCTTACATTTTAAGCTGCACGTTGATATCCAGGTCACAACTGTAGATGTAGTGAAACTTCTCCGCTTCCCCCATTGCACCTTTGCAAAAGGAACTCCTACCGCTGGTAAGGCGCTGGAAAAACGCCGGGATTGAACCAGCTGGTTCCCAAAACACGGACGCTTCCGGTTCCGCCTCTCACCCCTGGCGGAGCCAATCCCTGCCTGGTGCGCAAGCCGACGCGCCGGAACTCCCCGCCCCGCTTTCCTTCTGCGCAAGTGCAAAGAAGCCCTCCATCTTGCTTAAGGGTAAATAAGAGTCCGGAAACACACCCGATAGGGTTACTTTCCAGACGCTTTGTATTCCTTCTGTTTTGACAAGGCTTTGTTTTGTTTTGTGTTGTTTTGGGTTTTTTTTGTTCTGTTTTAAAGAAAACAAGGTGCCTTTTGAGCTTGACCTGTTACTAAAATGAATCCAAAAGAAAATTCATTTCAAAACAGAATTGTAACAACTTTAATCAACTGCAGTCACAAGTAGAATTTCGCCAAGTTTATAAATTTCAGTGGTCTTCCCAAAATTGTAGATTTAATTAAAAATTTGCTATCTCAAGCAACGATTACCTCTTTTTGCTCTAAAGAGTGGAGAAAGGACTAGACGAAAAGCAAAAAAAGAAAAAAAGACAGTTCCAGCTTTTGCATTACCAACATTTATGTAATATAGGGACAAAGTAATTGGGTGCTTATTTGCACTAGGTATATTCCGACCCACTGTAGCTTTCAAGACTGTAACTCCAGAAACGACCGGTAATGACTCTAGGACTCAGATATCTAAACCCTCAGAACTCCTAAATGCTTATCTTTTATAATATTTAATATTATCTAAAGTTGTAATTTTATTTCCAACTAGATTCAAGCTTTTTGAAGGCAAAAATGGTATGCCAATAATACTTCTGTTTCTGCCCCCCTTAGTGCCTAACACATTGCTGAATATAATAATTCCTTTTTTATTATTATTGGTGACATGAATAAAAGTCTCCTTTTCTGTGTTTATTTTTAAGTGCCACATTGTACGATGGAAATCGCTAGAGATGTGTAATTTACAGTAATTAGGGAAAAACATGTTTCAGGGAAAGTTTGAAGGGAATGTAGTTCCCTTTGGGGCAAACAACAATGGCCAATATACAATGTTTTGTCCAAAGCAAGTTCTCAAAAATATTTGTGGAAGCAAGATTAAGAAGAAACATGATAGCTAACCTCCTATAAAGTTCCAACAGAAAGAGAGCAGATTTAATTTGTTCCTAAGTATAACTACCACCAATGGTTGGAATTTAACAAAAAAATGTAAATGCAGCAAACAATAAAAATTGAACTTTTGAATCATCAGAAATGTCCCACAGTAATAAAAATAGATACAAGTGTCCTGTCTGGATAATTCCAGCAGTAGACGTGAGGTCTGATGTCAAACAAAGTTTCTCAAACTTAAATAAAATATTCACAATTTGTAAAGAACAAAATTCTCTGATCCCAGTGCTGACTTAAATTATTTTTTAGTGTTATTTAATGTCTAAGCCTAAATAAAACTTCATATATAAACATACATAGATTTCTTATAAATTATTTAAAAATCAAAGTTACAAATTAAATATAAAAACGTTAAAAACTTTAATGAAACACAATCTTTTTGCTGAAGCTCTATTGCATACAACATGAATGTGGCCTCTACTAGTCTTACAGAGCCAGCTCTTTGAATTCTCCTGGTCTATACTGCTGCGTACCACAGGTAATTCAGTTTTCTTGCCTTATTTTCTATTCATATTACTATAAAATCTTCATTAGTGTTAAGTACTATGATCCATTTGTCCTTTACTTGCCCCCCAAAGCATTTGTTTTTGTCCTAAGTCTGTCCCTGTTCTTTTCTCATTAGCTCATTAACAGTTAAGGTAATACTAATTGGCACCTGCATAGTCACGTCACAAACGCAACACAGATAAAGGTATAAAAATGAAGTGTCAGTACTTTGTTCTAAGATATTTATTCACAGACTCCAGCATAAACATTTATTAGCTATTTAAAAATAATTATAGAGAAAAACTAACATTAAACATTTATTACAGAAAAATCTTTAAAGACTGGACTGTAATTGTTAAAGGCATTAATGCAACAAGAAAAATGAATGTACCAGTAAAGAGGAGATTTTCGTAGGTCATAGAAGCATGGTAAAAGTCACAAAACCACACCTGGCCGTGCCTTTCCTGGACCAACCATTGGTCAGGAAGATGTTGGTTAGTAGATGTGAGTATCAGAGTACATTTTTCAAGGCCATGTTCATAGGGGAATGGAAGCCTTAGGCATTTTATTCTGAAAGGAAAAGCATCACATGATATTTTCTTTCCCATGTGATCTTTCACAACTCATTAATATAACACACATGTATACAACACAATTTGCATCGAAAGACCCCACAGTTCCACAGACTACTGCCTGTCTGTAAAAAGATAACTTTTATGCATAGGTGCTTTCTTTGTGTTAGGCTACTTCATTTACTATTTGGTTCTATATTTAATTCACCTTTGGAGTTGCCATTTTGATTTTATTTTTCTTTTGCCATCTTGCTTTAATTTTATGCTTAATTATTCAAATAAAAGATTTTAATGACAATTAAGAAATTTGTTGGTAATACTTAATACTCCATTCCTTTAAATGGCCCCGGACACATATAGTGATCATCAGGTTTGTTTCTGTTAATTTCAGTCACCCAATTTATCCTCTTCAGCTTGTAATAAAAAATTACTCTCATAGCTTTAAAAAGCCACCATCTATTACTGAGTTTTCATCAAGAAAAAAATAAATACGATAATGTAAAATTCAAAAACTACTTCATAATTTCTTTTGTTCCAGTTATAAAATTGTCTTTACAAGTTTTTCTAATAACTCCAGGTCATTTAGAACCAAATTACATGGTACAACAAACAGTGTTGAAAACTTGAAAAATTCTACATCATAAGCCAAGACT
This sequence comes from Mormoops blainvillei, assembly GCA_004026545.1. Taxonomy (NCBI): domain Eukaryota; kingdom Metazoa; phylum Chordata; class Mammalia; order Chiroptera; family Mormoopidae; genus Mormoops; species Mormoops blainvillei. Next base: position 432,508 of record PVJD01000226.1, on the reverse strand, counting down.
CTTGGCCATTTTTCAAGTGACAATGTGGAAAATTATGTGGTTGAGAATGTCTACTAGTGATCCTGGAGCAGGAACCCACAAGGCCTGGATGGTTCCATTCAAAAAGGGAACTTCAATCATCTACAAAAGGGAAAGGATCAAAAGCAAAGGGTATTCTTTTTTAAAAAATCATTTTTCCAACTGTAGTTTACATTCAATATTATTTTGTATTAGTTTCAGATATACAGTATAGTGGTTAGATGATTATATACTTTACAAAGTGTTCCCCCCATATATTCAGTACCTAACAGGAAGCAAATGGTATTCTTAAAAATAATAAAAGCATATCTTATATGTGTGCTTTTTTGTAATATTTTTATTACTAATAGAAGAAGCTCTTCTCTCAGTGTCATGAGTGAGTAAAGGGAAAAAACAAACAAACTTGTAGTTGAATGACATCACTGTAAAGAATCTCTGTTATAAAAGAGGAATGGGGTCCTGGCTGGTGTGGCTCAGTGGATTAAGCACCAACCTGCAAACCAAAAGGTTGCCAGTTTGATTCCCAGTCAGGGCACATGCCAGGGTTGCGGGCCAGGCCCCCAGCTGGGGGTCTGCAAGAAGCAATCAATCAATGCATCCTTCACACATCGATGTTTGTTTCCCTCCCTTTCCCTCTCTCTAAAAATACGTAAATAAAATCTTTAAAAAAATAAAAGAGGAATGGAGTCATATGTCCACTAGCAAGTATGATCAGGAATGTGGTAGTGGGTTGAGTACTTTGTGCCTCCTTACATCCCTTCACTCATTATGGCAGTGATTTTTAGTACCCAGACCTTAGAAAGGAGAGCGAAAAAACCTGTGTGGGAAATAATCTGATATTTATATTGTCTTCAGCCAAAACATTTAAAAAAAAATTTTTGAAACCCTAAGCCCCATCAACCCAGTGAATTACAAAACCGTACTGGACCCCAAAAGTCTCAGTCTTTCTCCTCCACCCCTACAGAAGCAACTTCTCATACATTTTTGCATTGCAAGCCTAACATCATTCTCTCAAGAGAAGTCTCCTCGCACCTCACCCTCCTCCCCAGCATTAGTTATGTCATCTCACTGAAAAATTTATCCCTTCTTGTATTCTTTCACAATATTTTCAAGTTTCTATCATAATATAGATATCCCCCAGTTTTTGAGAGTTTAAGTAACACCAATTTGCTTTTACTTAAGACCTACATTAATACCTGTTTCGCTAACTGAAAGAAATCCAAAGAGAATTTTGGCTTTTTTAGAAAAAAGGCAAAAAGCAAAAATAGCATTCAGTGTTTCTTTTTAAATCCTCACCTGAGGATATGTTTATTGATTTTAGAGAGAGAAGGGGGAGAGAGAGAGAGAAACATAGATGTGAAAGAGAAACATCAACCAGTTACCTCCCAACCAGGGATCGAACCCACAAACTAGGTATGTGCACTGACTGGGAATCAAACCCACAACTTTTGGTGTATAGGATGAGGCTCAAACCAACTGAGCCATCCCTCTGATTTGTTTGCAGCCAGCTATTATAGAGATAGCTGCACCCAGGTAGGAAAGAACGCCTCCACTGCTCCCCTGCCCCACCCTCCCCACGTCTTCCCCAGAACTACACTCAGCATCTCAGCATCAAGCCACCGTTGCTTTGAACTGGGTCTGTAAGCACCTGCTCTTTACCTTGATTTAGTTGGTTCATCCATTAGCAAGATGTGTCCTAAGGTATCAGAAAAGCCTGAGAGAGCTCATAAGGATATTACACTGGGCATAATCAAGCGTTTTGATGGTGGTGAATGAAATAAAACCATTGTGCATATGTTGAACTTTAGGTCTGGGAACACTCAAAACAAATTCCAAACAAATTAATGATAACTGCTTCATCTATTTACACCATTTCAGCTTATGGAAGTTTTCATAATAATGCTCTACTTTCAGATAGCTCTGTAAGGAAATGGTTTATTTCCATTTATTTACCACTGTACCCTACTTTAAGTCCCCAGCTCAGGGCAGATATAAAAGAAAAAGGAAGGAAACTAGCCTTTGAAAAGCTACTATCTGTCAGATAACACATTAGGTAACTTCATACATATTATTTTATTTAATTATTTCAACAAATCAGTGAATTAGGTACCCTATTTTACAGAAGAGTAACTGTAAAGTAATTTAGGTGATTTGTATATGATTCAAAGCAAATACAGGACAGAGCCAGGTGTGTCTGAAATCATAAAGCATGAGATACTTACCAAACTGTGATGGGATATTCCAGAGCGATTCCTGAACTTACTTCTCGCAAGGGACAATAAATTCTTAATGGCAGCATCTCTAACGTCCTCGGAGTTACTTAGCACTGCTATTGATCCCTCTGCCTCTATATTGGTTATATTTCGGGTGAACATTTTGACTCATTACTGATTAACTACATGGATGGAGGAGATTTGGGCACGCTCAGTATTTTTGCAAGTCTTCCATTTATTTAACAAATACTTACTGAGTGCTTAATATGTGCCATCATCCACACCAAGCATTGTTTTAGATACTGGCTTCTCCAGGCTCACAAGGGAGAAAATGATAACCCCTTCTGCACCTGCATCTGCATGTGGTACCACCCCAGCAGCTGTTGGGGTGTATTTCCTATGCCTTTGTGCAATCTGTCCTAGAAGAACCTAGGCCCAAAGAACTTTATATCATTTGTTCTCTAAACATTGGGGGATGATAATGATACTGAACACAGATTCATCTGCCTGCTGCTCAAAAGACAATAATCAGGACACAGGGTTTGATGAAAGGAAAGCAGGTTTATTCAATAGCCAGCAGCTTGAGAAGGTAAAGGACTCTTGTCACAAAGACCATCTCAGCATCTCAGTGCAGGCAGGGGTTCTTATGAGGGAGGAGGGGGAAGGCAGAACAAAAGGAAACGGAGGGGGTCCTGGGCAAGTCTGCACAGTCTACTTCAGTAAACATCTCAGAGCTGACCAAGGGATGTTCTTGTTTTCCTGGAAGGGGAACGAATCTGCAGCCCAAAGCCCGAAAGCTGGAGCCTGCTTCCTTCGAGGTTAGCTCCTAGAACCCTTTAACCAAAAGGCTGTTTATCAGTAGCTACATGTGAATTTACAGGTCATCATTTACAGAAACGATGTGAATGGTTGGGTGGGTTACAATAATAATTTTATACATTTCTGAGGACTCATGTGGTTAGAAAACCCATTGCAATGAGTGCACTCTCCGCCCACATTATGTTTCATCTGCAGTTCTGCCCCCATGTTCATTCTTTGCTTGTGCTTCTGTGTGCCCTGCAGGATAGAGGTGCTGCTGTTAATTTTGGCAATTCTTACTGCCTTGCCTGTGTGCCTTTGTGTTTGTGCATGAATATTTAATCACAGAGAAATTATTGACTCGACTCAGACTTGCTTCTCTGAGACAGAAGGAAGAGAAACAATCCGAGTCTGGGTCCATAGACAGTAATTAGCGATGCCATTCTAAGTCACTTGGCTACGTACAGATTCTGTAAATTCACAGGGGAAAAAAATGACAGAGATCCTAAAAGGAGGAAGTATCCTCGCTGTGCGGTAGAAATTTATGTTTTAATGAGAAACAAAAAGTTTATGTAAACACCGAAAGAAAACCTGGAATGAGAGAGAATGGGGGCGGGGGGAAGGAATGATAACTGTTCAGTTGAGAGTCTGTTTAGATTTGAGCTGTGTGTCAGTATAAGAGTTCTGAGAGTTAATACTTTTTCCATAAAAGGGGATATTTGCGAGGCTGGAGGAGGGATTTCATAAGGGAAAAGAGAAAGACTCAAATGACAGAATATGAGAACAAAACACTGGGAAATCAAGTCTAATTTGTGTGCAGGATTGAAACTTTCTTTCTTGTCTTAAAGACTTGGAGGAGGTCAATGAGAGGACACTACTGCTAGTTGCCTGGAGGGCAGGACCCAGGCAACTACAGGCTCCTCACCTCTCCATTGTCCTTGGAATATACGTTTAACTCACTATTTCCTTAACTGGAGCCAGTTTCAAGCATAAAACCTCTTGAGAGTAAGCTATTGTTGAGGCCATCTGGATGGTAGACATGAATGAACCCAGTTAAGACCTCTATCTAAACTTTGAAGATTCTGACAGGAGGGTGCAGAGATCTATCGATCTTTCAGCCACCCAAGAGAAGTTTCACAGGCAAGTTTCCTTACTTATTAAAACTGCCATGTACCAGTCTGGAGTGTCCTGCATCTTTCTTCTGTTTCTCCTTGCCTTCCGTGCGTAGAGGGTCAGTTTCAGATTTTATCCAGGAAGCTCTGGGATTTCTGAACCAACAAAAACAAAACAACACAAAAGTGCTGTTCTGTGCCAAGGCTCTACACAGCAGTTAAGAGGAAACAGGATTTCCAGCTTCATGGACTATTTAGAATTGGAGCTAAGTTTTAGTTGCTTTGTGAACTTTTCATTTTCAATTTGCCTTTTGATGTTTGTTTGAAGATATCAGTTCTGAAAATCCTTTTTCTTATTCTATAATCGGATTTTGCCTTTATCTTCACCAGTAAGTGGTATAGTTGATTTTTGTTATTCATGGTGGTTAGGTTCTGTAAGGTCTCTGTGCACTGAATTAATAACTATTGAAACATTGCCCTTAGTGGAAATAAAGGGTTATGTTCCTGAGAGCCTCTGGTTACAACATTTCATCAAACAATGAATACATAACCTTGTTTTCTGTGTGTGTCTGTCTATAGATACCTCATTTAATATATATTTTTGATCTGTTAACACACTAAACTTATGGCCTTTAGCACCATAACTCATGACTGAATGAAGCTTACTGAACACATATATTTTCTCCGCGAAGCGCATCACATCCTTCTTGCACTTACAAAAATCATGTATCAGTTCAGCACTGCACTTGGGGGCCATTTTAAACAGTGAAACAGACAATTAAAAGAAAAATTGCAAAAGACAAAGGAACAAACCACAACATGCCACTAAATAGACTGCCGAAAAGGCACTTGTTTACAGTACGAGAACTGAAACAAGAAGACAGAGCATTGCCTTGCTTGAACTCGGCTGAGAACATACATGTCAAATGACTCAAATTTCTCACCATTTGTGCATGCTCATGATGGTTGTGAGTATTGATTTTCGGGTTACAAACAAATTTTAGTGAGCAGGCAAAGTAACAAATACAGAATCCATGAATAATGAAAATCAATTGTATTTGTTCTCCAAAGAGAACAAAGAACTTATCTGGACCAGTATAAATATGATTCACCAGGGGATTGCTAAAATTCAGATCCTGATTCAACAGATGTGGGCAGTGGGGCCTGAGAGTCTTCATTTCTAAAGAGCTTGGGTAAGACTGTCCTGAGTAGTACTAATCTGCACCATCCATCCCTCTCTATTTAGAGACACAGAAATTGTGTGCTATAGAGGTTTAATTGCCAACTCCACATGATTAAATTATAGAGTTGGAACTAGAGTTAAGGGCGCCAAAAGACTTCGTAGAGAAATGGGCCTCTGCGATGCTAATTACATTTACAGTTAAGGCTTCCTAAGACCTGTATTGGTTGCTTTCTGCTTTTTCCCTACCCCATTCCTTTCCTAAATCTCTTTGCATTTCTCGAAGTCCACCTCTATGCTATGGAGGGTCTACTTGAGGCATCTTAAAAAGAACAAAACCTTTCTAACAGGATTTCTAATAAGCCCAGATAAAAACCCATTCCATTCTTTCCACCACACTGCGTTTTAGTATGTATCAGTTATTCCCTACTCTGCTCAAAACCCTTCAATAGCTCATTGTATCTGATGGAACAAAAATCAGGCCTCCTACTTCAGACAGATTTATCTTCCAGATCCTCACCGTAGCCTCCTTTTGGCGTATTGCTTTCTACTGCTCCTCAAGGTAGAGCCTCTGATTAAACTCTAGCCAACTTCACTCTTCTGTGCAACTCGTGTTTCTTCACGTGTCTGTTGCTTATGCTATGTCTCCTCCTTAAAAAGTTTGTTTTTTCCTCATTATCCCACTTACTTCAAGAATAAGTTTCATTAGATCTAGCCTTTGATCTTCAGGCACAAGTTTTCCCAATTTCTAGATATTTTTGAGATCCCTATATTTATTGGCATGCGTATGTATGTACATTTGTTATCTCGTATAAGTAATCCGGAGCCAAAATTAATTCATGTTTGTATTTTCTACAGGACAATTGCTTGAAAATTTATTATTGCACCTGTCATTCATTCATTCAATCATTCATTAAGCAAATATTTATTGGGTATCTGCTATGGGCCGGGCATAGCACTGCAGAGAAAACAGAGAAAATAGACTTAGCTAGTTGTAGTCTCTGCTCTCTCTATGTTAACAGTCTCAGGGGGAAGACATAAAACTAAAAAGTACAATATTCCTCACTATTCAAGGATTCCATATTTATAAATTTACCTACTCTTACTGAAATTTCTCTGTAACCCCGAAGTTAATACAACACTTTTGTGGTCATTTACAGACATGTGAAGAGCGGAAAAAAATTTGAGTCATTTAATGTGCATGTTCCCAACTGAGGCTGGACAAGGCAATGCTCTTCCTTGTTTCAGCTCTTCTACTTTAGTGTCCTCTTTGCAATCTATTTAGTACCACATTGTTTTGCACTAAACAGATTGTTTAGTTTGTTGATACTTTTAAATGGTGGCTCCTCTGTTTACAATGGTCCTCTAGTACAGTGCTGAATTGCTGTCTAATATTCCTAAGTGTAAGAAAATTGTGATGAGCCTTATAAAGAAAATACACATGCCAGATAAGCTTTATTCTGCCTGAGTTATAGAGCTGTTGGCCATGAAGTCAATGTTAATAAATCCATAATATATATTAAATGTGTCTTTAAACAGAAACACACATAAAACTAGATTATGTATAGGTTGATGAAAATGATGGGTCCAGAGGCTCACAGGAAATTAGCCCTTTAGTTTCCCTAAAAACAATGGTTCAGTATTCACTAATTCAGTGTTCATGGATGCTTTATGAAACAGATCTACATAAATAACCAGAAATTGATGATAATTAGTTATAATACTGTGAAAAATAATACAGTGTTTCATGGGAGTACATCAGGCTGGTTCTTTACATTTTCACCTGAGGAGATACATAGATATGCTTTTAGAGAGGGAGGAAGGGAGAGAAAGAAAAATTGATGTAAGGGAGAAACATCTATTGGCTGCCTCCTGTATACCCCCAAACTAGGCACCTGGACTGGGGATTGAACCTGCCACCCAGGTATGGGCCCTGACTGGGAATCGAACCTAGAACCGTTTGGTTATGGGACAACACTCCAAATAACTGAGCCACACCTGCCAGGGCTATTCTTTGAATTTTCTTTCGAACTTGTTATGAAATTGACCTGATTCCTTTTTTTTTTTGATTGAGTAGAATAAAATTATTAATATGTTTTTATTTTTTATAGCTGCATGAGAGTCATCATTTTACCTTTTTCTGAAAATTATAAGAATACAAAGCCCTCAATGGATGACTCATCAATAAATGAGTAAGTACATGAATAAGTCAGGTTTCCTAGTAAGAAAACTCTCAAGTAGCAACACAGTGTAGTTCTAGTTAGTAACTAGATGGAGCATGATAATGTTTAGCTTTATCTGAGCCCTGTATTCTTAGAAAACAGAGATGGTTAAGAAACCCTTACTCTTTGTGATTTGGAAAAAAATGGTTTACTAAAAAAGCCACCCTTCTCCTTATGACTTAGATAAAAATTGCTAGTGAACTTTTTTTCCTTAATTTATGACAATACCAGACACAGACCCTCCAAATTTCTATTCTTTGTGTCATAAATAATTAACTAAGCTGTTTGTTTCCCTCAAATTTGCTAGACACAGACAGAGGTATTTCCTCTTTAGTGACTGACTAAGGAACCCCATGATTATTTAAAAAAAAAAAATCACAACTGTAAAATTTCTCCACCTATAACCTGTCTACTTCTCCCTGTAAAAGTCTAAGATGAAAGCATCTTGCTGAGAAACTCTGATATTTATAAAAGTAATTTTCTTTCTTTTTCGGTTTTTGTCAAAGACAAAAACCAATCAACCATAGATTCCAAGTACCTCCAAAGAGCCCTGAAACTGGAATGAAATCTAGAATTCAATAATCAACTTGTAGTTTCAGCGAAATTATTATTTTCTGTCAACCTTAGTTTCAATGTCAAGTCTGTTTGGTCCACTTTTCCCTTCCTTAGCTGAAGCCTCGTCTTGTAGTTTTTGCATCTGCTGCTCGAGCATATTGCTATTGGGACCCTCTGCAAGAGGGCTGCCTTCTCCCTGCACCATCGTCGTCATCATCCTCATCATCCTCTGATGAAAATAAAAAAACTTCTCATTGGATTTACCTATTTATAATTAAATTAAAATAATTTAAAATTATATGAAGAAAGAGAAGGAAAAATTCTGAAGGTAAAATTACACAACATGGTAGTTTGTCTCCAGTGGTGACCTTGATGCATAGAACCACTTAGTGCCATAAGATCATTTGATGATATGCATTTCACTGTTTGCATTTCCGGATGACTTCAGGGTTACTGGAAGTGTCTTCCAGTGCAATGCAGAGGGGCTATGGATTCCCCTTTTATATAGAAGGCATCCTTTTAAAGAGCACATTTTTCTTATACTGATTTAAATAGTGCTGCCATGACTTAGAATCTCTCTGTGGTTTATTGATTTGTTTTTTTCTTAGCGTCACAGATGTTCTCGCCTAAAAAGGAAAAAGACCGCGCCCTTTTTCATTTCATTGGAACCAGATGATTTGCATGTTATATAGGTAAAGTGACCAGAATTATGAAATGGCATGATATATTTACAGGTCAGTATTACTATATACAAAATATAAGCTTTATTTATTCAATGCATGCATGGAATACCTAGAATGTGTATGAGACATGGTTTTGCCTGTTGGTACTTTTTTATTTAGTATGCTGCTTTCTTTGCTTTTTCGCCCCACATCGACTACATGGAATATGACCTTGATTTTCTTATAATCACAAAAGGTCCCAGAACAGAGCCAGACAGATATTGGCACTAAAAAAAAAATATTGATGTTAAATTGATTATCTTTGGAGTAACTGCCTCTAGGTGAGAGACAGTGAGCATTTCCAAACCCCCGTTTTTATTAATATGTTAAGCTTTTAAATACTGAGCCAAATAGTAAACTAAATAACCTTGGGGCATCCCAGTGGGAGCAACTCAGACAAATTTTTTTTTTAAGTGAACCAATAAATTCAGATTTGCTAGTGTCCCCAAGGAAGAGCAGTGATTAAAAGAAAAACAAACGAACAAAAAAGCAATCTCCATTTCTGTTTTGCTTTATGTGAGAAGGAATGGTAAGGCTCCCTTATAAAAGTTCAGTTGTAGATTGTTAAGTGAGTAAATAGATTGAGAGAAAAGGGAGAGCAAGTGAAACACCAACTCACAGCGCTGATCTCTGTCTTGCCCATTTTATGCCTAAGGAAACTGGCAGGCCCCTGACGTGATTTGAATCTTAGAGTGATTTCATAAACTCTCTTTTGTCTTTTTCCTTCCCTCCCCACACCCCATCAATCAGAGATTGTATCTGCACAGACGCAGTCTCCTTCATTAAGAGGCTGGGCTGCTTGCTCCTGTTAATCAGTATTTTAACAAAGAGAGAAAAGGGGAGGGAGGGAGAGATGCCTGGGGCAGGGTCATTCTCTGACCCCGGGCAGTCCTCCCACCAACCAGGCAGTCCCAGGACCCAGCCAGGTGAAAACAAACACATCTGCCCCAGCAGCAGCTGCCTTGCCTCCTGTGATTTGGAGAAGAGGCTTTCTCTGGAGCCTTCCTAATGAGTGCTGCCTGCCACTCTCAGACTGGCTTTTACAGTGTGAAGAGCCCTCTGCACACTTACTAAGCCCTTCTCTCTACTTTGCACTTCAAGAACTTATGAAGCTTCAGGGGAAATAAGGATTCAGGATTTTTTTTCTCCCTCCATTGTGATAAGCATTGCTTTTCCTACAGGATGCACTGAAGTCCCTTGAAAACTCACATGTGGTTTTCAGGTACAGGTACTCAGAGAGCAAAAGCATGTGGTCTGCTGCCCCAGGACTAAAGCATAAAGAAGGCCTTAGCAACACGGGGCCATGAGCAAACCCACCTGGCATCCCTCTCCTGGTTCACCCAGGCCTGCCAAGTAAATGAGAGAACCTGAGGCTACAGAGGCGGGGAGAATACTTGGGGGAAAACCCCAAACTTGTACGGTAGTCCTCCCTTACCTGTGGTTTCGCTTTCCTTGTTTTCTGTTACTTGCAGCTCACCATGGTCTGAAAATATTAAATGGAAAAACACAGAAATAAACAATTCATATGTTTTAAATTGCATCCCATTCTGAATAGTGATGAAACCTCGTGACATCCAGATCCCTCGCTCACGAGACATGAATCATTCTTCCTTCCATCATCTGTTGATGCCACCTGTCATCCCTCACATAGTAGCCATCTTGGTTATCAGATCGAATGTTTGCGTATTGCAGTGCTTGTGTTCAAGTAACCCTTAATTTACTTAAGAGTGTCCCCAAAGCACAAGAGTAGTGATGCTGATAATTCAGATATGCCACAGAGAAGCTGTAAAGTGCTTCCTTTAAGTGAAAAGGTGAGTACAGTACAATAAGATATTGGGTCGGCCACAAAATTTATTTGTTTTTTCTGTAAGATGGCTCTAGTAGTGCTTAGCTGCTTTTGACTTCATTTGAAACTATTTTGTTAGGTTGTATTGTGACAGCTGTGATTATCAGCGTGCATTTAAGAAAAACATCAAAATTGGTGAATTTTTGTGTAGCCATTTTAATATTGAAGATTGAAGAAAATATGCAACATTTTTGGCATATTATGCTTTATTATTTCAAGAGAGGTAAAAATGCAACTGAAACACACAAATAAGATTTGCCGTCTTAGTTGGTCCAAACCGGGATGCTAGAGTGTGGATGGAGAAGGAAGCAGTGGACGGGAGCTCAGGTCTTAAGTAAAGAAAGGCAGAAACCTAGTCCTTACGTGGGCCATTAGGAGTAGAGGTGATAGCAGGACCACATTATGTTTTTCCTCAGCCCTAGGCATATATTAGCCCCTTCTTTTGTAGAAAAATACTACAAAGTATATTTTATACCTGTGTTAGTAAAAGATGATTATAATTTGGATTGGATCATATTTATTTTTTCTTCTGATTTTAAAAGAAATCAAAATAGGTCCCCAATCCCCTGAAAGCAACACCGGTCCTAGGTGCTATGCCTGGGTACCCATGGGTCAGTTGCCCTTCATTGGGATGAAGGAGAATGGTTGAAAGCAGCAATGGTGATGGAGCATTTATCTAATCTACCGCCTGACCTTAAATAGATGGTAGGTTAAGAGAAAAAAATGAAACAATAGCTTTCAGAAATGAGGCTGAGGTTACTATCTAATTGCAAACGGTAGTTCCAGAAGGCCCAGGAAAGGATTCAGAGAGGAGAAGGATGGAGTCGAGACAGGCTGGACTGGTACCGCCAAATGGGAATAAGAATTCAGGTGCTGATGGATGGCCTGGACTTCTGGTGGTGTGGGGCCCACGAATGCGAGGCTTGATGCATTTGGAACAGTCCAGAGTTTTTTTCTGAGTGGGTTGATGGTCCACAAGAGCCCTACTCAGGGAAGTCATCTCACTGGCATGCCTGCTTTCACCTCAGGGGGACTGTTCCCTCCTGCTGTGACGATCTGTGAAATGACTGAGAGGTGCAGCCTGCATTTGGGGCACTTTTTATGGTTTATCTGATCTAATTCTTACAACACTCATTTTACAGTCGGGCTGTCAGAGAACTAGAGAAGGAGCTTCTTTTCTGAGTCGTGCGTGTGTGTATGTGTGCATATATTTATATGTCCATGTATATGTACATATATAATTACAGAAGTATATAAATATATAAATGTATGTATACACGTACATGTATACCAGACATTCCTGCTGTGGTTTCAAGTGTAACTTGAAACGTGAGGACCCCTGAGTAGTATTTGATGGTCCGCTTTTGTACAGGGTACTGCTTTTACTCTTCAGGCTGTGTGTCCTTTATGTATCTGTGCCACTTGTAATGCAATGGCCCTGGATTCTAGGTTTCTAGAAGGCAGGGAACATTTATAAGGCAAACTCAGTATACATAAGTGCTCAATCATGTTTTGGTAATAGTAAAAAGACAGATTTTTCATCTAGCTTTGTTTAAAATATCAGCTATCTGTAGTTATATATGTCACAATGGGGAGAGAGTAAAAGTGCGTACTGCTTTCATTCAATACGTGAATGAGGCTTCATTGCTTGCCAGGAGCCGAGCACCTGGGGCTTACTTGCCCCTCCTTGCTGGTGACCCTGGACCAATAACTTAATTCCTTTAAAGCTCTGTTAGCTAGCCATTTAAATTACTTAGCTCAGTTTCTGGGGGATAGTAGTTGCTCAATAAATAATAATTATTTTACTGTCGAATGCTTACTACGTGCCAGGTATTTTGCAAGCCCTTAGGGATTCAATGTTACTCTCAAGGAGCTCATAATCAAGTGAGGAGACAATGGATCAAAGCATTACCCCTCCACCTCCACACACACACAGTTGTGCAGGCTGTGATAGAGTTATGAACAGTGAAACTATACTGAAAGTAACTAAATACTAAGAAGAACCAAGGGACTCATGGTAGATGGTGGCATTTGCTTTAATTTTTGTCAGTGTGTGCAGGGGCAGTCATAACTGTTCTAAGGACATTTACTTTTTTAACCTCAGCTGCTTAATTCCACACCAGCTGGGAATGCACAGCAGAGTAAAACTGACATCTGTATTCTTTTTCGGATGAGCAAAGCTGCATGAGGAGGAAGCAGCACCCCAGCAACTGAAAGTTTCTGTTCTGTCCCTCCTTCTTTCCATTCTCTCCTCCCCAGATCTACCCAATGTCAGCTGTCATCCTGTGACAGTGTGACCGGTTACTTGGTCATGAAGTACCAAGGTGAAGGGTAAGGTGGGAAGTGTTTTCTATGTGGTTCCTTTTTTCTTTATTTCTTCTTCTTTTTTTAAAAAAGCTTATTTTTGCTAAATGAACAGCAAGAACCCCAAACTTACTATTTCTCAGAATCAACAGTAAAGAGCCCTGCACTGCTGATAATGTTTGGAGTTTTTCTCTCCCTGGGATTATAGGCCTTTTCACAGTGCTGATGCACGGTTTTTAGCTATGTTAGTTCTGTAATGTTAGTTCTGAATGTTTTCATAATATTCCCCTGGTAGTTAGAAGCAGGGGAAGATTTATTTTAAAGGGAATAAAAGGAGATCATTATTTCAGCCCCAGAGTCACAAGTTAAGGAAGGAAACTTGGAAACTGTAAATGCAATACTCCCAGCTCAAACTCCAAACAACCTCGGGTTTTGCCCAGCTCCATTTATTTACCATTTCAGTTACAGAAGTGATCTGTTGCTACAAAGATCCATACTGTGTCTGTTTTCTCAAGAAATGAAAGGCAATTTAATCTTTAAACTCTTTTATGTGAATGTTTTTTCACTGTTGAACATTTTAGGAAATGAAGAACTTTATCTATAACCAGTTTCTTTTCAACCTCAAGTCATCTGAACTCAATTTGTTTTTCATCTTTTGTGATAGTCCTGTATCCTTTCAATTGGAGATTAATTATTATGCTTACAAATGATAAACAAATTCACTTTTTAAAAAAATCATATGATACCATATGATCTCACCTATAAGTGGAATCTAATCAACAACATAAACAAGCAAGTGAAATATAACCAGCAACATTGAAATAAAAACCAAACTGACAGTAACCAGAGGGGAGGAGGGAGGGGGATAACAAGGGAAAAGAAGGGGAAGGGTCATCAAGGAACAGGCATAAAGGACCCATCAACGAAGCCAAATGGGGGAAGGATTGAGGGCGGGAGTTGGGGATGAGGGGGCTGGGGAAAGTGGTGGTGGGAAAATGTGACCAAAAAAAAAATAAATAAATAGACAGGGGAGGCTACGAATAGTATAGGGTATTGAGAAGCCAAAGAACTGATATGTACAACCCATAGACATGAACTAAAGTAGGGGGAATGATGGGATGGGGTGCAGGGCGGAGGGGATAAAGGGGAGAAAAAAATAGGAAACAGTAATAGCATAATCAATAAAATATACCCCAAAAAGTCATGATTTTTACCAAAGATCTTTAAAAATTTCACTAATTAACATGCTATATTCTCCAACGAATTGTTCAACAATGTTTTTCCTACATGTCATTCAAGAAAAGTTATTATGAAATATTTTTTCTCATTAAACCATTAAGAACTAAAAGAGAACTTTCTCCCACAAAACCATATGTTCAGGTATATTTTAATGTTGTTTGCTATCTCAAATGCAGTCTTCACACTTAGGTGGGAAAATCATATATGTCAGGTAAGAGTCACTCATCACTAATTCAACAAAATTACAGAGGCTATTGAAAATATCACGAGCTCTAGAAAGGAGTCTACTAGCACGGATGTAAATATATGCTGGAAACATCGAGTGCTCACTTTTCATGTAACTGTGTACATTTTATATGCTTTTACAGCATATTGCAATGTTCAAAAGCAGAATCCTGACAATATTTCCACCTTTACTGAACAGACCAAAATACTGGCATTAACCTTTTGAGGTAAAATTGTCCTTCAAAATAAAAAGCAAAGACAGGAAATCTAAACTAATGTAACAATTACAATTATATAAAGATTTATATTAAAAAATTAGTCCTGGCTGGTGTAGCTCTGTGGAGTAAGCATTGGCCTGTGAACTAAAGGGTTGGCGGTTCAATTCCCCAGTCAGGGCACATGCCTGGGTTGTGGCCCAGGTTCCCAGTAGGGGGCGCGCGAGAGTCAACCACACATTGATGTTTCTCTCCCTCCCTTCCCCCACCCCCCGGTCTAAAAATAAAAAATAAATAAAATCTTTAAACAATTATACTTTGCTGAACAAAATACAGTAGCAAAAAACTATTGCCATTAAAATAAATGTTCTTAATAATTTTAGTCATAGAAGAAAGTGGTCAGATGAAAAACAGGAGGATTTAAACTATGTACAAAATGAATTCAATTAATGAATCTAAGTAGACACGTACACAAAAAGAATAGAAAGAAATATTCCAAAATATTAAAAGTAGTAAGATTAAAGGTATTTTTAGTTTCTTTTTTAAACTTTTCTATACTTCGAAGTTTTCCATAATAAACTAGTATTTCTTTTCTAATAAAAATTAAAATGAAGTTTTTAAAAGTTAAAAAAGACTTTAAAATCAGATATGGGGACATCAGCATTAGATTAATAACTAAATACTTATACACATCACAATTAAATAGAGTGTTCTTATATTACACTGTCTAGTTGGAGTAAAATGTCTCTTTTGTGAAAAGAAAGGGTAATTGTGTTAAATCACATAAAAATGGATGGCAGTGGGATTAAACTTCTCTTACAGTCATGTAGCAATTACTAAAATTTTAGAGTATCTTCCCTCTTTCCTTCCTTCCTTCCTTTCCTTCCTTCCCTCCTTCCTTCCTTCTCAGTATTTTTGCCTAAGAAGTTTGCTGATTGGGCTGGCTCGTGCCTCTGAATCTGGGGGATGTTCCAGCTGCCTGAATTAAAGTATCATAGCCCCAACTTCTGGTTCTGATCAAAATAAATGTCAACTAAAAAACCTGGACATACCAGAACAAACATTAGAAGTCTCTGAAAGGTGGAAAGAAATGGATGGAGTTCCCAGGGTCTCCTTATTGCCTCCCGTATATCCCTGGATTGGATCAGGTTGACAGAAGGTTCCAACCTGGAGTCACCAACAGGAACAGATCAAAGAGCTACAAGAAAAATCTGTTTCTCCTAGCCAAAGAATCTGAAAAAGATTGGCCTAACAGAACAACCAGCACATACTCCCGTTGCAATTTCAGCAAAGTAGGGCTAAATGGGGAACTGATCTCCCCCAGTGAAGCAGGCTCCCCGAACAGGGCATTGGCAGCAGGGCTCTTACGGAACTGAGCTTCCACTCTCAGCAGGCGGCAAGAAGACTTAAAAAGATGGCAGGAGGAAGGCAGGTGAGGAGGGTTTGGGGGGCTGGGGGAGTTTAGCCCTACTACACTTCACTTCTCTCTAGCCCAACCCAGGTTAGCAGGGTTCAGTGGGGAGCTGAATCTCCACACCTCCATGGCTGCAAAGAGACTGAATGAGATGATGCAAAGCAGTCCCCTTCTCCCCACTTGCTCCCCTGCCATATTCCACCCCCTCTCATCTTGTCTTCTGAAGAGGCCGGTGAGGAGCCAGTCCCCAGGAGGACCTGGCGTCTAACAACACAAAGCGAGATGGTAGGAGACAGGGATAGGTACCACTTCATCTTCTCCCTTCTTC
Organism: Mormoops blainvillei; assembly: GCA_004026545.1. Taxonomy (NCBI): domain Eukaryota; kingdom Metazoa; phylum Chordata; class Mammalia; order Chiroptera; family Mormoopidae; genus Mormoops; species Mormoops blainvillei. The sequence goes on along the minus strand of PVJD01000226.1, from coordinate 416,117 downwards.
TCCTCTGGTATCGGTGGGGACCCAGCTTGAAGCCGAGTTTGCACTCCCACTGGGGCTAATGCTGTGGTGATAGCATATTGTGTAGTGACACCTCACCTTCCAGGGAGGTGTCAGCCTGGCCAGCGGGAGGTGAAATTCCACTCCTAGCATGTACAAAGAGGAAATAGGAATCAGGATTCCACTATTTCAGCGGTGGTGCTTCTGTGGGGGAGAGATGGGAAGTGGGGCCTTAGAGAGTCAGAATGTACGCACCGACCCAGCCCTCTCGCCACACATCAGCAGGTGGACTGCCTGCTTAAAAAACTAAGATCCACAAGTCTCATAATATAATATCCAAAATAACCAGGATACATTAGAAAATCATTTGTCATACCAAGAACCAGGAAAATCATAACCTGAAGGAGAAAAGACAATCAACACATGCTAATACCAAGATGAATGATATATTAGAATTGTCTGACAAAGATTTTAAAGCAACCATTGACAGATGCTTCAACAATTATGTATTCCCTTGAAACAAATGAAAAAACCCCCCAAAGTCGTGATAAAGAAATAGAAGTTATAAAAAAAAAAGAATCTACTGGAGATGAATAAAACTGGAAAATACTGTAACTGGAATGAAAAACTTACTTGATGGTCTCAGTGATAGAGTGGAGATGACAGAGGAGGGAATCAGTGGAATTTGAAGATAGATAAGTATAATTTACCTTATCTCAATAATAAAGAGGAAATAGGCTGAAAAAAAAAAAACAGTCTGAAGGACCTGTGCTGACTTATGTCTGTAGAATTCCCCAAAGAGGGAAGAGAATGGGATTGAAAACTTATTCAAAGAAATAACAGTTGAGATTTCCCCAATATGGTGAAAAACATAAATCTATAAAGAGCTGAGTGAATATCAAATGCCATAAATCCAAAGAATCACATCCCCTCTGATTATAGGTATTAGCTGAAAAGTGTAAAAGCCTTTGAGCTAAGAGAAAGAGCACATCATATTACTTAACCATCCCTATTGTTCTTTTCACAAAAAGCACTCCCTAGGGGAGATGGAAATCCACTTGGAAATTCATTAAAGTCTCAAGCTACTCATCTGCACGTTTACATTTCAAATCTTTGCTTTTCTTTCTTTCTTCATTTCTTTCTTTGGAGTATTTGTTTTACAAGGAAATGTTTTGTGTTTTCTTTGCCCAATAAATATTTACTGAACGTCTATATTCTGATCTAGGCACTGTGAAAGGTTCAAGTAATACAAAATGGAAAAAGGCAAATTATCTATGCTGTAGAATTTCAGAGTTCAATGGGGGACAAGAATGTCCACATGACCATGTAATAGGAAATGTCAGTGGAAGCCGTACCAAGTAGGGTCGTGGCTTACACTAATGTAGTTTTGGTCCTCATGGGAAAGCATGTGTTTATTTGAACACATGAGCACTAAACTTACTGTCAAGTGATCTAAATGTGCCTTTCTTTTTGGTGATAAGTAAAGACAGACACTACCCTGGAATAGGAAAATTGCTCCGAACAGTAATTAAAGGTTCGCTTCACAAAAAGATCAATGCCCCACAAAGTAGTTTTGTGCAGGGCTGCTGTCTCTGAGCAACCCCAGAACAGCGGCACCCAAGTTCAGACTCGGGTGTCTGCGCTTAGACTATACCCCCACCCCCTGCAATGCAAAGCACGACAGGGAGGCAATGCAACTGCCGGGGGAGAGATCCTTCTTTTGAAGCCCAGCCTCATGGTGGAACCAGTGATACTCAGCCAGTCTCACTGCTACATGGGATGGCACGAGATTTGGGGAGACATACATGTGTCAACTCTTTGTCTTTGGTGTCCCGCCTGAATCAAACGATGTTTTTCTTGTGCTGTTCATAACCCTGTTTATTAAATATTTTTAACAAATAAATATATGTATGAGGAAGCAAAGATTCAGACTGCCCAAATCCTTTGCTCAAGGACTCCACACCAAGATAGGTGGAATTATAATTTCAGAACAGGTCTTCCAACTATCAGGCTAGGGTCCTCTTAACCTCATCAAACTATTATTTCTTGTAGGATTGAATCAAAAGAGGGTATAAATTCTGAATGTGAAAAATATATGAGAAAATATATTATTCATAGCCTGAAAAGTTAAACAGAAAACTCTTCTGACTTAAATGTTTAAAGATAGGGAAAATTCCCATTATTGACCTGATAGAAGGCATTAATGTTTCATTTACTAATGTTATGAGATCTATGTGTATTTATCTTTAAAATTTGAGGAGATGACTTGATTGGCTCCCCTAATAAATATTCTTTTTTCATATTCCATATGCCTTTAGCTAAATAAGAAATAGATTGTCCACACAATATTCAAGTTCTGTAATATCAAACAATAAACAATCATATTATACTTTCTGTAATGAGTAACTGCCAGTCCAGCCCACAAGTTAATCTCCCTTCTGGATGACCCTGGATTCAGAGTGAGCTCCCAGCATCCTTGTGTATATGATGTGATCCTCCCTCCCGACCTCCAGCTGAGTGAGTCAGTGGGGGACATCCGACCTATGTGATGCCCGAAGTTCACATGTCCTGGGATATGAGATAGGAATCTAAAAATGACCATCTGTATCAGGGTTTGCAATATGCAAATCAAAGCTAAGAAAACCAGTGCGGGAAGAGGTTTGGGAGGGGAGAGAGAGAGAATGTAGAAGTGAGATATTCAGAGACATTACTTTTACTAGCTTTACCAGAAGATCTGGTTCTCAAATTTTTCACAGGCATTCCTGATTTTGGGTTCTTTCAAACTCCTCCATATCATTTTAATAATTTCTTCTATTTGGCTTAAGGTAGCATAAATCAGTTTGTTATTTGCAGTTACAGTATCTTATATAATAACTGGGTTTTAAAGGCATCTGGTCCTATGCTACATGGTCAGCCGTATTCCCCAATATCTTCTAATACTTTCTTTATATTTGTTATTCTCCTTTTACTCACATGGACTTTGCATCTCTCCTTTTGCTCAACTTGCATATCCTAGCCTAGAACGCTTTTTTTTCCTTTCCAAGTAACAACAATTCTTGACAAAGCTCAGGCTGAACACCTTTTCATATAGATTTGCTGCATCTTTAGACTCATAGCCTATGTTAGTCAGAATTGGTAGCTTATGTTGTAGCAACAAAGTACCCTGAAATATCTGTCATTTAACAAATCTTTATTTTTTTTATCCTTCATTTCTAATAAAGGTCATCAGAGATTTCACTTTCACACAAATCACTCAGAGATCAATATGTGAAAAAATAACTATATTATCTAAAACACACAGTAATCTTAATTACTGAAATTAAATTTGTTCCTTCTAAATAATTTGTGGAACATAAACTCTCATTTATTTAGTAAAAAAGACTTCAGATATACTCAACCTTATAATGTATCTGTGGACCAAGAATTAAGTGACAGGAACCCTGAGGATCAAAATATGTTATAATATTTTAGCATTTATCAATCTAATTTTCTACCCATGCAGATTCAAAGGTTATTAAAGTTTTATTTGTAATTTTAGGACACTGAAGTGTTGGGAAGACAAAGAAGGGAAACAAGTGGCAGCCAGTTTGGGAGAAAATTTTCTCTGTAGATATTTTCTCCTTTCTTTAGAAAAAACAGAAGCCAAGACCATGACAATATTCAGGCTCAAAGATGAAAAATAATACATGATTAAAAATAATCCTGTTTGGCCAACATAATGCAGCTAAAGGAATGTGCTCATTTATTTCAGTTGTACCTTTAAGTGAGATTAAGAAGCTAATACTATAATAATTAATTCCTGGTATTTTTTGCTTATGTTTTAGAAGGAAATATATCAATGTAAAAATCCTATTCCTGCCTGCTTAGTACCCCTTCATCTGCTAACCCCTCCCCCACCACTCCTACCTTACCATCTTTAGGAAAAGGACATTAGTGAGAAGGGAGAGGGGATGGGAGAAGGGATCATGGTTGCAGCATGGTGCTGCTACAAGTAACATTATATCCATTTTACAAAGATAAAGTCCATGTACCCATTCCGACTCCTCTAGCACTGGCTGGGACTACAAGGATGGGGAGTCATCCATTCCTTAACAGCAAGTATGCCATAAGCCATCCATCCTTGAAGGAAGAATGGCTGAACTCAAGAGCCTCCACCTACCATTCAAGCTTGGACGCAGTTGAGTTATGGGAGTACAGGGCAACTGTTGTCCTTTATTTTCATTTTTTTTCCCTCTATGAAAAGGTCCCCTTTTTTCCTGTCTAAAAGTGACTGATGTTAAGAGTTTATTTGATTGAAACATAGGAGAGGGCTAAGAAGAAGTAAAATAATCCCTCTGTAAACCTGTGAAAGGGTTTTATGGCAGACATTCTGCAATGACAACAGAAGTGACTATTGACATCTGGTGAGAGAATAGGACACTCAAAACCAATGCAGAGCTAGCCCGTGCATAATAGCATATTAAAGGGAATGGATATTGATAATGGTAACCCTACTTCATGAAGCAAAGTTGTGTATGGTCACTATTCTCTGCTTCAGAAAAACAAAGCATTTTTTAAGGTATTTCTATCAAGTTTGGTTAAGGAAAACACAATATGGGGCTTGGCTACAGATAAATTTCAGTTATTTTATAATATTTACCTCTCTGGAACAACTTTCTTAATGATGACAGGTGAATATATTATCACTGAATTTTGATTTCCACAAAGAGTTTTCCTCACATCTGATGAGAAAGATAATATATTTTGTATTTAGAAATATAACCCAAGAGAGAAACAGAAGAAAAATCAATATTTGGTAACAGAAGTCTTAGGTTCATTATTCAATAAAACTGGAAGAAATTTCATAAAATTCTATGAACCAATCTCATGCCTTCAGATAAAAAAAAGTGTCAGAATCATCAGGACAGTTTATAACGCATTTTCTTCTGGAACCCTTTTACAACAATGTCCCAGATATTTCCTGAGAGCTTCCTATGGAAAGCCTAACAATTCTAATAATTATGATTATCAAGATATACTTTGAAATACCTGACCCCAAATTTTCCCCCTTGAACTTTTAAATAACAGCTTTATTGAGATATGAATCATATACAATAACATTCATCCTTTTAAAGTACATAATTCAGTGGTTTGGGGGATATTCTGAGTTGCGTATTCATCATCACTAATTTTTTTTTGAAGATTTTATTTATTTATTTTCAGAAAGAAGGGAAGACACAGAGAAAAAAAGGGAGAGAAACTTCGATGTACAAGAAATACATCAATAGGTTGCCTCTCACATACCCCCACCTGGGGACCCAGCCCGCAACCCTGGCATGTGCCATGACTGGGAATTGAACTAAAGACCTTTCGGTTCACAGGCCAGCACTCAATCCACTGAGCCACACCAGCCAGGGCCATTACTACTAATTTTAACACATTTTGTTTGATCACCAGTACCTATCAGCAGTCACTCCCCATTTACCCTCACTTATCCTTTGGCAATCACTAATTTACTTTCAGTTTATGGTTTTGCCTAATCTGGACTTTTAATATAAGTGGAACATATACTTTGTGACCTTTTTTCCCTGGCTTCTTCCACTCAACATAATGTTTTAAAGGTTTATCCATGTTGGAGAATGCATCAGTACTTCATTCCTCTTCCTAGGATGTATCAATACTTCAATCCTTTTTAGGCTAAGTAATATTCCGTTGTATGGCTAGACCGCATTTGTTTATCCATTCATCAGTTGCTAGACATTTGGATTGTTTCCACTTTTGGCTATTATGGGTAACACTGCTATAAACATTTATGTAGAAGTTGTGTGGACATATGTTTTCCGTTCTTTTGGATATATACCTAGGAGTAGAGTTGCTGGGTTATATGGTAACTCTATGTTTAACTCTTTGAGAAACTCCCAAACTGATTTCCAAAGTGGCTGCTCCATTTTACATTTCCAAGAGCAATATCTGAGATTTCCAATTTCTCCTTTTTTCTCCAGCACTTGATGTCATCTGTCTTTTTGGTTACAGATCTCCCAGTGGGTGTGAAGTGGTAGCTCATTGTGGGTTTACTTTGAATTTCTCTAATGGCTGATGATGTTGAATTGTTTAGTTCAAGGTCACAAAGATCCCTATGTGTTCTCCTAAGAATTTCATAGTTTTAGCTCTGACATTTAGGTCTGTGATATATTTTGATTTAATTTTTGTGTATAGTGATGAAGCTACACTTCATTCTTTTGCATGTGAATATCCAGTTATCTTTCTACCTCTGTTGAAAAGACTAATTTTTTTGCCCATTGAATGGTTGTGACACTCTTGTTGAAAATCAATTGACCATAAATGTAAGGGTTTATTTGTGGACTCTCAATTCTATTCCATTGATCTGTATGTTTAGCCTTATGCCAGTACCACAATATTTGATTACTGGAGCCTTCTACTATTTCTCCTTAAATTTAAACTGATTTCCTTTTCCTATGCCAGACAGAGAACAACTTAACTGGCCTGACCCATCATTATAAGTCCTTCTTTTCACAGTTATGGAATATCTCAGCTAGAAGGGAACTTGGTGATAAGATGGTCCAATCACTTCATTTAAAAATTTAAAAAAACTTATTTATTGATTTTAGAGAGAGAGGAAAAGGGGGGAGAGAGGGAGAGAGTGGGAGCAGGAGAGAGAGAGAGAAATGTGATCTGTTTTTCCACTTATTTATGCATTCATTCGTTGATTCTTGTATGTTCCCTGACCAGGGATTGAACCCTCAACCTTGGTGTTATCTGGACAATGCTCTAGCCAATTGAGTTACCCAGCCACGGACCCATTCATTTCATTTTAGATGATGACTCTAAGCTCCAGAGAATTTTCTACCTGATATGTTTATTTGGGCCTTCCTAAATACATAGTGCCAAGTTTAAGAAATATCATCCATTTGTCATATTTACTTTAGACTCCTTTTTGAAAGAAGTCAAATAGCACGGACTCTGTACACCTCTCTAATTCTATCCTTCTCATTCCCATCCCAGGAAAATCTACCATCTTGAATCTAGTGTGTATCTTTTCATGTTTTTGTGCTTTTCCAGAACCAAATACAAAGTAGTATACTTTTAAAAAATCTATCATTCAGCAACATGTGTTTGTCATTTTAGCACTGTTTTTAAGGTTTATTTATGTGATACATGTAGTTTTGATTCATTCATTTTAAATGTTCTATCATACTTTATTTAATGAATATATAACTTCCATATGTCCATTCTCCTGTGGAAAGATATTTGTTTCCTCGTTTTTGTTTTTGTTTTTCTGTTATAAGCAGTGTTTGAACATCTACCCTCGCTTTCAGATAAGAGAGTGCCTCTGGTGGGCACACACCACTGGAGAGCAGCAGAGGACCTGCAGTTTTTCAACTGGATATTGTAAATTTCTCATCAACGTGCTTTTTATGGCTTCTGGTTTTCACATCTTCCCTTTTAAATTTTTGCCGATCGGATGCGTGCACAATAGTATCTCATTATTTAATTGGCATTTCCCTGATTACTAGTACGATTTAACTTTTCTCTTACTATGTTTATTGGCCATTTGTTTTTTTTTTCTCTTCTATTACATAAAAAATCCACTTCAGAATACTGTTTTTATCCCTCTACGGTATGAAAAATTGATGCTTTACTTAGCCTGTAGTTAAATATGACCCTCTAAAGATGAGTTTATTCCTACTGTTACTGCTGTCCAGCTGCTGCTGCCACCATCACCACCAATACTTCCACTGTTGCTGTTTAATGATTGACTGTTTGGGGCCAGCAACATATATTATGCTAGTTCTCGCAAGAAACTTGCAAAGACATATTATAATTCCCATTTTAAAGATAAACTGAAGTTTAGAACTAAGTGATATGTATAAAGTTATTCAGCCAAGAAGTGATGGAATTATCTTCCAATCCATATTCTTTTTCTTTAAAAGCCCCTTTTCTCCCCCACCCCAATTTTTTCTTCTATCATGTCTTTCTCTTTACTTATTTCCTCTAAAAGAGATCACCTTGTCCCCACTGATTTCTGTACTATTTTACAGACAATTTTGCAAATTATTGGGACATTTTAAATTTTTCTTTCTGTATTTTAACACTTACTTTGTAATACATTGGAATTTATTAACTACAGTGTTGCTTTTTAAAAAAGAATTATTGTCTTCAGCAAACAGATTAGTGGAATGGGTTCTAAAGATGTGTCATTTGGGCCATCATTTAAAATTGTCAGGTGAATAGCGAGTCATTTCTAACTAACTCCAATTCAAATGATCCCAGGTAGCAGTGATGGGGACAATTCCATATTTTCTTGAGTGCTAATGATATTTGTAATAGCCTCTAATGCCTTACTGAAAACATGAAACATTTATTCTTTGTCTCTGTAATCTAGGCATTATCATAGAGGAAACTGAACCAATCTAAAATTTTATGTTCTTCTGAAAACTATTATGAAGCTTGCATGATATTTTATGCACAAAGTAAGTGCTACTTGATTGATGGCTTGTTCTGATATTTCAGGTGCAGATGGCAGTCTGGCCTCATCTGTCTTTATTCGTTCATTCTAGTCAACAAATATATACAGGGCCTGGCACAGATAACACCCCATTTTTAATACAAAATATTTTATTAAAAGTCATAAGCATGTAATTCTGAAACATAACAATATCACACTCAAGCACACTATATGATATTTGAGGTGAAATGTTCAAGTTAAAACTATAGATTATTACACCCATATTATTACCCTACTAACCACACTCAAGTGCACGTTACTTCTGCCAGACCCTGTAGTTAGTTCCAACTATGTGGCAGGCATGGTGCTTGTCTGTGGGGATAATAATCTCATATCCAACTAACTATGTACTCTAGGCATTGGGATAGATACTTTTTATCCATCATCTCATTTAATTTCCCCCCGACTTTTCGAGGGTTGTTGCCCCAGTTTTATAAATGAGGAGCGTGAGGCTTAAGAAATCAAGCAACATACACAATACTACCAAACTCATAAAGTGGCGGACCCTTGACCACCCACATATGTTCCCTATACCAGAGTCTTGGTGGAGAGTGAGAAGGGCAATGCTGAAGCCGAACTTGAGGCAGCTGAGTGTGGGATTCCGAGGCAGCACTTGTCACCTTGAGGATGTTGGAGCTTGGCAGTCAGAGAAGTGAAAGGTATGCATCAGTATCTTATTTAAAATTTTGCATGTAACTAGACCCAATGTTAAATTTAGTTGTTGGAGGTGGGTAGAGAAAAAAGGCCTGTCTCCTGAAATGAAAACAAATAACTTATGTCTCTATCTAACTTTATTTATTTATTTATTTATTTATTTATTTATTTATTTATTTTCATTCACCAGAGACTTTATTTATGACAACTGATCTTCACAAAGAACAGCATAGCAGTCAACATATCATTATTTCCAGGCTCACTTATTGGAAGCCATCTTCTGACATACATTGTTTTGCAATGGGTTCTGAATGTGGTACCAATTAATTTAATCATTATTAGTATCGCTATTTTTATTAAAAGTGAAATATGACAATGAAGATCCATGCTTGTCAACAAGGCTACTTAGCACTTCATGGTTTCCCTTTTCAAATGTGCTTTTGCAAATATTAAACAGACAAATGAGTCTACTGTGCTGTGAACAGAAGCCACACAGCTGTAACTCCACGGACTCCGTGAATATGTTCCCTGCAATGTCAATTAATTGTGCTTCCTGAAGCACATTCTTTCATGTATAGTTTCATCCATGCTGTGTGTTCTGCCTGAAATGATTAGAGGCCTGCTAAACTGGATAAAAATAACAAATTAAAAACAGAAAAAAACAACAAAACATAATGGCTTTTCAGGAGTGAGGCCAGAACTCAGAGTCTGTTTTCTTTCCATTTTCTATGTTTTAATTTATAGTGTAAATTAATCGCCTCTCTCCACCCCTTGATAAGAATGGTCTTTTGCACTCTATTAACCCCAGGTTCTAGAGAGAGGCAATTTCCTAACAGGTGAATTAACAGTAGATAACATTTCCTCAAATGCCAAGTCATTTAATGTATATTGAAAAAAAATTTTAGGAGTGTGTAAGGCAGTGTCTTCACTTAAAAAAAAAAAGTCATAAAGAATCTTTACAAATGAACTATAGATTCCCTACCTCCCGAGAGTGATTTGCCTATTAACAAAGCACCCGAACAACTCCCACTACCAGTCCAGGAAGAAATAGCCCCCAATTTCCAATTACTTTTGCCGCTGACAGTTCACTGGACTGTTAAGATGCATTCGGCACCATTGTGCAGATGTGGCGAAGCTAGGCAGCCGTGTGCGTCTCTTTTTTTTGATTATGCTGTAATTAGACTGTTCCACTAATGGAAGAAGGAAAAAAAAAGTTCCTAGAGAAAATGACATCCAGTGAAGCTCACTTTGAAAAAAATCACTGGCACAAAAGAATAAAGAGTAACCTTTTTGTCATGAACACTGTGAAAGGATTTTATGCATTAACTAAGCTGCATTAAAAATGAAAAGTTGGAATCTCAAATTAACACAGGCATAATTGTATGTTTGCTTGCAAATAATAAAGCAAATAGGTGATTCAGACAAGCTCATTAGTCAATAATAAGGCCTTTCAGAGATGTACACAAGAGACTTTCTGGACGCAGACGAACCTCTCTAAGAATTCCAGATTCTGTGTTTCTGCTCTGTGAATTCATTGAGGGTCCCTTGACAGTATTCGGAGAGTGGAAGCTTGCCCCTTTGTCCTTGAACTGGCTTCACCTGAGAGCCCCGCTCTTCCTGTAGGTTATTAATGTATTAGTCACTCTATAAAAGTACTCTTGATTTATTTTGCTGGTGGAGAATTTAATTCCTTCTCTTAAAATTAAAAACTCAATTCTGTCTCTCTGTTCTTTCACTGTTGCCCCGACACCCACAATCTTCTTTTCCCCTTTTCTCCCTTTCTCCCTACTTTTTTCCCTCACTCAACTTTGCATTTTTAGTATTTTGTGTGAATGTGACATTTTCCTTTTTACCTATAGAGTTTCCCCATTCTCTCTCCCCAGTGTGAATTGAAAACGGCAGTTCTTTATTCAGTGCACTGCAAATGACTGGCAATCTATTGCAGGTACGAATATAACCAAATGTCTCCCTTTTTGGTCTTATAAATTCTTAGAAGCTTGGATGCCCTTTGCAGTTTCTCCTTTTTTGTTGTTAACAGACATAGCAAAAAAGAGTTTGGGGATGGAAAATGTTGAAATTATCAGTTAAATGCATTGCTCTGATGAAATAAAATTTTTGTTTAACTGGGTTTTTATATATTGCTGGTTTATGCCTGATTTATATCTGATTAACTATCTGTATAATGGTTCTCTGATCCTATTTCTCTTTTATATGGCAATTAACAAGTGTTATATTTTTGGCAGATTTCCATGGTAAACATATTTTTCAAACAAAATTTCAGGATGCAGAATTCAACAAAATATTTTTATGCCAATTCTTCCACTGAGCAGCACATTTAGATTTAGACTGTGAGACTGTGGCAGACTTGAATGCTGGAACCTTTCCTTGTTTATGAAGGGGCATTTAAAATGAGAATCCATGAGGGCTCTCAGCATAGGACTGCGGTGTAGACAAAATAGAAGAGCTTTGCGTACGATTTTTAACACACTAGATAAATCTTCATTTCTTTCCTTACTCCAGAGAGAGTATGTGAAAGAAAATGAGTGAAAGTGACATTGTTCATGGCATAGCCTCAAAGATACTCTGTTTTATTAAAAATTGCATTTCAAAGTATTTTCCCTATTAACATCTAATTACTCACACTGCACAGTAAGAATGATCTTCAAGTACTTCACAGCTGTTATGAACACATGAGTATGTCGTGACACCTTGGTTGAGAACTGGCGATTTAAGATATGGTCCCCTGTGTCAAGGAACATAATGTAGTTTGAAATTATTTGTGATTCTCTGGCTATTACTGCCAATGAGGAAAAGAGGGAGGAAAGAAATGACAATTTAAAAGGGGCTCACTTCAAATATAAGATTTTTCATTTTGCCTGTCTTGACTACCTCTGTCATCGACATTATTACTGTCTTTAACATCATTAGTGTGATAACCTCCATCATCAGATCCTGCGAATCTGGGACTCACACACAAAATAGAACACTATGTGTCTCTGTTCTTGTGAATCTTTGTGTTGTCATCTAGCGTTAAAAAATACTAAAATAAAAAAGGAAAAAATCCTTTTAACAAATACTTGGAAAATGTATTTTTAAATTGATTAAATCACTTTGAAAATAAATGTTTTTAGGCTTTTCTGTATTTTATATTGCATACTTCATTCATTATTGACATGTAACATGTAAACTAAAGTTGGAAAAGCAGAGATTGAACAAAAACAAAAATTAGAGCTGGTTCTTTTTATGAAATATTGATGTGAGTTAAATTTTCGTAGAGGAGCATTTTAATTGAAACATACTTTTACATAAGTGGGACTGCTCAATTTTAAACTAAACTTGCAGCCAGTTATCTATTAAATAGGACATTTTTTGGCAGTAGAAATAATTGCTTCTTAAGCTTTTTAATATAAGTTATAGAATTTTTATTTTCTTTTATTGGATTTTCTTAATTTGACACCAACTCAATGCACAATCTTTTTGCTTCATTATATAAATGGGATATATGTAACAAAACATACACTTGGGGAGAGGTCTGATTTCAATTCCCCAAAATATTGACAGATCTTGCAACACTTGTGACTCAGGAGATAGGCATATATTTATGAATTTACTTAGAACCTCAGATGTGGAGGGCTGATTTTTTTATACTCCCAGTTTACAGCACCTCACCACCATTAGTTCATGCAAAACCCCTTTCATCATTGTACTCTACTCTTGTACTTATGTCTTTCTTCTACATCTACTTTAGTTTCTTTAATACATATCTTTTTGTTTGTATGTGTTTTTGTAAGATACATGTTTTAGTTGTCTATATTTAATGTCTCTAAATGCTGTTGGTATAACACTGCTTGTTTTTTTTTTTAATTTTCACTAAGCACTATCTATTAAAGATCCCCTTATTTAGCTGTGGACATGGATTGAATATTTAAAGGTTAGGAAGCAGCTGTTAAGCAAATACTCTTGACTCAACTATAAAGAGAAATTTTGGGACTAGAATACAAAAGCAGGTGTGGATCAGAAACATAGACCAATTCATAAAACATCGAAAAGCATCATTATAGCGTATCACTCAGTACCAATAAATGAAGTACATGGTAGTGGTCGGTAAAATTTAAGAGGAGTAGGAAATCAGTAAGGGGTGGAGAAGAAAAAGAAATGTAGAAGTTGGAGGGTCCAAGATTTGAAAGTGCAGCAGGGAAAGAGATTTAGGTGTTGGAACTGGGTTAGGGTAAGAGGAGTACCGATAGAACAAGGGGAGTAAAGGCGTAAACTTGGAGACTGCATGGTACAGGGTAGCAAGGAATAATTTAAATGATCCCTTAGGGACCTATAGCAAGATTGGAAAAGTGGTTTTGCTATGGACTTCCCCTTTCTTCATGTTCATAGGTACTTCTTTTACCAATTGCCCTCTTTGTCAGCTGTTCAAGACAGTGTCAAAAGCTTCAGCCCACATCCTCCAAGAGCCTGCTTATGTCTGATTGCATGGATAGACTACTTCTGGCTCTTCTCAATGTCTGTTTATTCTTTGGACCACTTGCTGAGGACATGGGACCACAATTAAGCAGGCATCTACCACATGCCTAAGTTTGAGATGAGAACCAAGCAGGTCCCCGTGACACATGATCCACAGGAGACATGCAGATGGATAAAGGGGACAATTTCTCCATGGAAAGAAGGAACTAGGAAGAAGGGACCAGCAGATATCTTTTAAACTTTCTGATGTGATCCTCACAGAGGTTCCAAGTGGCAGATAGGCCAGGAATTTCCATTCTCGTTAAGAGATGAGGACACAGTGCCTGGCCCAAAGGCAAATAATTTGTAAATGGTTGAGCAAAAACTTGACCAAACACCATTGAAGGTTTTAGAGCAGGAAAGTGAAATGATGAAGTTACATTTAAGAAAGATTAACAATGTAGAGATAAGCCCTAATAGTTACGTTTAACTTGTGAACAAAGTTTTCTTCTGTTCTTTAGTTTGCTTTTCCCTCCTGTATTTATAAAACCCATGAATCATATGACAGTTCTTAGAGGGTAAAACTTAGGAAATCAATGTCAAAAGTTGTTCATTATTCAGAAAAAATAGCATTTAACTAGATATTAAGCATATACACACTCACATATACTCATTCACACTCACACACACAGTCCTATTATGTTTATTGAGAGTTTATTTTATTCCAGGCACCTCCCACATACCTTACATGTATTATCTCATTTAACCCTCACACCATGACCTTTTGATGCAGCCTCTTCTGTTATTTACACTTAAAAGTCACAGAGAGGTTATATAATTTGCCCAAGTTCATGTAGACATTAGATGGTAAAGCCAAAATGTATACACAGACTGGTTGCTAAAACAGATGTTCTTATGCACCAAGCCATATAGCTAAATAATATGTGCACGCAGGGAAAAAAGTGTATATATTTTACTATATAGATTTATTTTACATAATTTATTTATTGCTAATGCTGGACAATCTGGAATTAATTTAAACTGCATGTTTATTCCATTGGAACTCAGAAAATTCCTTAATTTAGCATTCCACAGTTCATTAGAATACATGGACACATACAGGTCTGGAACCGTGTAAATTTAATTGCCATTAGGTGATCAACTCCAATTTTTTTTATTTGGACATAAAGCCCAAATTAGCTGTGAGGGAAAATTTCAGATGTCAAACAGTCTGATACTTACAAGTGCATTGCCTTGTATGCCATTTTGTGACTTTATCTGTTACAGATACAACTTTGCCAGAACTTAAATCTTACTGAATGGATTTTTAATGTTTCATTGCAAATATAACTGTTGTTGAGTTATAATGTAAAAGATCAGCACTTTGCAGTGAGAAAATAATGCTTTGATGGTAGCGGAGACTTGCGGAAAATCTCTACCAGGGATCCTGTCAATATTCAGCTGACAGAGGCTACTCCTGCTTGTTTCAGGGAAAGATTTTCAATCTGTCTGCAACTGGCTGCCAAAACTTTTGGATGAATATGGAAGAATACAGTCAATCACCCAGATGTTCCACCTACAGGAGGCCATGCACCCAGCTACTTAGAAACAACCAGGTGTCCGGAACATGAACACAGCACATCTGGAACGTGTGTGCATGCATGTATGTATGTATTAATGTTTCGAGGGTGTATAGTGTGGTTATTTGAAACAATTATTAACCCTTCTTATAGCCAACTCTGAGATAAAGTCTGTATGATACAGGTTAGGGGAATGTTTTAGTCCAAATTATACGTTGGTCATATTTACAGAATGTAGATAATTCTCTTTCAGCATGTGTATGAATGGAGTATGTAGTGCCCAACCCTATTTACATATTACTTATTGGACACTTCATCCTGGAATTGGTTAAACAATATGCCCACTTCTAGTTTCTCTTGACTTTCCCCCATCTCCATCCAACTTCTAACACTTTGTCAAGGTCATCCAGTCCCAAGTGCATTTAAATGACCAGTAAAGAAAACACACCCAACCTCCTTAGTAACTCGGGATATGTGAGTTAAAATAACAAGAGACATTGCAGAGTTTTGAAACAGCATGAGGATGTGGTCAAAGTGCTTTTTAAGGTTTAGCTCAAGATGGAAATACAAGGATCTGAAATTTTGAAAAGCATGAATAAAAGGTAGTAATTTAATGTAAGGAAATAGGACAATGTCCTGGAATAGTGAGTATTGAAAGCTGACATCATAGCTCTCATCCTAGATGCATTAGGGTATCAGAGTCCCAGTCCTAGATGGAAAGAGGCCATGGGCAGGCTGTGAGGACAGGAACATAGGATCAGGGTGCAGGATAGGTGTACTGTTACTGAACTGGAGCATAAAAGAGGGAGAAGACAAGTATCAACTGGGTCTGGTGTATAGGTTGATATGCACTGGCTCCACACTGCAGAGGCTGGTGATATGGCCCATGGTGAGGAGCCAACTGGGAGTCAGGGGCCCAGAGGCAGGGTTGTATTCTGCAGCTGATGTCCTGTAGACCCTTGGATAAGTCTTTATGCAAAACGACTGAGGTCTAGATAACAACCTTCTCCCCCTCTCCACCACCAGGTGTTGGCAATAGGCTTATAGTTTTATTGTCTTATGGTTAGAGACAGGATTACACTTAGAAAAATAATGTCATTCTTTAGGAAAGCAGTGTGATAAGATTCAGAGAGAAACATGAAATCCTCATGGTGTCTTCAGGAAGCCAAGCCAAAAATGAAATAATCCCATTGCTCTAAGTTAAAAAACCATGAAAATTGAGATGGGAGAAAGGAGAGATACAAGAGGGGGAAGGAGAGGAGAAGCCAGTGAAAAGACACAGGCCGAGGCTCTGCAGGTGAAGGGGCCAGTAGAAACCAAATCCCTGGGTGGGTTAGAAAAAAGAATTGAGAGAGCAAGGTTACTTGAAAGGCTAACATTCATTTTGAACTTTTTTCTTTTGCAATTCCGTGATATAAACTTCCCTTTCCTGTTCTCCCTAATCATTGATAATGTCTGATGGGATTTCTAGTGTGACCTGAGAAAGGGGCTTATCTTCATACCAGAGTGAGACGCAGAATGTGTACCTGAGGTGGTGATAAGCAAGACCTCCAAGAGAGAGATTTATTATTAGGTTATACTCAGCCTACCTCCATATTCCCATGAATTTGGAGAGAATCTGGCAAGGGCTTTGGATTTCCACAGGACATTGAATGGAATTTGAGCCAATCAGATAAGTTCTAGATAAAAATTCTAGAGCAGAGAACCATGAGCTGCCGTTTAGGCTGCCTTGTAGGTCTTAAGCCCTATTCTTTTCTTGGTAAAATAATAAATGATTTTTCTCCATTAAGAAATAGATTTAATGCAACAGCTGAGCACTGTGATAAATTGCCTGCAACTAGTGTGGACCATCTGGCTGTCATGAATAGTCTTAAATAAATCGAACCAAAAGTAAGAAATCTAAAAAGACAGTAGTTTCCATCTTAAGATAATGTGCAAGGTTTGGAAAACATGTTCTCGTCTCCAGAGTCTTGTTCATTGCAACTGGAACATAATCCAGCCATAGGTGATTATGACATCATACTAGTTCTCAGCAGTAAAGCAAATATAGGATTATAAAAGGATTCACAGATCTCAGAATGCTAGAGAAACTCACTCTCCAGATAACGAATGGCTACAGTTTCTATCAATTTGTGTTCAGGGACTCAATCTTTATTTGGCATTAATGGGAAATTAGTGATTTTATAGCCACTACTTCCTGGTGATTTCTTTCTTTCTTTCTTTCTTTTTTATGTTTAAATCTAAAAGTATTCATTCATTCATTCATTCATTCATTCATTCTCAAAGATTTATTGAGTATTCATTACACATCAGAGGCTGTGACAGAGCTCTGAGAATACACAGGTAAATAAAATGTGGTGCCTACCTTTGGGAACACGTAGTCTAATGAAAGGATAGTGGGCAAGCAATTTTAATGGACTTGCAAGCTGTGAGGCTGGGACAAGATTTCAGGGGGAGCATGGTAGAGAGAGGTACTGACTCTGCTGGGGAAGATGGAAATAACTTCGCAGAGGAGGTTACTTATGATAAAAGTGCAGTGTGACCAGAATCAGGGAATCAGGGAATTAGGTATCCTCTATAAAATAAAAGAAGTTTCTTGACCTGAAACAAAGCATAGACACATGGAAGACCTAATTTACTAGTGGGCATTATAATTCTCCCCACTATTCTAACCACTGGAAAACATAATCAATTTAGATGAAGACATATATCTTAATAATCATACCTATCATCAATATGTTGCATATTATATTAGCTAATATAAGCTAAGCTCTTATAATAAATAGACCCCCAATTCAGTGGCTTAAGGAGCAGTTTATGTCTTGTTCAAATAATTTCTGGGCAGATGTTCAAGGTCAGAAGGCAGCCCTTGCACAGAGATTTAGGGAACCGGGCTCCTGCCGTCACACCCATAGATATTCTGGGGTGTAGTATAATTACGGTGAGTTGTCCTGTCCAGGTTCAGCAAGGAGCGGGGGAGAGAGCATGAAGTAGGCGTGCTGCTTTGACCTTTTTTACTCGCATTTAGTTAGCTAGAAATCAGTCTCAGAGCTGCATCTAGCTACAAAGGAGGTTGGGAAATGTCATCCAGTCTTGTCCCCAGGAATAAGATAATAGGTTTTAGTGGCCAGAAAGTATTATTTGTCACAGACAGAAAATTAAAACTGATAAAAATTCCAACAGTTGAGATTAGTCTAAATTGGTCTAAACTTAAAAGATGAAATTTCTCAGCATAGTATATAAATCCCTTCATTTGGGCTAAAAAATTAATTGCATGAGTACAAAAGCCAAATTAACAATGTTCATATGGGAAAAAGAACTAAAGATTTTGCTTGAAGACTAATTCAGTATGAACCCACAATTTGCTGTGGTTTCTGAAAAACAAACACAATAACAAATAAAAAAGCAAATACAATTTGATACAATTGTAGGTTGTATCAATACAAGTACGGGAAGGAAATGCATGTTGATCCAAAAAGATTTAATTTATAATATTTTAATATCATTCTAGTGCTATTTTTAAGGTGCACGTGAATGAACAGGACGAGTATAGCATGAAAAGATGACAGAGACCCAGAAGCTGTGTTATCTGAGGAAGAGCAGTAAAGAAACCAGTTCTGTCCTAGAGAAAAAAATAGCAAAAGAAAAAGGGTGTGTGTGCATGTGTGTGTGTGTGTGTATGGATTAAAGTAATCTTAAAAACTCAAAGAAATTTAAAGTTTAAATACTTGAAGTTTAGCTGCATGCAAGAGAAAGTAGATTCATTCTCTTCTGCATCATGAGACCAAGGGAAAAACATTTGGCTTAATATGATGAAGATCTGGATAATAATTGAAACTATCCAAGAATGCTAGAATAGGCTGCTTAGAGAACTATGGAGATTCACATCACTGGAAGTGCTTGATCAGAAGTTGAATGACCTTGTGTCAAGCATGCTGTAGAGAATTTTGTCTAAGTGTGAACTAGATGATGTCTAAAATATTTTCTAATTCTATGATTCACTAAATTTGGCATTATTACCATGGTGTTTCTGGATGACTCAAGCTAAAATAAAATTCCTGTTGAGACATATGACTAAAGGCCACCCCTGTTAACTTGGCCAAGAGGCATAGACAGTGTGGCCAACATTACAGACACTCCAGTTTCCACTGGAAAAGCTTCTTTGAAATAGTTTAACTAGCAGCTTTCTTTCTTCTTCCTTTTTAATGAGACACCATTTTGCTTGCAACAGAACATTGACAGACAAATTACGGTTATTCAGAATTGAGAATTTGGCAGACATTTTTTGAAAATGAACAATGCAAATCTGTCACATCAAGGAAACAATGAACAATAGTTATTGCCAATGAAAATATTTGAGCTTTTAAGCAAAAATTGGCAGTATAGATCCCTTCTATCTGCTACAAGAAAATGATAGCTTTGCAACATTTAAAGGATTTTCTGATGAAGCCAGTGGTGATATTATTAACAAATATATTTTTTTGATGCTGGGTAATAAAGCATGTCAACATTTGGATGATCTGGGTAACTCAGTGAGCCAATATTTTCCAATCATATGTGGACAAGAGACCCACTCAAAGTGCACAAAGGTCTTTCATTAATATTGTTTGGGATTCCACCTTATAACTAACTTTAAAGAAATTACCACTTGCTAAGTTCTGGTATAGTACCAAAAAAGAATATCTACAATTATCTGAAATTGTTACTAGAATACTCCTCCCCCTTTCAAGTACATAGCTGTCTGAGGTCCAATTTTCTTCGTGTACTATAATCAAAATCACGTATTGCAGTATTGAATGCTGAAGTAGATGTAAGACTCTAAGCTGTTTTCTAGAGCAGATATTTAAAAGGTTTGCAAAAAAATGAAAAACAATGCTGCTATTCTTCCTAAGTTATTTTGCTTTGCAATATACAGTTGCTTTTCTTGCAAATCTATTATTTTTGTAAATACATATTAAAGTTCTGCAGAGGGGCTCTCACGTCATTGCGAAATGTGGCATCTACAGGGGCCTTGAAGTAGACTGATTGTGAAAATGGCCATTTTTCTTCACTTCTCCCTATATCTCAGTGCTAAGTGAGTTTGTAGTTCATCCTATCAGAAGATGGATTCTATTTCTTCGTATCTGAACAGGTTTTGTGATTTGTTTGGCCAACCGATTGCAGTGGAAGGGACTGGGTACTAGCTGTAAGCTTGGGCCTCAAGAAGTCTTGAGTGGTTCTGCGCTGAGTAGGCTCTACCACCATATGAACAAACCTCGTCTGGTCTGCTGGAGGCTGGGAGAACACAGCAGAAGAGCCCAGTTGTCCCAATGGTGGTCATCTTAGACCAGCTGACAGCCAGCTAACTAATTAAATAGGAAACTATTTTTCTATGCTCAACTCACAACAACACTTCTGACACCAAATCATATCCCCCCGCCATATCAACCAATACGCCGATTCTCAGGATTCCAAATGGATGTTCGACAGTTCAATTATGATGACATTATTTACCTGGAGTCAGTGCAGACACCACAGGTTAAGGACTCAGGCCTAGAGACTACTCCCTCTTTAGATAACAGTTGAAAATTCCAGTTTGTCCTCTGTATTTCTGAGCAACTGGTCGTGAGAAATTCCCACGACCATCTCCTCAGGTTTAACAACTTGCTACAAGGGCCAATAGAACCCAGGCAAACACAGCTTAGATTGACTGGTTGATTATAAAGGACACAGATGAACAGCCAGGTGACAGTGTACTTAGGGCGAGGTCTGGGAGGTCTTGAGTGCAGGAGCTTCCGTCCCCACGGAGTTGGGGTGTGCCACCTCCAAGCACGTGGATGTGTTTGTCAACCCTCACAGTTTAGGGATGGTTTTGTGGAGGAATCATCATGTAGGCATGATTTATTATTAATTCAATCTCCAACCCCTCTCCCCTCCCTAGGGGTTGGAAATTCTAAGCTTCTAATTGTGGCTTGACCTTTTCAGGGAGTAGTCCCCCATTCGCAAGCTATCCAGGAACATACCCAAAGTTGCCTCCTTAGAACAAAAGACTCCAAGGATCTGAGGAGCTTTGTGTCAGGAACCGAGGTCAAAGACCAACTATTGAAACAAAACATGCCCCTAGCACTCCTATTACTCGGGCCATTGCAAGGGTTTTAGGAGCTCTGTGTTGGAAACCAGGAGAAGAGAACAAATATATATTTCTTGGTATGTCACACCAACACACATGCCAGAGGGCTGGACCAAGAAGAACAGAGCTGCCCACATGACTTGCCACTGATCACGGATGCCTCAGCAGGCCTCGCTGAGACAGGAACAACCTGCCTGACTCATAGACTCATGAAGAATAACTAGTATTTGTAATCTGAAACCACCAAGTTTTGGGGTGATTTGTTATGCAAGAGTAATGGATTTATACATATATTGATGAGAAATAAGACTGAAATAGTTTCATTTTTATATCCTGTTACAATAATATGTGACTTGAAGGAACAATAGGGTTGAGTGAGTAAGGGAGAGAACAGCATCACAGACTGGGCAGAAGGGACAATAGTAAGGAAAAGAAGAGAGGTTAAAATAAATTATTTGGTCAAGAGACAATGCAGAGCCTAACGTGGCAATACAACTTTATATCAGGGTGCAGAAGGAGAAAGAGGCTAGGAAAGTGAATTCACGTCAGACTGTAGAGATTTTGATTTCGGGCTGGGAAATTTTGTTATCCTACATGTAATGTAGAATCATTGAAGGTGGTTAATGTAGTTTGCTCCATCCCAATCTCTTACTCTCCTCTTTCATTTCAGCCATCGCTCAATGCTAAAGTATTTGCAAAAGTAGAGTTCAGAGTCTATAGAAGCACCTGCGTTTGATTGCACAGAGTAGTGACTGACAGTAAAGGATATATTCTCAATGTTTCCTGTGATCAAACCCCAGCCCGCATTTTATGTTTGCTGAAGATGAGCCAAGATATTTCCATCCTGACCAGAGAGAAACTGATGGAAGAAATAATTTCCTCTGGAAAAGAAGGCAAATGCAGAAAAATCGCCTTGTTTAAATGAAAAGGAAGAAAAAGCATGTTTCTGTTATTCACGAAAGGCTTTCAGTCTTTCCTTTTCTTGAAGCGCCCTGTTAGTTTATTCCTAACCACTAGATGGCACTTGTGTACAGCATTTGAAATTGATTCCAGCGAAGAAAAGAATACCTGTGGTGTGGTCAGAATAGAATCGAAGGTTTTGCTCTTGTGCAGTCGGCTTCCTCCCCCACCCGATGTCAAGAGGGGTTTGGGAGAGGAGGCCTAAATCTTTTCTGTGCTTTTCTGACTTATAAAGAAAAATGAACATGGCAGAAGTGTTCCTGATTAGATTGGGAGAAAAAGGATGATGCATTCCGGCTGGATGAATCAGGAGAGATGATGTTCTGTCATCCCTTAGATATAGACCTGAAATACTAACTTTAAATTTATGGTTGCTAGTACGAGCCATGGTTCTGTTTACCCAGTCGGTACATTTGGGTGAAGCATGAATAGTGTGTCTTCCAATTGGTTACTTTATCAACACTGACGATTTCAGAAGATAGAATAACTCTTAGCCTTTTGGGTGAAAATAAATGGATCTCACAAGTCTTCTTATCAGATCACCATAGTTTGATTCATCTTTATGAGAGCTGGCTGCCTGGTTTTTCATTGCTGCCTCCAACTCATCTGGACGTTTTTAGATGATGCAAAGCGTGATAGCAACTGTGAACATCATCCACAAATGTATCAAGACCAGGGTAGGACACATCTTCAAAAAAAAAAAAAAAGAAGAAAGAGAAAAAGAAAAAAAAAATAGCAAGCAAGCAGGCAAGCAAGCAAACAAACAAAAACCCAATGATGCAAGACATCCCAATGGAAGGCCAGAGGAAATGACAATTTGCTTAAGCTGTGCCCTTCATTTCTCTGGCCCTGGAGCGACACTCACCATTTAGAACCACCCAGCAAAACACAACTTCTTTTCTGGGAGGTAAGATACTGGCGATCTTCCAGTTCCAGCCCTGCCAACCCCATTAGCTTGTCACCACTGTGCTGATGCTGATCTCTTTTGGGTCTTGTCTAATCTTGGCCTTTTAGTATCCTTAGCTTTCTCCCGTTTAGTCTAAGCTGCTGTAAGCATGTGTTTGAAGCATCTTCCAATCTGATATAAAAGGGACATGTGTCCTAAAGAAGATTAGGGTGGGGTCAGGGAATCCCAATAGGGCAAAAAGAAAACAGCAGATTGGTTCACAGGGGTAAAGGGGAGTGTGAAACAGAAATGTATGTGCTGGGCCGATGAAACATAGAGACAGGGGCCCTCTTCTATGTCTCTGGTCCTATGCCTTTGACCTCAAGGATGGCATCTCTTGGTCCTCTTCTTGGCTACTTGGAGCTTTCATGTTCTTTTCCAAATGTCCGTATCAAATCCTCCCTTGGGAAAATGATTGACAAAATAATTCCAACTGAAGATTGACATTTTAACAGGAGACAAAGCATAAATTTGATAAAATAATAGAATGATTTGATCAATTATGTTACCAATTATTTTATTAATTAGAAACTTCTAAGGGGAGGAATGCAAGTTTTGGTGGGCAGTGTCAGAAATACCTACCTCCTGATGTGAAGCCCCCTTTCGGCTACCTGCTTTTGTGTGTTTTACACTATCCTTGATCACATATTAATGTATGCGTGGGAGCCTAGTGGGCTTTGTGGTTTTGACAGCACCAAATATGTTCAATTTGATTAGGGAATAAATAGGGACTGAATTATTGGTAAAGCGCCAGAGTTGTAATTTGAGGAGTACCATGTGTAAGAACTCAAATGAGCAAATACATTGAAAACTACACATGAGGAACTAGTGGGTCAGGTGGAAGTAGTGATAGCGGAGGGCCTTGGAGTCTAGCTGAGCTGAGGGAATGTGAAAGATACCAAAACATCATAAAAGAAAGCCTTCATGGAAGGTTAAGGCAGAGAGTCAGAAGTCCAAAAGGGCTCCAGAGCTGGCAAGGTCAGAGTATGACAAAGCTTCACTGATGGCAGGGGCTGCCAGGCATGATGAACTAGCCCGAGAGTGGAGGCGTGTTTTCTCCCTGCTGTACTAGTTCTCCTTGTTACCGTGGTGCCCTGAGCCTGTAGGCATTAATCATTACCAGAGAAAGTCTGCGGGCTGGGGTGGTACCTATTACTGTTGTCCAGAACAAACAAAGAGATGGCCAGGAGACTCCAAAGTATAGTGAAGTGGATTTATGACCATTATGGAAAATTATCATTGTAAGGGCCAGTGGCTTCCTGTGCTGGACTTTTTTTTTTTCTGCTTAGCATGCCTTTCCTCTTTCTTTTACTCTGAATATGTTCCTTCCTTTGAGCAATTGACCTTATTCTACTCCATCCATATGGTTCTTTTGGGTCTGCCAAACACAGCATCTCAATCTTCTGGTTACAGGTTACGGACGTCATCAGACCGTGTCAACCATATATCTGTTATATAATTGGCTTAGGATTCAAAACCAGCCAATCAGACTTCTTCTCTGAGATTTTAGATAGATAGATAGATAAATAGATAGATAGAAAGAAAGCCATCTCTTTCTCTGGAATAGCAAAGCTGGGATAACATAAAGCTGGAACTTTTTGTGGCCTTGTTTCCTCTTCTCCTCAGTCATGGAGCAAGACTTTCTGAAGTCATGGAAAACGAGGCCAATGGGCAGAAAGAAATGGCAATATGAGCTCAGCAAAGGTAGAGGTAATGAAAGAGCTCCATCTCTGATCCTCCCAGTTAAACGACCCAGTCCACTCTCTTTTAGTTTAAGCTATTTGAGTCTGTCACTGGCAACCATGAAACTCTTGACTAATATATTCCCTAACCAGTCCGACTGAGTCTTCTAATATGGCATATGTGTTGCTACTAGGAATGCCATTATTTAAATTATTTTACATCTCTAGCTCAGCTTGCCATCCCATTCTAATAGAGGAAACAGTCAATGTTTTTACCAGAAAATATAACTATAATTCAAATTTTGGTCATCTTGACTCATGATCATTGTATGACCTGAAGCACAAGTATTAGCTATCCCTGCAAGAAGTAATATTTAGCACAGAATCAAGTAATATTTGCAACCATTTACCACGTCTTTGTAGGGAAACTTATAATGAATGGAATTTTCATTGACTCCTTAGCTTTTTTCTTAAATACTGTGTTGACTGACAGTGTGCTGAGCTGGCCAACATCCCTCTCCTATGTTTTTCCCTAACAAAGACCAGCAAGAATAGGAGAAAGATTTTCTGGAGTTCCTAGGAAGCTTAAACCTAATAGCTCACAGGATTAGAGAAAGGAAGAACCCACGTCGGCAGGGACTAGATGATAACTCACTGCTCTTAGGTGCCAGAGACTATCCCTTGCCCTCCACCCACCACAGTAGAAATGTGGGGAGCTTAGTCCAGTTCATCTTCCTTATTTTGTGGAAGTGGGGGCCCAAGAGGTTAATTAAGCGACCTAGCCAATGTCACAAAACAAGTTTCTGAAGAACTGCGACTCTCTGTCATCCTTGTTTGATATACCAAATTGCATGTAAATACTTGTCAAGAGAAATTATTTTGTTATCACTTAAGGTGGTTGTTTTCCCCAATTAATGAGTCCCAGATAGTAGATTTTAAAAAGGAGTTAGGTAATCTCTGTAAAAATATAAAAACAAACAAACAGAAAAATGGTGCATTTATAGCTTTTCTTTTTTCCAAAGTACCTTCACACCATATGTTTTTTCCCCCTGGGCCCTGAGCATGCCTCAGTTCTTTGCTTTTGTGCCACCATTTTTGTTGTTTGAATCTCCTGGAATAGGCTTCCCTGCCCCTCCATCTGGTGCAGCACACTTGCAGAAAGCACCTTCTCTGTGCCAGTCACTGTCAGTGCTGGTGCTGCCCACAGAAACAGAATGCAAGCCACATGGGAGACTTAAAATTTCCTAGGAGCCACATAAAAAGTTGAAACAGTACAAATTAATTTTAATAATATATTCTATTTACCCCAATATATCCAAAATATTATCATTTCAACATGTACTTGATACAGAAATTTAGTGAGATATTTTCTACTCTTTTCTTTGTATTTAAGTATTCTAATTCTCATATGCATTTTATACTGAGAGCACATCTCAGTTTTGATTAGTCACATCTCAGGCGCTTTATTGCCACACATCGCTATTAGCAATCACATTGGACAGCATAGATGAAGAACTTCAGAAGATACTTATAGTACAGCCAAATCTTACTAGTTTCTCAAGATCAGAATCAAGCTTCATTTTCCTACTGTAATTTTTCCCTTTATTTTGTGGGTCAAAAGAATGTTCTACTCTGAACTAGTTCTGTTCCTGGGGAAACTTCCCTTTTGCCATGAGTATGCACAGGGAGTCAGGCATCATGCTAGACCTTAAGCCTCATCCTTCCTTGAGTCCCTGGAACAGTTGGCCTGTATCTCTTGGTGCCCTAATGTACTACCATATCTCATCCCATGGGTTTGCTTAGACAATGCACTTTACTAGCATGTAAGGCATCTGCCCACAGGAGCTCTCTCTTACTTACACCTGCATATTCCACCCTGTGTTATCTGTGGTAGACTATTAACACAGGATATTGAATTGGAGTGTCCAGCCATTTGGTGTCTCTGGGCCACACTGGAAGAAGAAGAGTTGTCTTGAGTCACACTTTAAATACACGGACACTAATGAAAACTGATGAGCCAAAAAAAGAAAAAAAAGAAAGTTTTAACTAAATTTATGATTTTGTGTTGGGCTACACTCAGAGCCGTCCTGGGCTTCATGTGGCCTGCAGGCCATGGGTCGGACACCCCTGGAGGAGGAAGGGGATCAGGTCCTCCACATCATGTCTCCCTGTTTAGAAAGTGAACATCTTGGGGGAGAGTCCATACTTTATTTTTCTCTATGTGCTCTCAGAAACTTATAAGAAAAAAAATTTGTACAAAGAAAATACTTGCCAAGTATTATTGATTGATTGATTGATTTTGACCTAAGGTAAAACAGGCATTTTCCTGTCTTGAAGCGTAGTATGGGTGAAGGGAGGCGGAAGTCTGATTCTCACTAGATATTTGCCACATGGGCTTTGTTAACAACGACCCCATGTCTTTGGATGAAATAATTAATTTTTTAGAATCTTTAAGAAACCAATATTAATTTCTATTTTAAAATGTTCAGGAGACTTTTAAAAAGCCCAAAGGCCCGAAGATGTTCAGGTTTAATATAAGATTATACTGAGATGATGTCTCTTGTTTTTTCTATTGCTAAGTTTTCTAAATTTTCTCTCCTATGAAATTAGATTTGAATGAAGTGCAAATTTAGTGGAAAGAACATATGCTTTAAATTTAGAAAGACCTGGATTCTAATATTGGCTTTGCTGTCTCCTACTTACATAGTTCAGTTCAGTTATTTCACCTTTTTAAACCTCAATTTTCACATCTGTGAAAATGGGGATCATGATATTTATGTAAGTTGTACTAATGATGACATAGAGTTATGGATGCAAAACCCTTTACCAATGGCTAACATATGACCATAAAAGGGCAACACATGCTGTGTTTTTTCTGTATCTTTTACCAGAAGGAACACAATTAGTATATGATAAGCTGGGGTTACAAAGCAGTTCTGTCTAAACTCTGACGGTATGTTATTTCTCTTTCTTGTGACTTCCCATGTGGCCTCAGGCAATAATGCAGCTACGAGATAAATGACCATTAATCTGGAGGAAAGTCTCCGAAGCAAGTCTCAGGGCTCTGCCCAGGACTTTGTCCAGCTACTGTTGAAGGCCTATGTGAGGACAGTGAGAGAATGCTGATCAAATTTGTAAATGGCATGAAGCTAGGCTGAATATCTAGTATGTCAGAGGTCAGAGTCAAGGCTCAAAGAGGTCTTTAGATGCTGGTGTAATGGGCTAAATCCAATAAGACAAAACTTACAGGGAATAATGTGAGGTCTTGCGCTTCAGTCTGAAAACTCAATTGGGGGAGATGTAACGTAACAGTGGATCTGTGAAAAAAATCTCAGGGGGGTCTTAGCTGGCAATAAACTTGATATGAATCCATAGTAATAGAATTGTTCAAAGAGAGAAGTCTGTCCTAGGTGGCATTCGTGGATGTTTAGCATTCAGGAAGAGAGTAGTGATCAGTCTGGTTCTCTGTGCTTGCTGGACAACACCTCGGGTTTTACAGCCTGTTTTGGGTGCCACACTTGAAGAGAAAGAGGGACAAAAGAGAAAGAGGGCGTGCGCATTCTAAGGCAAAGCATTTGGAACTATTCATTCATCACGTGCTTGTTTAGTATGTCTTAACTGAGTGCCTACTGTGTTCCAGACACTTCCCTTGGCACTTGGGATACAACAGCAAACAAGGCAGACAAATCATCCCCACGGGAACACAGAGAGTTTAGTCTGTAAAAGAGAAACACTTAGCAAATATGTGCTATTCATTTTCCAGTATTTGAAGGGCATACCATCCTTCTGGTTGAGCACAGAGCTAGTGCTAATGTACGTATGTTAAAATGAGGTAGTGTCTGGGCTATGACTTTCCATCAATTAAAAACACCCACTGATGGGTTGCTT
Source organism: Mormoops blainvillei (assembly GCA_004026545.1). Taxonomy (NCBI): domain Eukaryota; kingdom Metazoa; phylum Chordata; class Mammalia; order Chiroptera; family Mormoopidae; genus Mormoops; species Mormoops blainvillei. The sequence goes on along the minus strand of PVJD01000226.1, from coordinate 387,343 downwards.
TGCAAGTAGGGTACACAGCCTAAGTTCACTGATCTCTTAGAAGCCATACGGGGAGTCAGATATAGTATAATCCTGTGATAATGAGCCCATGATAATAGGAACTCTAATACAGTATACTTCACAACTAGCCTCTTTGTCTCTCTTCTTCAGATGGGACTGGCTAAATTTATCTTCTCAGCTGTGGAGGGAATGGAGTGCTCATTGGGATGTGAACGGGGACGGAAGAAGGGAAATGGCAGGCAAGCCACCCAGACAGCAGGCCAGTATTCTGGCCCAATCTCTCCTAATCTCTCCCGCTCAGGCCTGTAGAACAGGCGCCATTTCATTAAATAATTCCTGGAATTGCTACAGCAACCTTAGCAGTCCTGGCCAGCCCCAAAGCCCTGAACGGTCCTCATCAATATTAATCTGGAATAGATAACCATCATCAGGTGGCACAAAACCATAACTGGGTTCTGCATAGACCCAGATTATACCATCAAATGGAGTGCCACACTTGTCATTTCATTAACATCACAACAATAAGCCTAGACATTTCACGTGATTAAAGATTCTGAGTCTACTTTTCAAATCATGGAGGGATTTTACAGCACAAAAAGCATTGCTGGGCTCTGTCAACCACCAAACTTCCATCCAGCCCTCTGTTTGTCTGACTGTCCCTACCCTGGTGATCTACTCAACCTCAGGCCCATTAGAGTGTTATGTTGTAATGTCCAGCCTTAGTCCCCTGGTCAGAAATAGTTTTCTTTATTTGTATTTCGATAGAATTCTTTCAGGTTTACCCTCACACCGTTATTAAATTGCATTACAATTCCCCAGCTCCAGTGCATTCATCAGTAGATATTTGTCAAGCACCTACTTTTGCCTAAACACAAGGAAAAGAAATTGCACATGGTTTTAAAAGGCTTTCAGGACAATCAGGTAGATCTGATCAGCGAGGCGAGGGCCCTTATACAGCATCGCTGGGTGGGATTCCATGGTGGGACATTGAGAGGTGCATTGCCTCGAGACGGGGGAGGTTTGTGAGGACAGAGAAGAGAGGGCTCCCAGGGGAACCAGGAGTCCTCACTGCTCAGGTTACTCTGCTGGGGCACTCCTGGGTCTTTCACAGCAGTATTCTATCAAATGGTCTGATTTTTCCCAGGTCGATGGTGGACTGAAATAGCATTAGATGAGTACACACACACACACACACACACACACACACACACACACGTGCACACACACACACTTCAACATTTCACGCTGCAGGGCCAGGTTTTGGGGGCAATGCCATGAAGTTATCAAATATTATATCTTAGCAACTATGGCTCCATTAAAAAACAAAACTCACCTGAAGTCTAAAAGTATTATCATCTTGATAGCTAGAGAAAAGTGCCAGAAAATCATTGTCAGTATAGCTGCCTTTAAACACAAAAATGGGAAAGAGAATCATTTCCCCAAATACTATTTGCCTTTTTTAAAATTCAGGGCATTAGCTTTATCATTTTATGTTAATTTATCAATTGCGTGCCCCTAAGCCAGCTGTTTCCTCTCTCTGAGTCTCAGTTATCATATGTAAAAATATTACATGCCTTTCCAGGCGATCAAGAGGATCAAATTCAGCACTTAAGGTAAAATTACAGAATAAATGCTCTTTTATGGGTATTTTCTGTACTAAGCAATTGCTGCCTCCTTTCCCCATTATCTCAGTGCTTATTTCTTGTTTTCTACCTGCCCCTGACTTTGCTTGATGAAGTTTAATTGCTGTTTTTCACGATCAATTGCTGTTGGCAAATCTCTCCAAATACCTCATGTTTTTTCCATCAATAAATAAGGGATTAAAATTATTTCATTGAGTGCAGAGCGGTGTATTGGTCTTTGGGAGGCTTTTAGATGATCTAAAGAAGATTCGGTCCTTGCCCTCCAGAAGTCAATAGTCTTAAGAATGTATTAACCAAGACACAACAATTTCTATAAATACATATATTAAGCTCTGTGTTCCATCCACCTAGAGTTTATTTTAGCAAGGCACAAAAGGAAAGGTTGTGGGAGCCCCTGCCCCTTTTCCTTAGTGTTAAGGAATTGGGAACATTTTCCAAATCTGATTCTTCCCAAGGACACTTCTATCTATAAATTCATAGCAACTCTTCTGAGATATTTTTAATTTTTACCTCATGTTACAACTTGTGAGATACCAATGAAAATTGTTCAAATGTATTGTTTATTATGTTTTACTATTCTATGGCTGCACATGCTTCATCTCATTTTATCCTTACAGCAGCCTTGAAAGGGATGATCCCCTGATAACCCCCATTTTACAGGCAATTACATTGAGATTGGAAGGCTATTGGTCCTAGAACACAGAGTGGAGAGAGCTGAGATCCCAACTTTGGTATTCTGATTGCAGAATTTATCTACAGGACAGGTTTGCTAAGCTGCTTTAATAACAACTTTATTCATCTTAAAATTGATTTTCTTCCAATTTTTAAATGTCTCTCCACTCTGTGTTTCCCAATTCTGATACTCTGCAATGTCATAAAACCTCTCCCTTCCACAATTCCAAACTCTTTGTGAAAAAGAATTTGTAATGAGATGGAAGCACATTTGTCTAATAATTTGCAGTCCTCTACCAACATTTATCCAGATAAATATGGGAAACTTACCTTCTCTGGTATTGTGTCTACCTCTGAGAAATAGAGATGAATGATGTCTTCTGTGTAGACTGTGAAAAGCAGTAACTTAATATGGATGAAACTATGCTAAGCTGCAATTGGGGAAACTAATATAACATAATAAAAAACATAGGTATTTCATCTACACCTTTTAGTTTTTACACTTCTTTCAGATCATTGTAGTCTGACATTATAATGGAACTCTCCATTTTCTTAAAAATCTTACATTTGTTTTCTGGATCTTTCAGAACAACATGAAGAATTTTGGAAGTAGGTGTACCAAAGAAAAGATACTCTCTTCTTATTTTTTCATTTCCTGTTTTTAAAATGCCCCTTTTTTTTTTGACCACTCCAAAAGGTTCTGAGATGGGCTGAATAAATTCTAAGACATGGAAATGTCATATGTGCAGAGCAGTGAAAGATGGGGTTGCCTTGTAAATGGTTGTTGAGTGCTTCATAAGGCAGTGCCAGAAGCCAGGATCATTGGCTCTTGAAGAGATGCAGGTCAGTGATGCTCCAAAAAAACCATTTCCTCCTCTCCTGTGCAATTACTGCATTATTCAGGGAGACTCCCAGTGAGTATTATGACTGAACAATATGGACTCCTATTGCTTCCTGGACCTCTAGGGATACTTTTGTATGAGGAGTAACTAGATCTTTCAGGAAAGGTAGACCTAATGCTGAAATTCTCAAGTATCAATGTGTAAAATGGCCATTCCTATTCAGGGAGGCATGTGCAGGGAGGGTCACTGGCTTTGTCTGAGCCTGGGTGATGACTCAGTTTGGTGCCGAAGGATGGTTTTTAACATGGCATCGTTTGGCATTTGTACATATTGCTCTCACCCCCAGAATCTTAGTCCTCCAACCATTCTCTCCTAGCTGTGCACAAGACCTGTGAAAATATCAGCAAACACAAAGGGAAGGCTGTAGGGGTGAGAGGTAGGAGGGGGTTATCATTTTTTTTTTGACAGAGGTTTTAAATCAGAGATTTTATGATTGCATGTTTCATGGGTTTATGAGGTTTGGGCTTAACGCCCTTGAGTTCTCCATTTTTGTAGGGAAGGCAGACCCAGACATTGTGATGGTGTATTACTGTGTTACTGTGATTATTCCATGTACCCCCACCACCATGCATACATGTTTTATAGTAACTACAGCATCATCTTATGAGAGCATTAGAGACATTGTTTATGAGAATGAATTGCTGTGAGAGAAAATTACAAAGTAGGAAGTTATTTGTATTAGTCACAATATAATATCAATGCGTCGTAAAGCCTGAGCTCCTGTTTCCCTGTAACCTGCTGAAGATGATGACCGAGGAGGGCATTGGCAAAAACGTTAAGAGTAAGTTGAGAACGGTGGTAGTACCCAGAAAAAAACTCATCCATAACACTAAGGAACCATTTGTCAATGTAGAGGGCTACCTTATGAATATGGGTGAAGAGGAAGACTGCTAGGGAGGAAAATCGCCCTCTCCCTGCTGCTTTCAGATCGAGGCTACAGCTTGACTCACTATTCCATGGTTCTGGTAATTACTTATAATAATATACCCAATTCGAAAGATGGGAGTATGAAACAAGCTTTCATGTCAAAATTCTGGGAAGAGCAACCCTGCTGTTTGATCAATTGCCCACTAGCCCAGTGGCCTTTTCTGTTGCCTGTGGCAGTGAGGTAGTGCCTTATTACATCAACAGGAGGCAGCCAAAAACTGATGTAGGAATTATATACCTCCATACCACCCTTCTCCTCCTGGGCTTTCCTTCCTTCCTTCCTTATTTAACTTCTTGTTTTGGTGGGGAGAACAAACTTATATAAAGTTAAGGAGCCTTATTTGGAGCTTTGAAATTCAAACCCAGGGTAAAGGGTATGTGTCAGATCCTGGGCTATGGGAACAAAGGTGGCAGCTGGGGAAGTTGGGATGGGGACAAGGGACCTTGTGGGAGTAGGTCATGCTGAAGCAAGGTCCAGAAAGATGGGCTCTGTGTTTACTGCGATCACATTGGCAGCTTAAAATCAGCTACGGTTATTGTATTTACAGAACAAAAGTCAGAAAGCACTGTAAAAGTGATGGAAGAGATGCTAATAAGGCAGATCAAACCTCAGAGAATGTTGTCTCTGTAGCTGTTACATAGTGAAGAGACTAAAATTTGAGGAAATATTCTTGTGTTATTGATTGATCAAAGAGGCCTCTTATGTTATTGACCAAGAAGTGGAGTTCCAGCATCTTCACTGTTTCAGTTTTATCTTAGTCATTAACATCTAATTATTTTTTTTCCATAGAGAACTAGGCGTTAGCCATTTACTAGCACATCACTGCTCTCAGGCTATCATTCATCAAGGAAGACACCATATAGGGGGATGCAACTGTTGGGAAAGCAGGGAATGTTGATAAGTGGGCTTTGCCCGTTTGACGGAGCAAGTAGTGAGTAACAGACGTGGCTCTTGGACGTGTGCCAGGACAGGTTTAATGAGGGAGGTGGAAAGTGCTCTGGAGGTCAATGTAAAAACGAACCATAATGAACTGAAACAAGTAAGGCAAAGTTTATGGGCCAGGACATATTTTTGCTAAGCCACACAGAAAATGGTGGCCTTTTGATAGACATGGTAGGAAAAGATACTCCAGATTGAAGGAACAGTGACAACAAAGACATGGGGATGAGAGAATGTGGGATGACTTTAGGAGGCGTGGATCAAACTGACCTGGAAATTTGGGTTTGTATAAAAGGTAAATGAAAGGAGATTTTATTAAAAAGGTAGGTTAGGGTTCTACTTCAAAGAATATTGATAGCCAATATGAGGAGCATATTGGGGAAATGTAAGATAAGATAAATGATAAGTAAGGTATTTTTCTAGGTAGTAAAACATGGAAAGTTTCAGAGAATCTTGAATAGATTTCCAAATTTATAATTTTAGAGATGGAAGGAACTCTACTCATTCAGTCCTCTTGTCTAACTTTTTTTTAACATAAAAATATACACAGATTTGAGAAGGCAGATTCAAATTTAGAAACTTAACCCCCTGGTTTAGCATACCAGGATGCCCCTCCAACTGAGTCATGTAAGTTTCTAAACTCAGTGTTTACTGGCCTTTGTGCTAATATTTAAATGGAATGCCTACAATCTGACTGGTCATCCACACAGTGCCTGGCACACGACAGAGGCTCCATAAACATATTATCTGAATAAATGCATAAATATCTTTGAAAAGAGTGATGACACATTTTATATACATGGAGGGCACAGGGAAACTTCCAGAGCCCAAAATTCTTAGAGAAATGACCAGAATAAATTAAAATCTTACCCCTCTAGTCTGATAATTGACTGAAAGTGAAAGAAGCACAGGAAAAAAATTATGGAGCAAACAAATAATCTTGCCCACATTAAGAATGATGATTTGCAAATCAGGAAGAAGCTGTAAAAATAATAATTCAAACATACACAACAAGGTAGCCGAAACCCTGTTATGGCACTGCAGCCGCGTCGCAGGTCTGTCTGCCTGCTGCTATGAAAGCCAATGCTCTAGAGGCAGGTGCTGATGTAAAGAAATGTGGTTTATTTTCAGGTACTGGCCACCTGGAAGATGGGGGACTTATGTCTCAAAGCCGTTCTCCCCCATCTCAGTGGAGGCAGAGGTTTTTAGGAGGGAGAGGGGAATAGAACCAAGAGATCAAAGAATGATGTTGAAAAGTTCTCTCCATGCAGACGAGTACAGTCCATTCTGATAAGGCAAGTGATGGTCCGGTGCGCCTCAGCCTGGTGTAGTCATCCTGGCTCCGTGGGTGAAGGTCAGAAAATCTCCTGGAGCGGGGTTGTTTGAAGATTGGGGTCTGTATCTTTTGAAGTTAGTTCCTAGGATTCTTACACAAACACGCTGTTCATCTACAAGCTACATATTATTCAGAGTCAGCACTTGCAGAAACAATATCAAAAGAATGGTGGGGTGGGTTGCGATTTCCCACTGTTACAGCATGTAAGTGTTTCTATATGGAATTGCATGAGTTTCTGGATATGGTGACAGGTAGTCACATTCGGGGGAGTCAGATGTAAGGGTGGGGCTTGAGATACATGAATGGATTAGTGTTCCTCCGGATAATATTGTATTAACCTGTTTCTTTTTTCATCTTTATGCTATTTCTTCACATTTCTAGGCACGTATCTGGCCTCGTATTTCAAGATGTAGGACAATTTCTTTCATTCTCTCTTTTAATCCTCATGACAACCTTGTGAGGTAGGTGCTATTATTGTCCACATTTTACACTTGAGTTTACTGATTCAAGTGATAAGAATCCAAGTCTCCTTCTGCTTCTGCCACTTTTGACACATTGATTTTGAGAATAAAATAAGCTTCTTCTGACTGTCCCCCAATTTTTTCTGCTTATAATCACATAGCACATATGATCTGTTTCCCCAGTTGGTTCTCTAGTCAATAGTTCTTGCTTCAAGTGCTTTGTGAAATGTCTTGATCTTTTTGTCTTTGTATGCATTTTATAATCCTGACTCTAGTGATCAGTATCACTGTTGCTTTCTCTGGTTGGTAAGTCAATCAATCAGCAAGTATTTATTGGATTGATACAAATCATTTGACCTCTGTCTTGGCTGGAGATAACTTAAGTTTTTGTTTTGTTTTTGTTTAGGGGAAGAAGTTACTTTTAATTTCTAATTGGTCATAGGGAGTTGTATTTGTCAGGAGTTTCCAGAGAAATAAAACTTATGCAATGTGTGTGTGTGCAAGTGCACAAGAGTGTGCATGCAAGTGTGTGTGTGTGTGTGAAGAGATTTAACATAAGGAACTGGCTCACACAGTTATAGAGGCCGGTATGTCGCAAAATTCGCAGGGTGGCCCAATAAACAGGAGACCCAGGAGAGTCAATGTTTCGATTCGAGTCTGAAGGTCATCTGCTTTAGGACCAGGAAGTGCCAATGTTACAGATGAAGTTCAAAGGCAGTCTGCTGGAGAATTCCCTCTTGCTTGGGGTCGGGGTGGATGGAGGCTGTTGGTTTTTTTTTTTGTTGTTGTTGTTATTTTTGTTCTATTCAGGCATTCAAGTGATTGGATGATGCCATCCACATTATGGAGGACATCTGCTTTACTCAAAGTTCACTGATTTAAAAGATCAACTCATCCAAAACCAGTCTCACAGAAATACCCGGAATAATGTTTGACCAAATATCTGGGCACTCTGTGGCCCAGCCAAGTTGACACACAAACTTAACCATCACAGGAGTGTTCTAAAATAGTTGTAACTCAAGTTTACAGGATGTTGGGAGCTCCCAGCAGAAAGAAGTGAGGCAGATGGGTCCAGTAGAAATGTGAGGCAAGCTGACTACGGTAGCTGCAATGGCTTCTATCTCTTCAGGGGGAGCCAGGGATAGAAAATACCAGACAAAAGGCAGAATTAGCTCAAGTTCAACACAAGCTGATGTCAATACACAAATGAGATCATTTAATATCAGCTGAAAAATGACATTATTTCTTTGTGTACTTGTTTATTTTCTGTCTCCCTCACTATGCATATTAAATTTTGTTTGTATGAATATCATAGTTTCCTCAGTGACTGACACACAATAACAATCAATAATTTTTATTGTCATTGAAGGATGGGAAGTATGGAGGAAAGTAAGAGCTTTCAGTGGCAGCAGATTGCAGTTTCTGGCTCAGGGCTGTCATTCAAAGAGGACTGTCCAAGTTGGAATAAGGGATACTGGACACAGGGGCCAGTCCTGGAATATAAGGCCAGGCAGAGCAGGGAAGAGGCATTCAGGACCCCAGCTGACATCTTAGGGGTTTATAGCAAGGTTTCATTTTTGGTAAAGGCCAGAATACAAGCAAGAAACTAGGCCAGAAGTCTAATCAGGTGCATAAAGAATTGGCTGGCCCTGGCTAGGTAACTCAGTTTGTTAGAGTGTCATCCAGGTACACCAGGGTTGCGGGTTCAGCCCCCAGTCAGGGCATATGTGGGAATCAACCAATGAATGCATAAGTAAGCGGAACAACAAATTGATGTTTCTCTCTCTCTCTCTTTCTTTAAGAATCAATAAATAAATTTAAAAATTAAAAAAAAAAAGAATTGGCTGCCTGAAGTGAGAGTTCACTAATGGAAACTGCAGTGTGATACTTACACTAGACGTTGCTATGTTTTCTAGCAACCAGACCATGGACCAAGGGCTGCAGTCTATATCCTGACTTATTAGTGGGCATGTTTGCGTACTGGGCACTATATAACTTCTCAAACCTTGGAATCTCATTACGTTTCTCCACCCTTATTTCTTGGTCCACGTTGACTTTCATAGGTCATTAGCTGTCCTATCACAGCAATTACTGAAAACAGCATTATGATGTCATTGAAGAAAATGTAGTATAATCAAATGTTGAAATTGATCTGGAAGATTGCTATTTCTCCTGAAAATTAAAAAAAAAACAACAACCCCAAAACACCCTCATGAGTTTTTAATACATTACATTTCGAGAACTACTAACTGAAGGGTTTTAAGCAGGGCATTCACATGATCAGCCCGTGTTTTGGCAAAACCACTCTGGCTTGTGAATTGGTTGGAATCAAAACCGGAATTAGGAAAAATGAATTCAGAAGCACTGACAAGAGAGAAAGTAAAATGATAGCAGCTTAGCCTGATATAGTGTTACTAGAAGCGCAGAAGTATGTGTCAATATTATTTAAAAGAAAAATAATCAAAATATAAGGTTTGGGGCTACAGCAAGGACAGAGAAAGTAGAGAATTGGGACCCAGAATTATGTAATTAGGAAATACTATTTTTGAAACATAAGTTGTAATAAACTCTGATTGGTTCAGGTGCAGGGATACATTCCTTAGCTGTGTCACCTTTCGGACAAATAATTTGTTAGTATTTTATGTATTAAAAATTGTCTGTAACTCTTGATTCCCCAGGTTCCTGCTATGGGAGAAATCAAGGTTTACGGGATGTGCAGAGAGTCTTCTGGATGCGTTTAGTCCCAGGGTGGTCACACGCATGACTCGCTGCTAGAGGAATGGGCCTTTTGCCTTTATCCCAGCATTGCAAACGACTCAGTTAACATTGTAGAGTAGACTCAAGGGTCTCAATGCCGCCGGACCCCTCACCCTGACACCTGCCTCATGCTGCTGAACCTCTGGTCTCTGTTGGTGTTCTCCTCTGCTTCCTTGCTGAACTGGAACTCTTGCCAAAATATCTCCACCTCAGTCTCAGGGCTGCAGATCACTACTGACGGTTGCCGCTTTGCCTCTGAGTGTGACAGTTTTTTCCCAGCAGTAGTCACCTAGAATTCTAATTCTTTCCCTTTTGATCCCTGAAAGTTGGTTCTGGTTTTCCGGGTGATTTCTCCCTCTATGAAGGCACCTCAGAAAGAAAGAGGACCTTGTGATTACCTCTCCTTGGGATGGGGGTAGCACAGAGAGATGTCATCTCAAGAAATTTGCCTGTGACCCTAGGCAGGGCCAGACTTTATAACATCTTCTGCTCTTGGCTCAGGTGGCTGCCGTCCCAGGCACTCATGCCTGTAGTTGAAGACATATCTCCCTCCTTTTTGTAACAGTGTCTTAGTTCTGTGGCTCAGTGTCCTAATTATGAGGCTGCAAGTCCTCTTCATGGCTCTCTCTAGGGTCTGCGGACCTGTCTCTTTGTCTCAAAAACATCCACTAGAAGGATGGAGATTACACTGCTGGACCATGACCCTTTCCAAAAGTTTGTAAAAAGTACAAGTTTATTTTGCCTCTCCTCGAGACAGAATTTCTAAGCCCTGCGCCAAACACATTCCCCAGTGTATCTATTTCTCTCTTTATTCATGCTTAGGGACTTATTTTCTTTGGATATTTGGGGCTAGAAGTTAGAACATCACAAACATAGCCATCTTCTAAATGGAATGAAACACTTAGGGATTGATAGTGCTTATCCCCAAATGCCAAATCACTCTTAATGAGAAAGGCTCCTAAATTTCTTCTAAATTCACAATGCTAACATGAGCTAGATATGTCCCCCAATTTTGGGGGGTATGTTTGTGTGACGAAGTTATACAACAGACACCTACGCATGCATGTGACAGCTTTCCTGCCAACGTATGTCTTTTGGTGGCCTTTTAACTGATATCTTTTCTTTCATTCAACATCTGAGTAGAATGGCAATCTAGTCTTGTGGCATAGCTTTGCAAAAGTCCACATGTGGTCAAACGCAGCCCCTTGACAGATCCTTAACTTTGAAGCATAAAGAATTTGAAATGATATTTGCAAGATGGAAGGAACCAACAGATCAGCATTTGTGAGGTGCAGGCAAGATGACTTCAAGCTGCAAAGCTGGGCCTTGACAGACGGATTTAGCACCATTAGCAGTGGCTTGTTGCAAAACAAAAATGACTTCAAAACTCTTCCCTCTGAACCAGAATGTTACATTCATCTCTTCGTTAAAACATCCGTTATTTGCTGACTTGTTTTCTGTACCCCTCCCCACCCCCTAGCCTCTCACTCTTTTGTGTAGGAGCTAATGTTCCCAGCGTCTACACTGCGTAGGCCCTGATTATTTGTGAGACAGAGTGAGTTAATGCAGATTTGCAAGCTGTTCCCATTTGTTAAATGTCAGAAAAACACATGCAAGTCACTGGCTTTAGCACTTAGCTGCCAGCTGGCTCTTCTGGAGGCAGGGGACGAATGACAGTCTATCGCACAGCGTGCTTTCAGGGAAAGAGGGGACCTATTCCAGAACAGCAGCATTGGAGCGGCTTTTAACAACATAAGCAAAATAAGAAGCCAGCACCAGTTTCTTTCCTCCCTTATTCCTCCCCCTGTGGTTGAATGAATGTCAGCACAACATTTGGGAGCTTTTTAAAGCCTTGGGACTATCGATCCCACTGCCCACCATCTGAGAGAGTGATGGGATAATGGGAGCTTGCCAGAATTACTACATACTCTCTGGTGAGTGATGTGGAGACACCCCTCAAGTCTTGACGGAGAGGGTGCACCCCTCCTCACCCCTGTCCTTCAGGTGGTTGTCACTCCCACCTTCTCACTGCCAACCTGTCTGCAGGTGTCTGGATTAGAGTTGAGTTTCTGCCCCCTTCTCCCTATTGGAATCATGCTGCAGTCCCTATCTGGGCCTTGGATTCCAACACCAGAGCCCAGCCCCACCCCTGCTACCCCCTTAGGAAGGTAAAAATTGTACGGTAGAGTTAATGCAGGGATTGTTTTTCTTAATTCATCCACTCGTCTGTCTATGAGTTATTTACTGAGTATCTAGTATATGCAGGGTGTTGTGGGGGATGAAAGGAGTAGGAGACAAGGATTATTCTTGCCTGCAAGGATCTAATAGGGTTGTTGGTGATAAAAAGTCACAGCTGAATGTACAAGTGGGTGCAAATGATTACAGAGTAGGATGATGTCATCATTCTCTGATATCGAAGGAAGACTTCATGGAATGAGGAGGTAATACACTGGGCTGGGAAAGACATGAAATTTTAACAGCCAGAAAGACACAAAGAGGGCACCTGAGGTGGGGATGATGCTGAAAGAAGGGGGAACAAGGAAAAGATGGTGGGAAGAGGAATTATCAGCCCATTTACAGCAGAAAATTAAGGACGTGACAGGAGAAAATGAAAAACTGGATTGAGGCCAGGCCGAGGAACATGGGCTTTCAGTGGGCAGTTTTGAGTCAGAGTGCCATTTTAGAGTGATGTTTCAGATTTTTATCCATTTATTCGTGTAAGATCGAATTCAGTACTCTGATTGCCTCAGCGACTTATGTACAGAACTAAACCAGACTTTCTCCATGGCAAGCCCAGGAGGGCATATTAGAGAACCATTCCATGGTTTGGTTAGGACGCTTTTGAGCATCAAACAATGTTCTTAATGGAAACTTGACTCCCCCTAATGCCACAATCTCCCTTACTCTGACAGAACAGTTTATCTTCTTACATTTTATAAATTCCTCATTTCATTTCATTAATTCCTGTTGCTGTCTTCAGATTATTGCTCTTACACCATCATGGGCAAAAGTCCCTCTTTTCTTAGGTTCATGTAGCTGGTGGCCACACCTTACCACTACTCTTTGTTTAGGAGTTCAATTCTTGCCTTACCTGGTTGTTCTCCTCTCGTAAGTCCTAGGCGACTTCACCACCCATATGGACAGTGTAGGCAAGAAGTGGTAAAAATCTACCATATGTTCCTACTTTTACTTCTTCAGGGCAGATATTACTATTGACTATGACATTCTTTCCTATTAAGTGTAGATGAACCACTAGAATCCTGGTTAACACAGCACTTTATGAAAGAAAACATATTCGACCTTCTTGCTCCAGCCTTAAAACTGAAAATGGTATTTATCCCTACTACTACAGGCTTATAATACCAAGATCATACCTTGTTTCCTTTTCAATTTTTATTTTTTAATTACCATCTATCCCCACTATACCCTCTTCTGCCTCCACCCACACCCCTCCTCCACCCCCAACCCCTGGCCTTGCAATCTTCATATGGGTTTTTGGTTTTTTTAACCAACTAAAATCTTAAACTGGATCCACGGTCTCTGACCATTTATTATCCTTTCTAATGTGATGGACTTCCAATTCCCTCCCTTTGTCCAGGCTACTGCCCGGCATGAGCTCACCTCCTTCCCAAGCCAACTAGGCCCTATGGTGAGGGTTTGCATCTCTACAAAGCTAAGGCCTAGTCCCAGCATTCCCAAAGCTCTTCTATTCTGTGAAGCTTCTGTTCTGTGAAGCATTGCTTCATGTCCCCAAAGTTCAATCCCCAAATCTTCCCAGGTCATACAAAGCAGGTGACATTGCCTTTTACCTTCATCTAGGCTCCTGTTCTTTCCTGAGGAACAGGAGAATCCCTCCGGAGCAACTCACAATCCATCCCCGCATTTCTCCCTTAAGAGGTTGTCATTTTCTGCTTCTCTCCTCATTTTCAACCTCTACCTCTTTATTGGTTCTTTTTCTCCATCCTATAAATAAGGTCAAACCTTTTAAACATTAAAGAACAAAAAGTCTTCAAAAAAATCTCTATGTTCCACACCTTCCTTTAGAAACCACTGCTCTCTCTCTCTTTCGGATGAGAATCAAGCTTCTTGACCTCGCCTTCAGGGGTCAGCCTCTGCCTCCGATTCCCACTCCTGTGCTCCCCCCACCATTCCTGGCAGGGACCACGAAGGAATGGCCGATGCTCAACCTATAGACTTTCCAGGTCCCATCCCCATGTTACTTAACCTCTCAGAAATGTTATTCTTCTTCAGAATAAGGTCTATTGAACATGCCTGAGAACGGGTGACCAGATTTTATCCATTCCTTACAATGCTAGATATTGGGATCTTATATCCCAATATCAATGCTAGAGTTTGGGATCTTATAGTAAGAGAAGTGACTTGCCAAAACTGCTCGAGGCCTAGTTTATATACATTTTTTTTTAAAGCCTATTCTTTGGCCGGATCTTGAGATGTGATATTGCTTATTCTGTAGATGTTGGTGTACATCACATAGTAGGTGCTCAATAAATGCTGGATGAAAGAATAAGAGTTCAGTGGAGAACCTCAATAATAAGTAAACTCATCAGACTTCTGCTTTCACAATCTTAAGTCTGGTGGTTTCCAGGATGAATACTGAGTGCAGTGGGGGAATGGGTGTGGAGTCTGGCACACTGGAAGAGTAGAGGATTTAACCCCAACTGGTGGTTCCTGGCACTGAAACTGAGTCTTGGTGGACAGGTGGAAGTCTGTCCAGCAGAAGGTGTTGTGAGGGCATTTCACCGAGGGGATATATGGGCAGAGGCATGGTTTATGTGACATGACCGTTTCCTGATTCCCTTCTTATCAATCTCTTTTCAGTCTTCGCAGGTCCTTCTTCACCGTCCTGCTCTATAAATGTTACAATAATAAGAATAGTAACATTGATGGAGCAGTCATTCTGTAATTTACATGCATCATGTCATTTAATCATCAAATCATTAATCTGTTGAACAAATATTGACCACCTACTACACATCTGACATTGCCTTTGGTTTTATGATACAAAAATGGAAAGACGCAAGCTAGATCATTCAGCCATTATGGCCTAGAACTGGGGTCCTCAACCCCGGGCCACAGGCTGCTGCTGGTCTGGGTCTGTTAGTCTCTCTGGCTATTAGGTGTGTGTGTGTAAGTGTGGCCTCTAAATGAGTAGACGAAAGGGACACTTGTGGAAAGGGGTTTTGCCTAACCTCTTTCTCGTAGTCAGACATAGCTCAGCCTTTGTTCCTCCCCAGCCAGTATTCAAAAGGTGGTTCAAACCATTTTACGTTGTCCACTCACTGTTGTTCAAGGTAGATGAAACGGACCACGGTGAATGAGCTCGTTCTAATGAAAGACGCGGGCTCTTTCACAGCCCCCGTAGAACTGAAAGGGGTACGATTTGATCAGAAGTTACTGGGAAAGGGGGGTCAACCAGAGCAAGGGTATAAAAGGCCTTGGTAGTCTCAGACTGCAGGCATTATCTCTGTCTCTCCATCTCTGTCTGTCTCTGTCTCTGTCCCTGTTGCTGCCCCTATCCTCACCTCTACCTGCACTTACACCTGCAGCTATATCTACATCCACATCTCTGTCTATGCTTCTAAATCCATATCCATGTCCAAATCCATATCCTTATATATCCAACTATTTATCCCTACTAATGGGACTTAACGAAATTTGTTTTCATAAACTACTCCAAACTCATCCCCTCTACTCTGTCCCAAAGAACCAGGATGGTTAGATCATTCTCTTGACATTTGACATATGTCTTCATGCTTTATATAAGTACAAAGTTGTTTTCAGATGCAGCTGAAGAAAACATTATAAGCTTTTCTCTTCTGTATCATGCATGTGACAGTGCACTAAGCCAAGATAAAGTTAAGGTGTGGAGTGTAAGAAATAGACAAACAAATGCTCAGGGTGGTGAAAATGAGAAGAAAGAGTATCTGATTGAATTATTTTTCACAGATAAGAGACCAGGAGAAGAGGAAAAAAATGCAATCTATGCGTAGAGTCAATTCTATTGGTCTTTCTAAAAGGATTATGTCATCATGACAAATGTTGGGTAGATGGCCCTGGGTGCTCAAGTCTGTAGGTGAGTCAGGCTGCAGATGCAACGCTGGTAACCACTGGGCTGCGTTGCCTGGGCTTGAATCTAGGATCCTCTCCAGGGAAAAAGAGAGTCTATGGCAAGGCTTTGAAGAATGAAGCTAGTTTGTGATGGTATTTCATAATGATGACAATTATATTTATCTGGCACTTTATTATTTTCAAAGCTTATTAAAAACATTCTCTCTCTTTTAGACTGTCAATTACATTTCACATTCATTAAGTATATTTCTATTTTTGTGCCTTATCTCTGACTTTTCATCCTATGTATACCTTCTGTTTCACCCAAAATCAATCTTCTCTGACCCTTGAAACTGGCTTGTACTTTGCAGCCTTTTAATACACCATTTTACTCACAATGCCTCTTTCCTCCTTTCCATCTTCTCACATTCTTGAAAGCATAGCTCAAGCTCTACTTTCGTGGGGAAGTCTTCCCTTGAACTTCTACCCTGAACTGCCATAACTCTTGCTATCTGTATACCTCACTTGGCAGGTATCTCTATTATCTCTCTTTCAGTTACAAATGAGAGAAACCCAACTCAAAGTATCTTAACTAAAAGAAGATCTTTAGTGGGAGGTCACAGAACAGAGAAATTAAAAATTTGGATGTAGCTTTGGGAGCAGCCGAATCTAAAAATTTCAATGATATTGTCAGGACTCTCACAGTCTCTCTGCTGCTCTGACCGTCACTTCTTTCTCAGATGGGTTCTCCACTCGTGTTAGGTAAGTTGCCTTTGGCAGCCTCTGGTTCACATGCTTCTAGTTGAAAAAGCTTAGGGTTTTTTTGGTGATAGAGGGCAATTTCCTTAGAGCCCTCTAGCATAAAATTTCAGGGAAGACCAAAATTTGCAAACTTCAATCACTGATAATTTCTGCATCAATTTCTGTAGCTATAAGTATGAGTTACTGTGGAGTCAGTGCCATCTGAATCATAGAGGAGATATTCGCTGTAGGAATGGAGAATAAAGGAAGGCAGACAAAAATCAAAAGACATCCACAATACCAGGTAATAGTGTGAAGTTCTCATGTAGTTAATGGTTTTCTCTGCACCCAAGAATGCAAATCTTTAAAGTTTGAGACTTTGTCTCAAATTCCTTTGTGTTCCTATTTTTTACATATAGTTCATGTTCAAAAAATGCATTAAAATGATTTTGGAGTAATACTATAATATGTCTGCAGATGGTTATTTTGGTTAGTTTTGGGTATGGTTTTAAAGAGATCAAACTGGTGACTAGTATGCCCGCAAAGGCCACTTACCTGTACATTCACTTATTCTGGGGCTATGGAATACTCCTGAGGCTTCAGGCCGCTGCCTGGCAAATATAGCCACTGGGCTGGGGGTGGAGGTGGGTGCAGATCAGAGCCTGGAAATGGATTACTGAAAATCTAATCCCTTTGTTGGGAAAGCAATTTTGTGTGCACATTCTGAGGGCATATTATCTTCACAAGAGAAAAACAGGATTAATGGTAGAACATAATATATGATGCTAGGGTGACTGGGAAAAAACGCCAATTTTCTATTCAGCATTTGGACCCCCTAGGAAGTAAGTTGTATTGTAAATTCAAAAGAGTCTTGTATAAATCTGGTAAAATTTCTATTGGAATAAATGACCTATTTAGTCTATTACATCTTTAGTTTCTACAATTCTGAGATTCCTTGGGGTGTCTGTAGAATGGAGCAATTGAAGAACAGCAACTTTCACAGTGTGGTCCACCATCTGTATAGGAATAGCAAGAAAACTGATGGGATTTCTCTCCCTGGCAGATATTTATTTCTCAGTGCCCTTAAAACAGGAGGTCTGCAAAGCTCTTCATGAGCAGTTAAAACATGAAGATTGATTTACAAATGTGTATTTACTGGGAAGAAATATTTCACAAGGTGCCTAAAATTTCCATTAAAAAAATCTAACCAAATATTTCTCGTTTCTCCCCAGACTCCTTAGCTCCCACAATTTTAATAAATCAAGAAACATTTGCAAGTGCTAAATGTTAAATGGTTATTCACAGTTAATTTTTAATCAACTAACAACAGTTATTTGTTAATTGAATGCCATTAACAAACCATAACTTGATGCATTGGCTCTTTTTGTTATGCAAAGAAACTTTCCCTTACAGCATTTATATATTGTCTGACTTTGTTCTAAATAGAACATCAATATCTAAAGACTCCGAATTTAACAAATGGGTTTGTTACCAAATAGGTGTGTGTAAGTATATGTGTGTCCCTGCACTCATTTAAAATAAATCACAATGTGCGAACGCGCTAAAAGCGAAAGGGAAATCCAAAGTTAGCCCCATGAAAGAGATTAGATGAGCAGCGGCCAGAGTAGGAACCAGTTTGGCTCATGGAGTTTTAATCCTAACTCATTGTTTATCCTTGGAGTTTCTAAGTTGCTTAATATTCCTTTGGCTTTTATATTCAAAAATTACTTTTGAAAACATGGCTGGATTGGTTTTGTTAGGGGCTATTTCTTCATCATCCATTGAAACAGAAAATGAAGAATATTCTTATAACTCAGAAGAGTAAGAAAAAGCTAATACGCAGGGTCTGGCAGAAGTAGCGCCTGCTTGAGTGTGGTTGGTAGGGTAATAATATGGGTGTAATAATTTATAGTTTTAATTTGAACATTTCACCTAAAGTGTCATATGGTGTGCATGAGTGTGATATTATGTTACAGAATTACATGCTTATGATTTTGTGGTAAAAGATTTTGTAACGAAAAAGGGGCATTATTTGCTCTGGGCCCTGTATATTACTGCCCTACTATCGTTCTCAAAATGTGCATCGCTTTGTGGTCCAAAGAAGATACAGCTGGGACCACAGTGTGGCAAATTACCATGACTCCAGGAAAATAGGCTGGAGACACAGCAGGCCCTTAACAACAAGGTCTAGCGGGGATGAAGGAACAGCACCTGCAAGGTCGGCCTGGTTTTGCATGTCTCCTGTCCAAACAGTTGTTCTGCAAATGTAGCCATTGGCCAACTTAGGCTAAAACACAGTGTTGAAAGGTACCAAATTGCGAAGCTCTTTCTTTTACGCAATTTATTTCCTCTGCTCACACATATGCTCCATTGCCCCCTCAGGTTTACTTATGAAACACAAGTTCAAAATCAGGTTATTAAGAAGAATAATGGGAACATTAAAGTAAATGCGGGGCCTTTCAGGAAGTGGGACCCTGTGTGACTACCCACAAAGCCTGGTTGGAATGCTGTCCTCTCATTGATTTTAAAGATGTATGGGAAGTCTGCAGATAATTGTGCTTATTAGGAAGACCTGGGATGCGTCTAATTGAGGAAACAGGAGGTACTTATGTCAAAACTAAACATATTATTAGTTTGATCCTTTGGAATATCCTTATAAGTTTCGAATCTCCACAGTTATTACCAGTCAGTCAATTTCTTTACTTTCCTGGAAGTAGTCATTGAATAGCCTTAAAATTCCCTAAGACTCTTCAGAGATGCCTTTGAGGTCTTTGAAACATGAGTAAAGGAAAATATAATACACTGTACATTGTATTTGTGTTCTAATTAGAAAATACATGAGTTCTATCAAAAGGCATATAGTCCTATTATTATAATGATACATAAGGGAGTTCTAATCAGTTGGAAGTATTTCTTGGTATTCTATCTAAAAGCATTTACCCTATTTTTGTTCATCTAAACACTTCTGGAAGAGCCAGGGTGATGGTCTTTCACCCCTACCTCACCTAGGCACAAACTTTCCACTGCTTGCAAGGTACGCAGAGGTAGGTGTCTATGCCAGAACCAGATGCACCTCAACACATGTGCTATCTTGACTTTTAATTTTAGGTAGATATTTACTTTCCCAGACTATAAGGTCTTTCCAGGACAAACTGGTTTAATTCTGTGTCCTACCCTGGTGCTGGGCGTCTTCCCCCAGGCAAGCTGGGCACGCTTCCGTAATAATGATGACAGTGAATATTTGTGTAGGTCTGTCTAGGGTTTTTTAAACCTTTTTTTTTTTTTTAATTTGGTTCTTATTTTGGTTCTTTACTCTCAACCCAGTAGTAAAAATGCCCCTATTTTACAGATGAGGAAACAACCCAAGGGATGTTACATGATTTGTCTAAATGACTTACATGTTAAGCACTGAAGCCAGGTTTTGAAATTGGTCTAATTCACTCCGCAACTTTGGAGAAACAGGCAGAGGCTTCAAGAGCCCTTCAAGGTTTCCTCCTATTCCTTGATGCCTGAAAGATGGAAAAAGGACAAGATTGCCAAGGTCATGTAAGACCCACCTTCTAAATCCTCTCATCTTTTCTTAATCCCAGTCAGTAGGACTGGTCACAGTCCTACAAACATACATTGTGTGTGTGGCCTTGTATAATGCTCCAACCTTAGCCCTCAGCTATTGAGGTTTGTCTTTCCTTCAAGGTTAGCCTCAGGTTTAGTGACACGTCCACAATGAAGTCTTTCTGTAGTGGAAGTAATGTGTCCCTCGCCCCTCCAAACACACACACTCATGGCTTAGGTTTTGCTTATACCTCCTGCCCCGACCCCATCTACCACCCCACTGACGCTATTCGTGCAGCCAGGCCATCTTTCTATGAGGCTATGAAGGCAACTACACACACCCACACACCTAAATATATAGCTTTGGCCCCGTTAGGGTTCCATGAACGGTGACTGGTCACACTTTTAAACCACAGCCATTGTATTTCTGGTTGTTAGATTTCTGTCAATTTTATCTCTTTCCTCCTTTGCTATCTCTTCAAGGAGAGAAAAGCATGCCTTAAGCTCCGTTCTGTACTCCTTAACACAGTTTAATACAGAGCAGGTATGCAGTCAGTGCTTACTCAATGAGTCATTAAGCTTGTGTTACCCGATGCTGTTCTTGGGGACCAGCTAAAGTCAACCACAGTTCAAATTAGGTGGCTCATTTTCCCCCCCATTCATTCATTTCTTTGCTTTAACCACTCAGTTACTCACGCTTCTCAACTTGTAATCTAGCTTTAGTAGGACTCAACTTTTTGTTGGCCCTCTCTCTGCAGCACCCATGGCTTCAGGCCCTTTTCTTCAAGCATAGGCTCTAGGTCCCGATCCCTCAGGGTCCTGCTGGGCCAGCACTTTAGTGACTGCTGTTTGATTCATTTGGGAGCCTTCCTAGATGTAGCGGTTTTCTAGGAAGTTTTGTCTTCAGAATACCCTAGGAATACTGGAGTTTTCTGAAGACAAAACCCTTTACATTTTAGTGCTTTTGAAGCAGCTTTTGAATGGTGAGAACTTAAGACACCATGATAGACAAATGACAGGGAGGTTTCAAGGCATAAAAGTACTTTTTTAGTTTTTGTAAATTGCACATCACAGGCATCTGCCAGAGTGCAAATGTGGTTCTGCTATCATTCCTGCCTTTTAAAGATGAATAGGAGGGTGTAGAAGGAGACATTCCCTGTAAACAAGCTCGCAATGGGAAATGTGGTGATCATATTGAATTGAAATCTTTTATGGGTATAGATTGCTTTTTATTTTATTTTTAAGTTATCTGAATCTTAGGGGAATTTTCTCCCAGGAGGCAGTGAGGAGTAGGAGGAAATAAGGCTGCAAGCCAAGGTTGTGGCTTTGTGACCCTAGATCATTGTTCTGTCCAAGTCCTCTGTGTTGTGAAGTACGCTATCTCTTTAAGGTTTTTAAGAGTCCCTGCCGTTAACATTTTATGTACACAGTCTGACGTGGGAAGCGATGGCAAGAGATGCCTGTGAATTTTGGTAAATCTTGCCTTTGGGAATCTCAGCTTCATCATAAGAGGGGGTTGGATGTTGATCTTCAAGGCTTCTTCCAACAATAAACTTACAGTTATTTGAAGACAGTTATTAATTGTCCCTCAGTTATTGCTGGATGAAAAAACACTATTTCTTCATTTATTTCTTTAAAATATTTAGAAAAATATTTTCAATTGGATATTTTCAATCTATTAATTACTAAACCAAAGATGAAATATTTAGGCCTCTCAGATTTGACAGTGTCTTTTTAAATTGCTTTTTCCTCCCCTAGAGCTAGATCTGCATCTGTAAATGTCTTAAGTTGTGCTGCCAACCAATCTTGTCTACGGCTACTTCATTCTGGGAGAGCCTTCCATAAAACCGATTATAGCATTTCCCTGCCACACAGTGAAAAACAATGTAGTGAGATATGATAAAGCATGAATTAGATACAAGGAATATGAAAGTGTCTGTCATCAGATTGGAGGGGACACAAAGAGTAGCTTTCTTCTTTCTCTGGGGTGAGGTAGGGATGAGCATTGCATAGATATTCATTGAGATTAGCTCCCTGGTCTTTCCTGAGAAATCACTTTGTTATCAGAGCTTTGCCCCTTTCAGCTACCAGTGAATATTGTCAGCATCCTAGAAGCCTGTGTGTGTGAGTGCTCTAATATGGAAGACAAAAATTGAAAGAGGATTAGTATTTGCTAAGTGTGTGTGTGTATATATATATATATATATATATATATATATTCTGTGAGTGTGTGTATATATAATATATATAATATACACCATATATAATATATATAGTCAATTGAGAGCCTAGTGTCTCCCTAAGTGTCTGACACCTAGTATGTGCTCAATTAAACTACTGAATGAATAAAAACATAGGTTTCCGATTTAATAAAACAACACCTAAAATAAAATAGGTATTTTATTCTGGAGTGAAATGACAACACATGGACTGGGCTTGAAGTTCTGTATATGGAAGGAGCAAGAGTTTTGGTCACTTTCCTCAGGGATTATACTTCCATTGCCTAAGAAGTTTGTATAAGGTTTAATAACAATGTGACAAAGTGATCAAAATCGCAATAAGAATGCGTTTTAAGATAAGCAAATGTAAATGTTGATTGAATGGGTGGTGGAGCACGGCAGGGATTCAGAGTAGGCACCTTTACCTAGGAGGGCTTTGAAGGCAGGAAAACAAAAAAAAAGGATGTGCGTAAATAAAAGCATTTATTTAGTAGCTACTACAAACCAAGCACTCTGTTAAGTTCTGGACACGACAGTACGATTTAGGTAATGGAAAAACTCATATTTTAAGTTAGTAGTTCTCAAACTTTCGTGGGCTTAATATTCATTGGGGACACTTGTGACAATTCCTAGGACCCATCGAAGGAGAATCATATCAGCAAGCCTGGCGTGGGATTTAGGAAGCTGCATTTTGACAATTGCCTAAAATGACTGATTATACAATAGATTGTCTGGGGACTCTGTGTTGGTGTTACCAAACAAAAATTTGGGTTCTTCTGCCTGCCACTACAAAAGGCAAACTCTAGAGGCAGAGTCTGGTGAGAAAGGAGAGGGTTTTTTACCTGGATGCTGAATGATCTGGGAGAATGGGGGCTCTCTGTCTCGAAGCTCATCTCCTCCACAAAACCCAGAACAAAGCCCAGCTGTCCTCAGCAAGACCAAAACAAATGACAGTGCCCAGAGTTCCTGCTTCATTTTAAAGTAACATCCTTTGCACCCTGACTCCAGGAGACCATAAGCAGCTCCACCTTTGTACCTCAGGAGGACTGCAAACAATTCCAGATGGCACCTGAGTCACTGCACTCCAGAGTGAGATGACCACAGCCCAGGACACAGCTAAAGACCACCACCCAGGATGAGACGGCTACAGTTTTTTTTTAATCCAATTAACTTTCCCCTGAATTCCAAACCCCTACATACACTTTGTTCTCTGTATAAAAAGAGCCATTTTAAAATGGAATTTAAGATGGTCTGTTAGGGTACAAACCTGCCATCTTCTCAGATCGCTGGCCAACCGAATAAAGTGCCCGTGAAGATTCAGTCCCTGTCTCTGCTCATTGGGTCTGGTAGGTGACAGGCAGCACGAACACCGGCTTTTCTGGTTTCATATTGATCTCCCTTCTCTCCTGCTGTGAAGCTTGACTTCAGGTGTATAATGGCAGTGAAGGAACAGAAGCCTTAGTTGTGTTACTTTTAAAGAACATAGTCACACAGAGAAAATGAACACACACTGATGTAAAACTTCAAAAAAATGAAATAAGAACTGAATTAGTGGAAAAAAAAAGTACCATCCTTTGGAGCTTGAGACAGCTAAGTGGTCCCGCAGGTAGCTCGGCTGGCTCCCAGCTGCTGCCCGGCTTCAGGCCCCCCCCGGAGGCTGTGTGTGGGGCTGGCGCTGCCGTTGCCCACACGGCTTCTGGGGCCGCAAGGTCCTATGCTCCTGGGCCAAGAGCACGCGAATGCACCAGTGAATGCTCTGCCAGGTCAGCGAGAGAGAGAGAGAGAGAGAGACCCTCCTGGAGGCCACAGGCCACATGACTGCTAAGGCCACGTGGCTTATGGGGCGGGCAGGCCAGTGCACTGTCTGAGTGCAGATCCTGAGTAGTGAGCTAGGAGCAAGAGTTTCTTTGTTCCCTTGGGTTTTTATTAGTTTGGGGACCAGGCTCTTTCTCAGGATGATCAATTAACTTCCTAAACTTTTGTGCACTTTGGGTCAGTCTACGTCCCAACCAAAAGCTTAAGTAAATGGACCCTGGAAACCCTGCATGACCTCTCAGGCAGCAAGGACAGTCTCAGCGGGAGTGGGGTGGGGCACCTGCAGCCAAGAGCAGAACCCTTGCACCAGGGGTGGAGAGTCTGCAAACACACAGGGTAACCCGGTATTGCAGCCTCGCCCACAGAAGCGAAACTCAATGTCCTTGCCATGGCCCTGGGCAGTTCACAAAGGCATTGGCTGGCTGCACACCATGCCCTCAGTGTTCAGACCTCTGACCTCCATCCCTGAGGGATGTGGCTCAGTGCACAAGCAGCTCGCAGGTCCCATTCCCATGGCCCAGCTCCATCTCCTCCAGCAGCCCTCCTATTCCCCACCCTCGGCCTGCTCCCAGTGGTTGGACAGTCTGGTATCATTGGGACACACTGTTACAGGAGTGTATCCAAATTATAGACTCCAGACCAGCAGTGGCACCTAGGCATTTGTTAGAAATGCGAGTTATTGAGAATCCACCTATTAAATCAGAATCTATGAGTTAGGTCCAAGCATTCGTGATTCCGGTGCATACTGACATATGAAAACTTCGTCTAAGGGCTGTGGTGAGACTAGGGGTAGATTTTGCCTTCTTCATGATACCTCTGACATACTTAAAAATGTTCATCCCTTGAATATGTGTTTGTTTTATTTAGTTCAGTCCAAGGGCATAACATGTCGTCAGAAAAGCCAACATGCCTTTTTTTGAGATTGAAATGCTGAGGACTGACCTAAATGAAAGAAAATAAGCTTAACTGGGAAGAACTTCCTAACACTTAGTGTGCGTTCATCTGTTGGTAAGCAGCAGATCCGATGTTGATTCAAGCAGAGGAGGGCTAGCCAGCCAGGGCCGTCGTTTTTCCTTCAGTTCTCTTGCACGTGCGTAATTTTGCCCAAGTTGATGTGGTTTGTCTTTACCCCATTCTCGGGGACAGTGCAATATGGGGCTAGCACCGGGACTGCAGAGGGATTGCCTGAAGTTGACAGCCTTGACTAGCTCTGTCGCTCTTTGCAACTAACATAATTTACCTCAGCCCCAGTTTTCTCTTTAATGTATAAATAATGTGCACCTTATCTCCCTCGGAGGGTGGCTGTAAAGATGACAATAGGAGTAGCTAACATTTACTGAGGGCTTACTCTGTGCCAGACACTGTGCTAAGTACTTTACAAGAATTGTCTCTTTTAATCTTCCCGAGAACCCCATTATCATTGTACAAATGAGGAAATTGAGGTTTGGCTAGATTAAGCAAATTGCCTGAGGTCACACAGCTGGAAAATGGTAGAGCCAGGATTTAATTTAGACTGTCTGACTCAGAGCTCAAGCATATAACTGCCATGCTGACAGATAAAGTTTGAAAGGAGATAACATATAAACTGTAAAGTGCAATTCACACTGAGGAGAAAGACAGAGTCCAAGTGCTTTACTATGGTAATCATAGTATCTTCCAAAATATTGTGCCCATAAAAGAACCTCAAAAAAAGCAGTTGATAGATGGCAACTAGGTGTCGTTTTTTGTTAACTATTTTTGTCCTAACCAAAAGGTCAGTCTTCTTATGTTCTCAATATTTTGTAATGGGCTATGAGTGAGAATTAAACCAAGAAGCTTAGGACAATTTCTAGGGTAACATAGACACGGAGAAAGTTCTCCGAAGTTCCTGCCCCGCTCTTGGATTCTAACATCTGCACATATCTGGGACAGATGGTGCATGTGTGGTGTGGTTCTATCTCCTTATCATAATTAGAGCCCTGTGGATTAATCTTTAAGATCTAGGCTTTCATACCTATTGAATAGGTATGTAAATTGGTTAAGTAATAAATACCAATTCTTTCCATATACCCAGTACTGTGCTAAGGCTTGTAGTACATAAAAAAGAAAAACAAATTACACTATGGAACTACTCAAGGACATTACTATCTATTGGGTAGTTGAGGAAGGATTAAGCATACAAAATGGAACAATAATTAATAATATAGTCTACAATGCTATCTTACAGGACAAAATAAAGAATTAGGGAAACAGTTACTAGAGCCATTGAAAATAATTCCAGAAAAGAGTCTATATATACTAAGAGCTTAATAAATATTTGTTAAATGAGTAAGTAGGTGGACAGCTAAGAATTGAAAGACTTGAAATCTAGTTATAGTCCTTAGTACTGTTGGTATGATTTAGAAGAAGTTGCTTAATCTTTTTGGGTCTCTGTCCCTTATTTGCAGAATGGTAAAATAATGCCAATCCAAGCATCTTCCAAAGCGTATGATGATAATTAAGTAATATAATGGATGCAAAAGTACTTTGCAACTAGAGACTAAAATACAGTTTTAAATCACTGTTTTAAAATGTGCTAACAGTGCAATAAAGGTAAACAAAAAAATATAAACATAAAAGGAGGTAGTACCCTGCAGACAGATTGAAGTCGATGGACTTTTTGACTGAGGGTGGATTTGAAGACGGAGCTATAGTTCCCTTCATAGGGTTCAAGTCCTGCTCTCTTGAGAGCTAACTCAAAACTTAGGAAGTATTTAGATAGTTATCTCAGAGTCAGGAGTCCAGTATCTTTTGTCCAAGGACAGTTCTTGAAATATTACCTTTAGATGAAAAGCAAACAGAGACAATAACCAGCGATGCAAAGTTTTTGTTTTAATTTTGGGAATTTAAAAAACCACAGAAGCCTACATTGATTTCTTTTTAATGTGAATTATTATATAAGTGATTTATGAATTTTAATTTTTCTTTTCAAAGAGAAAAAACAGGATAGTAAGATAAAGTCCCTGTCTTTGTTAGCCATCATTTTCAGTTCTGATCTTTTGTCTTCCTCACTAAATCACTGTTGTGAGTGTGATGTGTGTATCTTCAGTTCATTTTAAAAAGAACTTGTTTTGTATGTCTTTAACATCACACAAATAGTAAACAGTGCCTATTGTTCTATAATCTTTTCACTTACTGTTGTTCTTGATCATCAGTCAAAATAAAACAATTTAGCTAACTTACTTCAATTAGACTATGACCTATTAAAAATACATTTTAAAACCATGTCCAACTTGGTCTCCCCAACAGGCTCATTGCCTTTAAGAAAAGGACACATTTAGCACAGTTCTAGGATGTATCGCATCCCGTCTCCAACAGGACAGGCAGAGACTGACCAAAAAGGTGAAGAACTACTAAGGATAATTCCTAATCGATACTGTGAAACGCAATTCAAACAATGGCCCGCTCTGAAAGCCACTGTTCAGTTGACCTGAAAATAATCTCTCCTGCTGCTCCCCGCCTGTGCTCTGTTCTCTGCCCAGTTGTGCCCTCCCCGGGCTTTGTGTGCTGAATCCAAATGAGGGGAGGTTGAGCTCTAGCTGCTCTCCCAAGAGTATGATTATTTTTCCCCCTTTCAACTTAAGGGTGCTAATTAATGTAGGAAAAGTTATATGCCAAGTTTACTTTGCCTGTGGTTTCCTTAGATTAAAGGCTACTGGCAACTCCAGCTCGGTCAGAAGGGCTAGTGCTGTACTCTTATCCCCTGAAGGAGGCTTCAGCTCTGCTGACTCAAGAAGACTTCAGCTTTTGATTCGGAGTTATTGGATATTGACCCATCATTCACAGCAGAGTTATGGACCTGCTGCCCTGGATCTGGGAAACTGGGCTCTGGCTTTGCCTGCAGCATCCTCCACCCCTCCCTTTTCAGTTTCTGTGGAACCTAAGCTTGAAAATGTCAATTTCATTTTCTAAAGGCCAGGCAGTTGTCAGTTCTTCCAGGGGATTCAGGCGTAAGGAGCTTAGGATGTTGGCCTCAGCATCATTTTACAGTATTTTACTGCGGCTCTACAAACGCGGCCCTTTTCTCCTCCCTTCCCTGCCCCAGCCTCGCCCGGCCCGCCACCATCTTCCCCCGCCATGGAGACTATCAGGGAGCCAGCTACTCATTTGGCCCCACTACAGATACAGCCAGCTTTAAACCGCTCCAATGTCCGGCAGGTCTCTTATGATACTACTTCAATACAAAGAAAGGTTTAGTGAAAAGAAAACTGAGTTGTTGGGGACAACTTCTTTGTAAGGGACTGGTCTGGATAAAAACAAAATTCTAGTTGATTGGGTAATAAGATATATCAGAAGTGGTCATTATGATCATCTTATGGTGAGGAAAAACCTTTTGAATTGAACTTTAGCTTCACAACCAGTCTACAGCTACTTCTCTTTAATTCTGATTGTGGGAAGATGGTAGTTCAAGATGAGCTTCCTACATGAGTATGCCTACAAAACAATTGGATTGGAGAGCATGCCAGAAGAATTTCATGAAAGCTAAGTGATCTCTTGGGGGAAAGCCCATGTAAAGTGACAAAGGAACAAGTTATGATGATTTTTTTAAAAAGGTTTATTTATTTATTTTTAGAGGGGAAGGGAGGGAGGAAGGGAGGGAGAAAGAGAGGGAAAGAAACATCAATGTGCGGTTGCCTCTTGTGCACCCCCTAATGGGGACCTGGACTGCAACCTAGGCATGTACCCTAACTAGGAATCGAACCAGCGACCCCCTGCTTCACAGGCCAGCACTCAATCCACTGAGCCACACCATCCAGGGCCAGTTATGACGATCTTGGCCCATTGATAAAGACTTGTGCTTGAAAGTGGTGTTAAGGGCCACAAATAAAAGACAGAAAAATTGGTTCCACCTAAATCTGTGTAAAACAGAAGGCATGCGCAACCTGGACATGAAACCCACTAACAGACTTTGACACAAAAATGGAATAGAAGTCCTAGATACCATTGGGCATAGTCCGATGATGTCTTTCAGGCTGTGGAGGGTTCATGGAAGACATCATCGCCTAAAGGGACTGAAACAGAAGTGGAGGCCAATTCTGGACACCACCCTATCAAGTGTAGTGGACACCATTGGGGAATCCAGCTCACACTGTTCCTCTATTCTCCAAATTTTGGTCACCAATGGCCGACCCCTTTTTTTACTTTGTTTAATCAGTGGTGAGCACGTGACCTAGGTCAAGCTAATCAGTCCCCATTATCCATGAATTTACAGTTCGGCTCCAAGGAGTGATTTATTCTCTTCTGGTAGTTGGATCTGTGTCTTGTACTCTCTGAAACTGCCAGTGGTCACATGGACTGAGAAACAAGGAGGCCCACTGCAGAAAGACCGAGAATGAGGCAGCGTCATGGGGAGGAGCCCAGCACAATTTAAGCCTTGGGTTCTCTGAAGCACTCCTGTGTATCTCTAGTGTAGCCCTGTAATTTTAATTTCACAAGGTAGATTGGGTTGGATTTTGTTATTTGCAACCAGGGCAGCCTTACATTCTGGCAGATCTGAGGTCAAATAGGAAACAGTAGAGTCCCCAGTACGGGAATGAAAGGACATTAGTGAGAAAGAGCTCAGGAACCAAGAACAAGGCAGAATTCCCTCAGTAGAATCAAACGCATGGACTAGAACCTTAGGTAGGAGAGTGAGAACATTTAGGGGGCAGAGATGGGTCAAACCTGGATCAATCTTTCTACCTAGAAAGCTGTCCTCTTCCTCCTACCCCAAGCTCTCTCTGTCCTCATGGTTTTGGGCTGTGTCCGATGTCACTTGAGGAAACACTGATAGCTCTCACACTGGAGAGGACTTTCTCGAAGAGTCTGGGATGCTGATGAAGTAGAACTGGAGTTCAGTGGAGCAGAGCCACCTGAAAGAAGTACCAGTAGGTTTAAGTTTGTACAGGAAGCTGGAGGATGGCAATATAAAACATGGTTTGTGAACAAATTTAGGAGCTGAGGGGATGTGGGGGTACCTCTGTGATGGTGACCTTGGACTATGCCTGGATGGGGACAGAAGGGTTGTTAACAGTAAGCACTTACCCAGTTGTACAATTTCAGAGCCTGGAAAAGTTCCCTTCTGATGTAGGATCGGCTTAAGCCCTGAAGCATGAAATGTGAATACCTTTTGCTCAGCATCCATTAAATAAATGTTATTCTTCTCCCTGGCAGCAAACACAAATTTCTCTGCTCAGAGCCATGGTTTAGCAGAAGGAACAGAATTTACAATATCCCTCTTTACGATAATGGCTCTCACCTTCCAAGAAAATGAGCTTAGAAGAAAGGAGCACCATTGAGTGCCCAGTGACAAGGCGACTGGGCTCGCTGCTGCTGCTAATTATCTGGCGGGGAGGAAAGGCTATGTCCCTGGAATACGGAGAAGGGTTTGTGAACTTTGGAGAATGGGCAAGGCACTTTGGTGTCTGTGTCATGCAAACTGGAGAATGGCCCCCACCGGGTCGTGTCTGACCTTTACCTCTTCTCCACTACTGAGCAGACATTTTTGCCAATTATGATCCCAAACACGCTGAAAAGTACCCTTGGCCACTGACAGTTTGCAAGGGAGAAGCAATGCCTCTGGAATAATACCATGCCCAGGACAAAGAGGAAGGATAAACAAAGCATTACTATGTGTTGCAAATAGATGCCTTTGTTAAATACTGGAGAAATCCCCTCAGTGTCCACCTTAACGCAGCTCTGATAAAAAATGCATTTACAATACACTCAGTGTCAAGAAATCACATCTTACTGGGCCAACGAGGTTAAGAGCATCTCCCTAACTACAGAATAAAACTCATTAAAATCGTCTTTCCAGCAAGAGAAGTCCCAATTTCCTACTCTCTCCACACGCTCCTCTATTTTCTTTAAAACTAATGTATGGCAGAAATAGAGACATGATCAAAATAGCCTAATCCACGTTTGTATTAAAAATAATAAGCCTGGTGACAATGGGAAAAATTAATGGTAAACAGCATCAGAAAACAAAGCAGAGGCAGAAGTTAGCTTAACAGGACACACTTGACCGACAGGTAACACATTAAAATGCTGTTTCGGCAGACAGAATTGATAGCAGACTTGCTGAAAGAAAATCCGCTCTGAGAAGTGGACAAATACAATTCTAATCCTTCTTTTTATCCCACATGCTGCAGATGAGTGAAACCCAGGGGGAGATTCTTATTACAGGAAACAGGTGTGAGTCCAGAGGAAAAATTAAGTCAAGTTGACAATTTACAAATTTCCTTTCAAGCATGAAAGAGGACTGAAAACCAGGTTATTTTTTCTAAAACCCCAAACCTGGTGTTTGATACCTGTCAATATGGCTGACTGAGAATAGAGGTATAGGTAGAGGCTCATTATCAGCGCAGAAGTTATCTCTCGGAAATAAAGCCAGAATGAAATAACTTTTGTCAGACAAGCAATATTAGAAAAGCTAATTTGGGGAAGAGATGTTGCTCCTGCTGCCCAGTGGGTATTGGCAGACTGGCAGCTTGGGTTTGGTTATGGCACTGCTGATAAGAATTAGAGGAGGAAGCACAGAGTTTCAGGATAGCTAGCTATAGGACTGTCAGGGTCTCATAAAAACCTCAAGAACATCTGTTTTCATTTGGGTCCTGGTGTGGCCTCTGAAACTTACCTAGGCTGCATAGCTGGTGTCTTTGCTCATGCAATGGAAAGGCGCCTTTAACACGTTACCGAACTGTCTGGATGAACTGAGTGCCAAAGGTGTGATGGAGTTGGAGCCTCAAGATGGGCCCTCAAGATGAAGTCTGGAGGCTGAAGTTCTAGTCCCACTCTTCGATATTTCTAGTATCTCTCTTTTCAATGTTAACTTTCGTGATGTAGACAAGTCTTTTTAACTAGGGTGCACATGTATCCCTGTACGCCCTGGTTTATTTCTAACATAACTATCAATAATCCCTCTTTCACTCTCAAAGTATTCTGTTTAGGGTAAAATTATATGATCACTCTACTCCTAAACTCTCTGGGGTTCAGTTACCATATTTGAAAATAAGGATATTGTTTTAAAAAATCTTCAAACATACACAGGCACTTCCTGTGTCCCCTTATGTTAAGTATGTGATTAATCTCTAGTATAGTTGACGGTCAACAAATATGCTGTGGTAGATTAGGATGTTGTCCCTATAATGGATATTTACCTTTTAATAGGGGGCTTTTGAAAATAAGCTTTCTGTAACTCAAAATACTCATTTTTAGTGGTGAAATTACAGGATATCTCAGCTTATATCAGCTATTATGTCTTTGAGAGTCACTAAACACTGAACTGGTGATCTTCAGTGGATTACCTGAAAATCCTAAAAAACAGTCCTGTGCAGACTATATCCTGATAACCAGGGAAATAAAAACAAATGCATGACCTTTGTCCCTAACCCTCAAGATTCTAATGAGGCCCCTACTTTAGATTTCTAAATTGCTCCCTAGATAGTTCTGATACACAGCTGACTTTGGGGACCAGTCTTATCTCAGTATCTTTCAGGAAGCAGTAGCAATAATGACGGTTGTTTTGGTTTTTGTTTTTACCAAGTGCATCTGTGAACAGAATTTCCTTTATCCTTTATCAGAGCTCCACGAAGTTTAAAATATTGGTCCTATTTTGTCAGGGATAATATGAGACGAAGTAAAGGAATCTGCCCTAAGTCACACAGCTAGTTAGTGGCAGAATAAGAATTGGTTTTCCTGTCTCCTGATACCCATTCTGGATCTATTTCTGTCACCCCATAATGACAGGTTGTTTGGGAAAAGCTTGCATTCCTTGACTAAAGTAACTTTCTTTCCTTGTTTTCCAGAGAGATACACATTTAGGAGGTTGTTGTTTTCTTCTTGGTCTTGGGTTTTGGGTTTGTTTGTGGTTTTTTTTTTTTGGATGAACTGTTAACTCTGCTCTTCCCCCTCCCCATGTGTATAGTGGGCTGCCTGGCAGAGATGGCAGGAGACATTTTCATGGGCAATCAAGGACATAGATGCATTGGCTGCCAGCCTCAGGCAGGGAAACAGACTTGTCTCCCACCAGCAGAGCGATGATGCATTTCCCCAAAATGTTCCAAGAATGGCCTGGAATGTGACTAGACAAGGTCCATGCGGTCTCATGAATGGCTTCACACTGCACCAGCCAGAAAACAAACACAACGGTAATTCTTGGATTAGTATGAAAACACTTCCAAAGGGGGCTCAAAGACAGCTTTTTGTCCCTTTCATAAAAGAGAAGAGATGAGGTGTGACAAATGGCCTGTTGGATGGCTTTCTGTGCCAGGCCGAGGTCATCACAGAAGGGCGCCACAGATACAGTTTAATAGAGAAGAAACAGACTCAAAGCTAAAGGACAAAGAACATTTCAGAAAATACAAGGTGGTGTCTAAAGAAGACAATTTAAATTGAAATACATTTGTAAAGGAAGATAACATGACTCACAGATTTTAAAAAAACCCACTGTCTTTTGCACTGAGACATGATGCATATAAGTCCATGGGAGTTTATAGTCAGAAGACGTAGGCATTCCATCCTTAGCCAAGATGCTATGATGTTCTGGGCTTCAGTTTTCACATCCATAAAAAAGGCTGATGATACCTACTTTGCCTGGTTGCTGTGAGGATTAAAGGAGATGACAGGTAGAAAGTTGTGGATCTGTGAAGGGCATACATGCTGGAACCCAGACGATTGGGCTGGGATCCTTGTTTCACAGTGACTAGTTGATATGGGCCAAATCATTTTGCCTGAATGGCCCTCAGATTTTTCAAACCTTTTAGGATGTGTCTATGTAACCAGAAATTAACAAATTAACTCTTAAGCAAAACCCTAACATATGAAACAGATGTGGCGCTGTCCTGTTTGAAGCACTGGTGGGCTGGGAAGAGGTGTCTACCTTCTCCACACCCTTCCTTTCCTCCCACTGTTTCTTCTTCCTCCCATGACAAGGCCTGAGGCAGCTCCCTGATTCCAAGTTCTGGGAAACATGAGCGGCTGCTTACCGCTGCTGCCCTGTTAATCTTTCCAGCATGAATTGGTACGTAATTCTTTCAAAATCTCTCACCCAATCATCTTAAATGTAAACAGAGTGGCCAGATTTTCTCATCTTTGATGGTGGTCATGTGAGCAAATAGAAAAAGTAGGTCCAGGTACATGAATATTTAGGTAACAGAGTTATACACCTCTGATTGACTTAGTGCTGCTTTCCAGGGCATGGAGATTTAAAAGGCACCTCTGGATTCATAGACACAAGATCATTGTCATTGTCCAAAATGCTATTTGTTTATTTTAGTAGAAAGAGGAGTATGAATCTAAGTTTAAATACTATAGCTAAGAAATCATTTTGAACTTTAGGTGACGTAGTGACTATATAAATGAGTAATTCCAGTCAATAGCGCCACATAAAATAATTGTGATTTTGACTTTATTTTCATAGCATGATCTATCACATGTTGCCCTTCTGTTATTTCACATTGATATGTGCATACACGCACACATATTCCCCCTTCTCTCTCTCTCTCTCCTTCTCTCTCCCCATAGCAAACAATCTATCAGCAACAGGAGCACCAAGACAGAGTCTCATGAAATCTGAATAAACCTGTCAGAAGTTCTCATAATGTTATGTTCCTTCAAAAGCCCTTTTTTTTTTTTTGCATTTGCTTTAGGATCTACCTATGTCTTAATTTATGGAGATCACATAAACCTTCAGAGCTTTGAAGACAGATAAGGAGAATGATATATTTGAAGCTGTTTCAAGAAAAATAAATGAAGGACACACTCCTTGCATCATATAAAATAAATGTGTCTTAATCCTATGCCATGAGACCTGTTTCTATCACTACTTTACTGTGCGATCCTGGGTAATCACTATGAACCTGTAACTTGGTTGTGCTCTTGGTACAATGGGGATAAGTAATGTTTTGTGAGGATCAAATGAGACAGTACATGTTGGGTTTTGAAAAGTAGGAAAATGTTAGTCAAATGTAATCTTTATGATTAAAAAATATAAAATATAATTGTTATTACCTGGGTAATATTTTTAGAAATAAAGGTAAAAAAAGGAGAACAGTCCCTTCTTCTAGTAATAACCAGAGCAGCATGAACTCCTAACTGGTAATAAACAGTGACATTAATATTCAGCCCAGGTAGGATTTTGTTTTAGCATGGAGGGTTTACACAAAGTGGCTCAGAATGTAAGCACAACGTCCTCTTGTTCAGTAGAATTCTCTGAGACCTTGTTACTGGTAATTTCTGATTGGATCAGGAGAACTTTGAGTTACTACATTGGACTGTCTTCTGTGGCTGTTGCCTTGTGACATTGGATGGGAAGTCTTGGTCCTCTTCTTAAGCCTTAAGCTCTCAAGCCTCTTGAGGGGGTAAGAATAGAAACTATGCTTAGCGTCAGCTCCAAACAACAACAACAAAAACTGTATATTTGGGTTTTCCGGTTCCAATCCACCTTTATGTTGCCTTCTTGTTGTTAGTATTTCTCTTCACTGGGAGGAAAGCAATCTGATAAATTTATTTAAGTTGAAGTGTTTGCAACTGAATCTGCAAGGAGGATGCACGGAACTGGCTGTGACGCCAAATCCACTCCAAACTGAATGGTTTGGGAACAGGAGACGGGAATTGGAAGCCTGCTCAGAACTGAAATTGCTGCCTGAAAGCCTCAAAAGAGCACATGCTCATTCTCTCTCTCTCTCTCTCTCTCTCTCTCTTTCCTTTTTTGTTCGTGGTGCCAATTTGAGCTAGGTTTTCTGTCACAGCTTCTGTCATGGACAGAGCACTCGACTGAGTCAGGAGACGGGGCTCTGGTTCTTATGGGTCACTGATGAGCTGAATGACCTTGGCTGGTGTCATTTTACCTCTCTGGCTGTGGCTTTTCCTTTTTGTAAATGAGTTTGGATATAGAGATTTTTTTCAAGTTGTCTTCCAGCTCTAAATGCTGTAATTACTTAACTATCTGTCTACTGAGTTCTGTGGAGGGTGTGCAGCTGAATTGTGATTTGTAGGTTACTACGCAAAGTAACAGGGAGACAAAAAGCACCACAATGAAAGTTGACCACTGTGTGGATGTCCTTCACCCAGTTCCTTTTCACCTCCAACACGGGGTGGGCAGGAGTGATGTATTCTCTGCGTGCTGCACAGATGAATATCTGACATCTGATTCTTGATCACTGTAAGTGATGTTTGGATCAGGATAGCTAAGGTGAGCATAGGATACAGCTGGGAGGGAAACATTGCTCTAGCAGCAATCTTCACTCTTTTAACTGCCGTGAAATGAAAAACTACTCCATTCTGGAAATGTAAATGAAGAAAGTTGACTGCTTTTCTTCTCAAATGGCTTAGATTGCAGCCTCGACCAGAGGCAATAGGGTAGAAGAGTCGACCTCTGGGAGTCCTGTCTTAGCCCCTCCATTCTCCAAAATGCTGGCCCTGAAGGAATAGTGTCGCTTCTTCTCACATGTCCTGTCTCACACTGAGTAATGTTGCCCCTCTGCCCCTAGCGGAGCGTTTTAATGATAACGGCTGTCTTTGGGGACAGATAGTGACTTGTCTTTTAAAGGAAGATGAAATCTATTAAGACAGTGAGGACAGAGAAGAAAAGCTATGTCCCTGAGAGGAGAGCTGTAAAGGAGAGCACTGTTCATCCCATTTTTGTCCCCCTCCCCACCATCCCTTTCTCTCTTTGTTGGAAGAGCATACCCTTCAACTGCTCTGCTTTGTGTCTGGATTATTGTGGTTGTTGGTGTGTAAAATTTCTGGTGATGTGTATAATTTATAAGCTCCCAAAAAATAATAAATAATCTCAAACACCCTCAAGTAAGTGTTTGTGTTAAAGTCCTTAGGGTACTTTTGTAAAGGAATTTAACTTCTTGAGGGAAATTGTCTATAACATCCTGCAGAATGTTAGTTAACTGGTTCATAGCTGAAATTTATTTTTTGTCATCTTTCTTTCCATTATTGGTTTAGAAAGGGCACCCATGCAAGTGAGATTGTACAGCAAAGTCTTCAGGAACTGGGAAACTTAGAGAGGCTAGTTAATTTACTTTCCTTAGTTTTGTTTTAAACCTATGGTACGGATCCTTTTGAGGTGTGTGTGTGTGCGCACGCGTGCATGCTGTAGGCCAGTGGTTCTCAACCAGGGGCAATTTTGCCACCTAGGAACATTTGGCAGTGTCCGGAAATATATTTGATTGACATAACGAGGTGTCGATAGTGGCATCTAGTGGGTAGAAGCCATGGGTGCTCTATACATCCTCTGATGCACAAAAGAGCTCCCTCACCACCACTATCCCACCCCAACGAAGACTTTTAGATCTAAAATGCTGATAGTGTCAAGGCTGAGAAATCCTGATGTAGTCAGTAGGCTCCAGGGAACATAATTCAATATTTTTTAAACAAGGAATTTCCACAGACTTCCGCCATTCTTTTTCTCGACTTGAATTCACCAAGGACACAGACAGAGAACAAGGAGATGTTGGAGTTGGGTTACATGCATGGGTCCCACAATATGTATAGCCCAATGCTTTTTTAAAGAACCACATCACTACATATGTTTTGCTATCATCGTTTTGCATTTCCTTAATTAATATTTACGTTCAGTTGCTTGATCGCAATAAAATAATCTGGCTAATGGATGTAACCAGTGAAACAGAGTTTTGTTATTTGAGGTATTATTGCCATAGGCTTCTTGAAAATATTTCTCAAGAGAGAAAGGTCAAGCATTAAAACTCATGACCCTAAACTTGCATTGTATGTGTACAAACGTGGAGATCAAGATTAAAGGTTGGGCAAGGGGTGTTTAATAGTGGGTGTAAGAGCTCGGGTATAAAAATCACTCTGCCTAACACCCTGTGTACTTTCCCCAGCACTGTGTCTGGTAGTTATTATTGAGATTAGTGGATTGGCTGGAAATGCAGTAAGTACCACCTGCATGTTAGCACTCAGCTATACAAATATGAATAACTTTAAACTCCTTGGCTGGTGTTTAAGTCTTTTTTGCCATCCGATATTAACATACTTCTTACTCCCTCTCCTGCTTGAGTCTTCTGCTCTAGTCAACTACTTTTCACTCAATGCCTTATACCCTCAACTCGCATAGTTATAGATGGCCATGTACCCATACTGTCGCTTATAACAATTCCTTCTCCTACTAGCCATTAACATTTCACTATCTTCCAGAAGTGGCATTAAATTCTGCCTTTGTGATCAACCAGCCAGAAATACTACTCTCTCCCTCCCGCCTTCCCTCTTTCCTTTCATGACAAAATAATAACATTTGTTAATTGTGGGTGGTTGGACATAGTTTTTTTGTTTGCTTGTTCATATTTTTCTGAATTAATATTTTTAAAAAGTGTACAATGAGTTTGAGGACCCACAGTTCCAAATTGATACTGACAAAACTTGTCTAACCCAGAACATGCCACTTAAACTCTCTGACCCTCATTTTAAAGAAATTTATAAAATAGGCAGAATAATACTTATCCTACTTCTCTCTCAAGGTTGTTTTGGATCAAATGAGATAATGAACAAAAAGCCCTTTTAATATATAAAGAACTACAAAATGTAAGACTATTATTGTCATCAATTTACAAAACCAAAGTGAATCTCACAAAGTGCTAATGCTGTATGTATTCTGCAAAGCACTTAGCTGCAGTCTGCACTTAATAAATGAGAGCTCACACAAGCGAACTGTTGCCACAGTGAAGACAGACAGGCAGGAATAGCAGTTAGAGATGGGAGGCTGGGTAAGAGGTTACTACCTGTATTGATAGAGAAGCTATTAAAAGCAGAATGTGATTTTTAACATCCCCAGGACCATGATAGAAATGAATAAAATTTTGTGTGCTTTATCATTTGTGACCCAGAAAAGAGAACCCTGAAGGCATAAAAAGCCTTAAAATAAATTATTTGGGTGCAAAAGGAGGCAACATATTCCACTGATTTGACAATTTTAGTTTCTCCATTAAAGGTACAAATAGGAGATGGGGTCACTTAAGTAAAATGCTCCCTGATTTGTTAAAGCCTTTCCTCGCTACAAATTCATAAGCCTGAATTTACTTTCATGGTTCCTGCGTGGCTCAATGCACAAACTTCTTTTTGGAAGTTGATTGGTGGGGAGAGGGCAGGACTGACTGGATGGGTCAGGGGGAGTGTGGTCTGGGAAGTGGGCAGAGCTGGCCTTCAGTTGCTGGGCATGAAGCTGAGAGAACCATTTCAGAGCTTGTGGTAGCTCCAGGGTGAACAGTACGAAGGACGGGGAAACGAGAGTAGAATCAACCCATGATGGCTAATGGCTAGTGGGTGGTAAGGAGCCATGCTACCCCCTCTGAGTCTGGCAGTTTAGCTGGTAGATGTTCCCTGAGGCAAAGAGGGAGGGAGTTTTCTAAATTGCCTGTGTCTTAACCTTTCTCAGTGGCTGGGAGGAAACTCAACTATTTCCAGCTGTAAGAACAGTAAATGAACAATAGATTAATTAGTTGCCTTAGAACAAGGTATGGTTATATTTTTGCTATGTGAATATAATATAAAAGTGGACAGTATAGAGAGTTTAGGCTCTAAGTTAGACTGCTTTTAGTCAGTTCCTGTTTCTGCAGGATTACCTAGTTGAGGTGACCTTGAGCAAGTGACTCATCCTCTCCAGGCCTCGGTTTTCCCATCTGTAAAATAGGAATAATAGTCCCTACTTCTCAGTGACTCAGAATCTGTATTTTAACAAGGGTTCTGGTGATTCCTGTACTGACTAAAGCTTGGAAAGCTCCCCGTACAGCAGTGATACAGTTTTTTGAAAGCAAAAGAAAAGGGGGGAAGCCTTATACTGTTGAACAATTTGAAACTGATTGGTCCTAATATATTCAATGAAGACACAAAAAATAAAATGCTGGAATAAGAATGAGATGTAGCACAAGCACCATCACAACTGTAGCATCTTGTTGATAAGATTCGGTTCCGGTTGAGATAATGCAGCAAGACCTAATGAGGGTGTGACATGTTAGAAAACTCGGTGAAACACCTACTCGTTTGTCAAATATCTATGTTCCTCCAGCAAAACTCAAGAAATAAAAGGAGCAAAATGAAGGTATTAGGATCAGGTTGCTTATTAGGAAGAGAAAGAACTGACCAGAAGGGAGGTTTGGGGAACCTATAGGGGAGAGGATTATCAAATGACTGTGTAGTACCTGAATTTATTTCTCTTGTAGAGCCATGTGCCACACAGCGATGTTTTGGTTAATGGCAGACCAACGTTACAATGGAGCGGAAAAACTCCTATGGCCTAGAGATGTCATAGCTACAGAGTTGTAGCACAACATATTACTCATGTGTTTGTGATGATACTGGTGCGAACAAACTAAATGTGCTACCAGTCATATCAAAGTATGGCACGTACGGTTATATAGAATCCATAGGACTTAAGAACGATAACACATGACTATGGTACTGGTTTATGTATTTACTATACTCTACATATTAGTGTTATTTTAGAGTGTTCTCTTACTACGTATAAAAAGGGGTTTTTCTGTAAAACAGAACACTGTGTTATGCCTGCAGCGGTCTCACACGTCTCATGTTTACAGCGTCTCTTGATTGTATCATTTTCTTTTGGGCTTGACTTAATCTTACGTTGTTGTTTATCATGGCTCCTAAGCATACAAAAGTCTACCACTAGTGCTGCCAGTAAGAGACCACATTGAGTGATCGACCTGAAAACAAAATTAAAATCGATTAAGTATCATCACTATGGAAAATCACCAATGGTTTTTGCTTACCAGTTGGGCATATTCTATTCCATCAGGGCTCCAATCTTTAAGAACAAGAAAAGAGTGGCAAAAGCTGTTAAGGATCTGGCTTCATTGAAGACGATGGGACTAACAACAGTTTGAGAAGGGCCTGTGTCTGACATGCAGAAACTTCTAATGATTTGGATTGAAGACCAGGCACAAAAGTGTATCCCTCTCAGCACCGTTGCAGTCACGGTCAAAGCGAAAAGTTTGTTGGCGATGTTGAAAGAAAAGGTTGGACCTAACTATGGTGTTAAATTTATTGCTAGCTCTGCATGGTTTAAATGACTCGATAATAGTTATTCAATACATAATACGAAAGTGAGTGGTGAGACTGTGAGTGCCAATGGAAAGGCAACTGAAAAATTTCTGCAAAACCTCAATTAGCTGATCATGGAGGAAAATCACTCGTTAGAGCAAATATTCAGTATGGATGAAAACTCTCTATTCTGGAAACAGAAGCCTGAAAGAATTTTCATCCCTATGGAGGCCAAATCAATGTCAGGCTTCAAGGCTTTTAAGGACAAGATAACAGCCTTTCTTGGGGGCAATGTTGCAGGCTTCAAATGACAGTCTTTTGTCATCTGCCCTAGTGAGAACCCCAGGGCCTTCAAGCACATCAATAAGCACAGAATGCCGGTGTACTACAGGAGCAATAAAATGGCATGGGTGACCCAGCTCCTCTTCTGAGAGACCCTCCTGAATTGCTATGCCAAAGAAATGGGGTACTATTTGGAAACAACATTCCTTTCGAGATTTTGCTTGGTGTTGATAATACTCCTGGTTGTTATCCTTTATTGGTGATCTCCAACCCAATATCGAAGTGGTGTTTCTGCCTCCAGTGTTTTTTTTCCAATCAATGAATCAAGGAGTTATAGCAACTTTTAAGGCTTACCACTTGAGGAGGACCTTTGCCTAAAATATTACTGCAGCTGAAGAAGACACTGAGAAGGCACTGCTACAATTCTGGAAGAATTACAACCCCTGTGACTGCATCAGGAACTTTGCTTGGGCTTGGGGTGGTGTCACCAAGGGGTGTATACAGGGTACCTGGAAGAAGACATTCAAGATGTCCTTCCACAACTTTAAAGGGTTTGCCAAGGCTTAGAAGGTTGTGAAATTCAACAAGGCTGTGGATTAGGTGGCAAATGACTATAACGTGGGTGTGGATGAGGATGACATTGAGGAGCTTCCAGAGGTTGTTCCTTAGGAATTGTTTAATGAGGAGTTGTTGGAACTGGGACAGGAGTGCATAGCTGAAGAAGCAAGAGAAAAGGAAGCTGTAGCAAAAGAAAAAGAAGAACCTCCAAGGGAATTCACAATGAAGAATTCAGCAGAAGTTTTTGCAGACCTCAACAAGCTCCTTAAACAGTTTAAAAACATGGACCCTAATCATGAAAGGTTCTCATTAATAGAGAGGGATGTTCATGGTGCATTATCTGCTTACAAGTAGATCTATGATGAAAGAAATAAACCAAGCAAATCACCATGGACATATTTCTGAAAAGAGTGATATTTCTTTAAAAGCCTCAGGCAGGTCCTTCAGGAGGTATTCCAGAAGAAGGCATTGCTATCATAGATGACATATACATGTGTGTTATTGCCCCAGAGAAAATTCCAGTGGAAGATGTGGAATAGGAAGACAGTGATATCGGTAATCCTTCCTCTGTGTTGGGCTAGGCTGGTGTGTGTGTGTGTGTGTGTGTGTGTGTGTGTGTGTGTGTCTTACTTTTTAACAAAACAGTTTAAATTAAAGTAAAATTAAATTAAAAAATTAAAAATAGAGAAAAACTCATACAGTAAGAGTATAAAGAGCTGTATAATGTGTTTGTGTTGTAAACGAAGTGTTATTACAAAAGAGACAGAATAAAAAATTAAACAGTTTATAAAGTAAAAGGGTTACAGTAAGCTAAGAATAATTTATTATTGAAAGAAAACATTTTTAAAATAAAGCTAATGTAGCTTGAGTTTACAATGTATAAAGTCTACAGTAGTGTACAGTGGTGTCCTAAGCTCCCACAGTCACTCCCCACTCACTCTTGACTCACCAGAGTAACTTCCAGTTCTTCAAGCTCCATTCATAGTACATTCCCTACATAGATGTACTATTTTTTTTAATCATTTACAAGGTTTGCCCAGAAAAAGTCCAGTCATTGTTAATAAAATGAGAGCGGTTTGCACAACATAAATATAACCTGGCAGCCAGGGAGAGTGGACTGGAATGTGCATGTGTGAACAATGATGACTTCACTAGTCAATGGGGGCAGTAGACGCTGTTG
Source organism: Mormoops blainvillei (assembly GCA_004026545.1). Taxonomy (NCBI): domain Eukaryota; kingdom Metazoa; phylum Chordata; class Mammalia; order Chiroptera; family Mormoopidae; genus Mormoops; species Mormoops blainvillei. The sequence goes on along the minus strand of PVJD01000226.1, from coordinate 344,267 downwards.
AATGAGCCTATGTGCTGTGCGGCCCTCACATTCAAAATGACTGAGTGAGCAGAGCAATGAATCTGCATCAAATTTTCATTAAGCTTGAACATCCCTAGAAACTGTTCAGTTGATTCAGAAAGGCTTTCTGGGACAGCGCAGTGAGTACAGCACAAACGCTTCGAAGATGGTTGAGAATATGGTGAAAATGACCCAAATTCTGGAAGGCCAAGTTGTGGAACATCATGCTGTAGTTGCTAATGACTTGATTCAAACAGCTACCAATGAACCAGATGTCCCCAAGAAGGTCACCACTTTGAAGGGGACTAAGGTGTCATTGTCCTATGTATAATGTTTCTTGTATCTTGTATCTTTTTCAATAAATGTCTCTTTTTCATATTACATGGCTGGATACCTTCTGCACAGACTTCTTATGCTATATTTTTACCGTACCTTTTTATGTTTAGGTATATTTAGATAAACAAATATTTTTTTAAAAGTTGGAGAAGGAAATAGGTAAAAGAAACAAGATGGTTCCATCTCCTCACCTGTGACTCAGGTGGACCCTTCTCTCTGCCTTAAAATGCTCTTTGTATTCTACCTCTCTTGTAGGATACCTTCCGTTGCAGGTCAGCGTCCTTCATCTTTCCTACTAATTGCTTTACCCTTTAGACACGAATTCCTTTTTTTCTTTTTTAAAATAATGAAAATAAAATAACCACTATTATTATTTTGAGTATCTAATCTACTCTCTAGCTAACTCAACTGGTGCTACTCTGGGTAGAGGAGAGAAAGATCTCAGGATCTAGATCATTTGGTCATGAGGTTTCACAGAGTTGGAGAGTGGGGTTAGGAGTTCTGGCCTCAATAATTCAAAGATCCGACTGAAACAAAAACAGTATAGGAAAATAGAAATCTGAAGATCCAGACTGAGACCAGAGAATCATCTGAACCAAAGTGGACTACAGCAAATTATAAAGTCAGGAGATATAGTTGAGAATTCCAAAAGGAGATAAATAAGAAAATGTGAATAATGATCAGGGAGATGGGAAAAGTAAACTCCAAGTAATTTTTAGAACACTTACTGTTTTTCCATAGGGTTTTTTTTTCTTTTTATGAGCAGGACAAAGGCGATTTATGAGCTAACTGAAAGGGCTCCCAGTAGGATAGATATTAGTCACCCTTCCTTTAGTAGAATACAGATTTAAACAATGTTTATTGAAAGCCTGCTATGTACTAGAAGCTATGTGAGACTTTTACCCTCTTTTTAACTTAAACTACAAAATTAGGCATAGTTATTGTGAAAACCCCAAACATACATAAATAAATAGATAATTTTTATGTGTGCATGTTTGTGTGTACACATATGAGGTGGGTAGAGAGAGAGAGGGAGAGAGAGAGGGAGAGAGAGAGAAAATAGAGGTTCGGCGGCAGCGGTGGGGAGAGAGTTCTTCATCTCACTATGCTTCTACCCCAGTCAGATTCCCCTGTATAAACCCTCCATGGTGAACAACAATGCCACTATTGCGAAGACTCAGAATATTCCATTCATTTGATACTAGAAGGGATGTATTTTTTCTTTCTTTCTTTCTTCTTTCTGATCACTGGAGGGAACTTGTCTTTTATTCTCTCATGAAATAATCTTCTCAAAGCTTCCTTTACTCATGACCTGTGTTTTCAGACCACAAATGTACTCAGATTTAAATCTATGGACAGTCCTCAAGGGCCTTCTGTGCTATTTTGTTTGTTGAGACATTGAAGGCTTCCATATGGGTAGAACCAGGCTGTTTCATGCTGTACTATTCACAACAGGAAATATTGGGGTCATGAAAAGTTGCTTTACAGGTCAGCCAAGCCATCGCATATAAGCACTACTCTACTGATGCCTTATTATGAGTTACTGACATAGAATAAAAGAAGTGATTCTTTTAAATAAGATGAAATGCATGGTTCATTGAAGGAAGCAGAAATGTCACTTGTTACTTTCAAAACTGGAGCATTTGGTTGAATATTTGTATTGCTTTATTTGCTGCTTATCAAAAGATTTAGATAGGTATTGCAAATCCTTAGGTGAACTGCAGAATGTAACCATAGAAAAATAAAGTTTAAGAAAAAAAAAAGCCAATTTTAAGAGGCAAACTTCCATCTTGAACTCTGTGATTTCAAGAATGGTCAAGCAGGCCACATAGTGTGTGAAGGAACCTGGCAATAAATTGAGTCTTAGAGATAAAGAAGGGCTGACTGAGACAGAACCCCAAGCCAGAAAGCTGAGGTTCCATCTCTAGAGTCTTCAGGTACCATTCCCTGGCCTCCTCCCAGTGGTTTGTTAATGCCTCACCCGGAAACTTTGTACTCAGTATTCCCTGCATACAAGCAAGAAGCTATGAATAACATAATTGCATTCCTTCCCTTCCCCCATTTTTCCCAGAGACAGAAGAAATCAGCATATTTCACAGGAGCCAAACAGGTTAAACAGGTCAAACAGCTTCTTGAGGATAAGGACCTGAGCTTTATTTGTTTTGTGAATTCCCCGCCACATTTAGCATGGTCACTGGCACCAGATAGATAATAATATATATTTTGTGTTCGCTTTCACTCGTTGTTGTTACATATAAAGAGAATTGACTGACGGTTTTATTCCGATTTACATGGACTGAGAGCTATAAATAAAAAGGTAGATACATGTCAAGCTGAGACAGTTTAGGTGGGTGCTATGTGAAGGCTGCGGAAAGAGCCAAATGACCATTCAGATTCTCCTCTCATCTGAAGAGTCCGCTATTCAATCTAAATACTTATGATAAACTGTGTAATAGGAGGAAACAATCATAAAATGATCCTTTTCCAATTGCTTCAGAGACGAGCACATTAACACTTGGTCACAGACCCATTTATTTTAATTGTCCTCTCCTAGGTAATATCAGAAAGTCAACATGGGTAGAGGAAACAGAAAAAAAAAACAATTTGTTCCTCATTAAATGTTAGAAAAGTCCAAGATAAACCTATTTAAAATTGATCTGATAAGCCCTGAGAACTGTGATGCACTGATGTGTTTTCCTCGGCTAATGGTCTTCAGCTAATATTTATCCATTGCTTTGAGTAACCATTAATCTCTTGTGTTGAGAAACTCCACAAATGCAATTTCTAGGGCATTTAACCTTTCCACGTTTGCTGTATCCTGAGTTTGGGTGACTCGGTTGTGGTGTATACTCAATTTCATTTAGTTTTCTGGGGTCCCAATTGCCAAGATAATAGCACCAAGTCCATTTAAAATTAGTCTTTCTCCTTCCACAGCACAGCGATGTGTTCCTGAGGTGTAATGAAGTTAAATTCATTTCGCCTTCCTACACTTACACTCTTATCCATTACTACCTTCTCTTCCCTGCAGCGCGTTCTCTGCTATTTTTCTCCTTCGTAATTTGACATCAGGAATGGCCACACAGGAAACAGCTAAGCAGTGTAAATGTGTTTCTAATGATCTCAAAGCTTCACTACAAGCTTAATAATATCAGTGTCCTCGGATCAATCTTTAGGCGGGTTTTTATTTTTATTTTTTTATTTGGTTGCTGTTGAAAAATTTTCATGGCTTAAATATGCAGCCAACTCAAGTTCACTTTTTAACTTAAGAGTGTCATCCGCCTTTCCCCTCCTCCCTCTTCTCTTTTCTCTCCCCTGTTGCCCCATGCTGGGCCTGACAAGTAAGGCTTTTGAAAAAATGACTCCGGATCTGAACAAAGCCCGTTGTTGCAGGTAATTGTTGAAATATCAAGGGTATTGCGTCCTCCATTACTTAAGCTCTCATTTGTGGTTTTCATGGTTTTGAGGAATGTTTATGGCTGACAGAGCTTTCTTTACGGCTCTATCCTTCAAGCTCTGGCTGGTACTGCTGAGAATGACCGCTTGAGTGACTGATAAAATGTCAAGATGCCATTATTTCCAAGAGAGTGTTTGGGAGCAATAAGATCTGTTTCAATTTATCTCATCTACCTGAATTTAAGTCTTACATTTTAACTTCATTGGCGGCTACAACCAAATTGTCTCCGGGTTTTGAGAGAACAGCCATCATGGAAGGCAGGAGGGTTATGGTGATGGCCATACCATGACATTTGTGTTGTATTTCACTGTGCACATTGGTGCAATATTTTGGACTTAATTAATACACTCCAGGAACCTCAGTTTATGGATGCCAATAACCATATTTTAGATCATGTGAAATGCTGCAACAAAAATTCAATTCATAAGGCAGATGGCAAAGCCTAGTTTGAAGAACAACAAAACAAGAAGATTTACAGTGAGTTTCAGAACTCTTCAACTGGAATCCAGCCGCTGCCAAAACTCTATTATTTCACTGGAGGGTAACAATCTGTGAGGGTCATTAGTGTCCTCATAAAGATGGAGATTAAAAAGTAGTCAGATAAAATGAATAAATAGTCAAGGCTTTGCCTATACAATGGAAGTTTAAAAAGCAAAGTTTCCTACTGTTAAAAAAATTATTCTACAGTCTTTTGTTTTCAACCTGAAACTTACTAAAGTAATAATTCTTAATGAAATGAGAACGCTCTTGTTACATTTTCAAGCGTGCAGCATACAAGAAAACATTTCATAAGCAGGCACATTCTATTCTTTAGCCTTTTCTCTCTCTCCCTTTCAGAGCTCAGAGAAGGACTCAGTGTGGAAACAGTTATGATGGAGAGTAAAGGCTAAAGAATAGAATGTTAATAATATCAAGGCCAAGTTGCCTTGGTGTTATGATTTAGGCACTGCCACAGGGACCCATATAAAAATGAAGTATGGTTCATATAGGTTTTAATCTGATGAAGCATAAAGTTCGTAAATAGTTTAAATGCCTTTCAAGTTTTCTGAGACTAGCCAGGGAAGGCTACTGAGATGGAGACCTGACCACCCGTGGACTCAGCAAGCATGTCGTCTCTGCCTGAGTGTTAGAGAAAATGGTACAGTGAAAACAAATTTTTTTTAAATTGTGATAAGTAAGAGCCTTCCAACATCATAGGATTTTAATTATTTCAGGGTAGCATTTTATGAGTGCTTGTGTGTATGTGCATAGAATTAGTAGCAGTTCTTCACATTAATATTTTTTATTTTAAAAACCAGAATTTTGTCTAGTTAGTATGAAAGTTAGTGGATGGGGATGGGAGAATGCGATAAAGCAAGATTTAAATTTGCTATTTGCTACAGATCTTGGAAGAATTGAAAAGTAGAGCCATTAAGTAGTTATGAATAAGACAACTGGAAATCTCTTAAACAACCACCATGTGCATCCCATTTACCCTGTGAGGGACCAACCTACTTCTAAACACTGTCCCTGATCAGTTGGCCAAGACAGTACCTTAGGAGTAGTCAGAAATTCAGATGTTACTCATGTAAATATGTTGTTTGAATGTGTGGACTCTAGACCAGAGTTCCTCCTTCATGTGCCTTTGGCCACATTGAAGAACTGTGGATGGGTTATACGTGCCAAGATATTGATCCCAAGATAGTGGTGGCCAAGCAGGGCTGAGGGCAACCAGTTTCCCAGGATGGTTTTAAGTAGACTTTACAGATTATCCCATTGTGCCATAAAAATGTGTTCTCTTGCTACGTTGTCATGACATGAACATGGTTGGGAAGTAATGCTCTAGTACTTCCTGTGAAATGAGAGGATTGGGCAAGTTGATTCCCAAGGTCCATTCCATTTCTACAATTCTATGAGCATTTATCAGCCTGCTGTTAAAACACCCAGAACTCCCTGTTCCTTTAGCCATAGTTTTCTAAGCCACAGAGGCTCATAAAAATTGAATTGAAAAACATGGAAAAATATAGTAGAGTATATTTCATGTACTGGAAGTCTACTACCTGATTTTTATTGTATTCTGTGCACAAAAGGCAGTCCTTGTTTTTGTGGTAGCAAAGGGGCCCAAGGAACTGTAACATGATCTATTATTTAAAAATATTGTTATAATAAAAGGCCTCTGCGACATATCTGTGTGATCCATCGAGGCCTCAGCCTCCCCTATACTGCTTGCCTCCCAGCGCTTGGCTAGATGAGCTCCCAAATTCTACGCATGGAAGACCCTAAAAGGAGAAAAATAATTACCAGCTTATTTGATTAGTCAAGAAGGGGACGTGCATGGAGAAAGGCAATGGAATTGGCTGACTCTTGCATGTTCAATAATATTCTCTTTCTAAGAAACCAGCTGAAGTTATTTGTTGAAAAGGGTTTTCTTCTGGATTCAGGGCAGGGGTGGTGGAGAAAGCCTTTTTGTCTTCACTTTACTGTTAGTGGCCTTTCGGAATCCCGTGTCAGGCTGCAGTCATCTTCTGACATCTTCAAAGTCCTGCTGATTCCCTTGGAGAGTCCTCGTTCTTCATAGAGCTCGTAGACATAGGCGAAGCAAAGTGATACTGTCTTCACTCTACAAAACTTCACTTTGGCACACAATTACTTCCAGACCCTTCCTTGAAGGGTTAGAATAAAGTTGGTGATTCATTCTTCAGTGTATAGCTTCCACAATTTTTTAATTACTCCATGGTCCTTAATATACCTTTTTCTAAGAGAAATGAAATAATGGTTGTGAAAGGGCTACGTAGACCATATGACACCTTATAAACATAAGACTTTATTATTATTACTATCATTTAGTTAATTAGAATATAAATATAATAAAACAATGTATTAATTTGTTCAATATTTTTTCCCAATTTGCCATCATGCCTATTTCCTTTAAATGTTACTCTGTGATGATTTCATGTGGCTTTTTTTTTTTTTTACAAATGCCTTGAAGGCAAAGGTAAGATCAAGACTTATAAACTACCTGGTCAAGTATTTCTCTCTCTGTCCTATGTTCTCATGGTATGCAAGGAAAAGGAGCAAGAAGTGAGCTCACTGCCCTTCTTACCGACAATGATACCCTTTCATTGAGGAAACAAGATCAACATATATAAAACCATCCCAAATATTATGAGAAAGAATGAATATAGTTCTAAAGTGCACTAGACATTTGATGTCATGGGATCTTGAGATGACATGGCGACTCACAGATGTCTGTGAGCTTGGAGGACCAGGGCAGGTCCCTCTAGAGTTGGTACCAACCTGATCCTTAGCAGAGAAATAGGATTCATATTTACAGAGGGAGGAGACATGTTTGAATACTTTCCTTAAAAATACTGTGACAGTTGTTTATACCAAAACGTCTACTCTTTAAATACCAATCATGTCTTTTGAAATTGCTATACATTCATAGAAACTTTTTGAAAAGATTGTTAATTACAGTAATATGGTATATACATTATTATAATACTGCCACCAGAATGTGAGTTAAGCAACAAAGACAACAAATACTTTCAAACACCCACTATTTATAAGGGTCTATACAGCATGTTTTGAGAATATAAAGATGCATAGCACTTGATCATTTCACTGAAGAGTAATAATCTAGGAGGTTGGAAATATCATTATAATAGAATGGAGAAAGTGACGGATGAGCTAACTTGAATTTTATTTCAAATTTTGCCCTGACTTGTCAGAGCATAGGGAATAGCTCTTATCTTTTCGAGGTTTTAGTTTTTCCTCTTACAAATGCACAAGTTGGGTTAGATTAATTCTCTTTGCCATCACTGTGGCTGTTGCCCTTGGGTGGGTTTTTGCCATCTCTGGGATGAAGTTACCATGGATACCTAATTGAACTCCCTCTTCTCTCAGACTTGCCCTCCTCACCTCCGCCCTCCATATGTATGCCAGGAAAATAAACTACAACTCTAACCTGACCGTGGCATTCTCCTTACAATGCTTGGGGCTCTCATTAAGATTTCTGTGAGGGCGAAATCCCAGTTCTTTAACATGGCCTAAGAAGCTTTTTATAATCTATATTCTTCCTCTTTAGTCTTCTAACCACTCACCTGGGCCATACTGAAACACCTGTGGTTTCCTGGAAGCACCGTGCTGCCTCTCACCTCTGGGAAATTTGTACATGTAGTTCCTTTCATAGGGAACACTCTTCCTTACCTCTTTGTGCTGGGTCCTCTTATTTCCTGGAGGCCTCCTAACTTCTCCCCTTCCTGCCGTCCCTTTCCAGGTTTTCTGTGAAGCTCGTGTGCACCACAGTCACCAAACTGCCATTTGACTATATCTGTTAGCCCCGCCGGCCAGTAATTTATTTGAGTTCAGACACTGTACTGCATTCATTTTTGCTTGGAACATAGAAGGCACTCGATACATATTTTAGAATGAATGGTTCCATGAACGAAGAGTCTATGTTGAGCGTTCTGTAATAGTGCTAACACATAGAAGAGAAATATGGACAAATCCTTATGGGCCTGGAAAGAAGAGAGAGGTTAGTGCTGGCTAGAGGGATTGAGTTAGTTAACTTTTGGTAAGTGAGTGAGATTTTAAAAGGCAGACATAGGGAGGAATGTAATTCCAAGCATTTAGGATATAAGTGAGAACAAGGATATAGCCAGAGAATTTGGTTTATTATAAATCATCCTCAAACTTAGTGGTGTTGAAATAAATTTATTGGCTTGAGATGGAGCCACACCTGATTGGCAAACCAAAACTTCGGTAACTTTTTTGCCCCTTTAAATGCTTCGTTTGACCAGAAACATGGTACACCCAGTCAGCAATTCCCCAAAGCCAAGCCAACTCTGGGACTTGCATTTATTTCCTCCTTCCTTCTCACCCCAAACAAGCTTGACTCTGTGGTCCCAACCAATCAGATATTTTCTATTTGTTACTTCATTGCTCTTTATTCTTTGTCTTGTAAAAGCTTCTCGCCTTGTGTCCCGTTTTGCCGTTCTTCAAAAGAAGACTGCGCACTTTAAGTGTTAAAGGTTGTTTGTGTCACGTAAATAATCTTTTTAAAATCATTGTTTTAAAACAATGGCTTAAAAACAATTTATTACTTTCTGTCAGGGGGCTGGGGGTGCCTAAAGCAGCTGGATTCAGAGAGCAGCTGGGGCTGGATCATCCGAACTGGCTGTCCCGGTTGGCTGGCTTTGCACTCAATGTCTGGAGTCTCGGTGCTTCTCCAGGTCCCTCTCCATCAGATTAGCATGGACATGTGACACGAGTTCCAACAGGCAGGAGTTGGAAGATGCCAATCCAATTAAGGATTATGCCAGGCAGGGTCACAGCATCATTGTGCCCTATTTTATCAATCAAAGCTGCTATGCAGCCCATCCAGGCTCAAGGGGGTGGAAAAAGAGGGTCTGCTCATCAGACTGGGGCAAGACCACAGTGCAGAACACGTGAGACAGGAGACATTGCTGCAGCTCTCTTGGAAAATATGCTCTACCACAGACTTCTTTTCTAGAAAGAGTAAGGAGTGTGTGCAGCTTAAAGAGGGGGAAAGAAGGGCTCTTACGCAGTGGGAAAAGCAGAGCCCAGGGCGCGCCGAGTGCACGGTCTCGCTGGAGTTGTAATAAAAGGTGTGCCATTCTATTGTAGGCAGTTCCTGTGGTATTTCATTCTCCTGGAGTAGTTGCTCTCTTTCAACTCTATTGAAACTTTTTGTTTTAGTATAGGTTTGTTTTACATTGACCTATTTTGCTAAAATCTTGTATTTTATGATAGGATATCAAGATGTCTATTTTTTATTTTTAACACAGTCATTCATCTTGAGACAAAATGCAAGCTGAGCAAACTTATCAAATAGGCATATCTTCTGTAATATTTGATAGATTTCAGTGAAATTTAGTAGAGGTTATAGAAATAACAGATTGCTTGGGGTGACGGCTACAGTTTACTGAACTGCTAGGATAGTTGTCGCTGAATACCTTCCAAAAAATGGTTTGCAGTAATTGATGCCCTGGGAGAAGATAATGTATTGGCAGAGGGGGTAGAACTTTAAGGAAACTATGTAGTGATTTGGTTGATGACAGAGCCAGACTATATAAATTTAGACACAACTGCCATTTTAGTGAAAAAAGTTATTTTTTCCCTGCCAAAGTTTTTAAATAATTATATCTCCACTTCAGGATACTCTGAGAAGTTCAGCTTCTGGGTCCAAGAAATCTTAGGAAGCTTTTCAAAAAGCCAGAGCACTGTAAGTAATAGCCCATCTGTCCCCTAATTTTGACTATGTTTTTAAAAAGAAAAATCTCTCCTGTTTTTATGCTTACTTTTAAGCCACAAAGGAAACGATGGAGCAGGCCACCCTGATAGATGATGAACACATGTTACTTGCTTATTTCCTGATCCCTTGCCTAACTTACCTATGCAAGTAATGGTAGCACCACAGAAAATGCTATTACTATGTTGCACTTGGTGCCATGTCAATAGCTAAACTAAGAGTCTTTTTAAGAAATAGCCCTGTGAAAATTATGACTGCTTTCATAATGTAAAAATATTTATTTTTACAAAAAAAAACATTGTTCACTATATGAGAGTGTTTGTTGTTTTTAATGGCCCTGCGCTTATTACCAGAAGAATCGACTGCTGGGCACCTGTTTTACCTTCCAACACTAAGCGATGTGACTGCTAGCTCTTCTTTTTCATTGTAGCTGTCTTGGAGGGTTGAAGACAAATTCGTGTTCCATTTCCAGTAAATTTGCTGTATTATGCTGTGCGTACTTTTGAATTTTATTTTAAATTCTCAGGTATAATCAGGTACAAAACAAATACTCAACTATCCAGTGAATTAGTCTTGAATTGATTGGTCTAAGATCCATTTACCATAACAATTGTTTCATCCTACATGTGAATGCCAACCTCATAGAGTACTGGGGAATTAGGGAGTTGCAGCCCTCCTTGTTTCCTGCAAGTTCATTAATCTTTAAGATGAGCTAGAACACACATAGGTTTTGTTAGCATTTATCCAAACAGTGTGTGGTTATGGTGATGGGTTAGGAAACAGCTAATGGTTCGAAAAATCATGTGGTAATATGGTTAGAGCTTCTGGCTTCTCCATGTGGGAAATTTACTTCCAAATTGACTTCAGTTGGTAAATATCATAGAAAACCGAATTCTGGCAGGAGCTCTAAATTACTTTTCTGTTCATTGACAGAATATCTACACTAACCCCACATTTTTTATGGATTGTCTCACATATCTTCCCTGCCTCGGCTGTCAGGGAATCGTGAGATGTGAAGCCCAGAGCAGTGCCCTCTACTAAATATGTGCCCAGTGAGGTTGGGGGAGTGCTTGATGGCACATATATTTAATTTTTGCCTCACTGACTGATATAAGTGAGGAAAAAGGCTAGATTAAAGAGAACAAATCCTCTGTATGAAATATCCCGACTTGGATACCAAAACACAGTACTCATTTCAGAATGTTCATATCTTTATTTATATAATGCATAAAATATTCCTGTTGTTTAGCCTATGAGTTTCTTCACATTGTAAAAACAACAAATGACAATTTATGATGAGAATAAACCACGTTTGTGGTTCACTACCCCCCAAACACTGATGAGACTGACTCTCAATCTCTTTGACTCTGGATTCAAAACATAGTGACAAATGCGACCCAGCTGCCTGTCAGAAATAAATTTCTGGGTTAAATCAACAGGGCTTCAACTCAATCCAGAAAAAATTGTGGCAATGTTGCCAGCACAAGGGTGTGACTCTGAGGAACACACCTGACATGCATCCTCACCAGAGACTCGTGCGGGAACGCCTCCAGGAATGAAGACAATGCAAATGGGTTTGGGTTAGTTTACTCGATGAGCAAGTGAATACTCCCCATTTCTCACCTCAAACCTGTGTTGCACAATAGGGAATGTGCACTGTTTCTCTGTGGAGAACATGAGAGGAACTTTGAATCAACTACTCAAGTGATGATTAAGCTGTAAATGACTACCAGGGTATAATAAATATCTCAGCGGCAGATATTCCCTTTGACCAGTTTAACATCTACTTTGGAAGATGATCTATAGGAATAAAACACAAGCAAATTACAGACAAGTTGTATAAAGAAGCAGCATCATGGAATTTTAAAAAGAGAGGAGAAGAACCTGGTAAAGTAATTTGGGTTCTGTCTCCCAGAAGACAAAGTTGATTTTTCTACACCCTTGTCATCCCTCCTTTGGTTTACTGGTACCAAGAGACGAGCTACGTCTGAACTTTTTGTGCAATAAGCAATACATGGTACCTTAAAAACCTGAGCCCCTTTTAGTTAGGTCTTTTGTTATTTGCAGATAAAAGTATCCTGCCATGCAAACCAGCTCTTCTAGACTTAATATCATGAGAGCACTGATGTTTTTGGCTTGTACAGAATATCTGAAACATTCCCTTGGGATGCTGCCATTTTTCAAATACTTAGTGCTTTCACCCAGTTGAGCATCTATTTACTAATTCATAAAGTACACTTCTATTGAATTATCTTCTAGGAGGGAGGCTCCATGCTGGACACTGGAAATTTAAAGATTAATGAGATGTCCTTCCCTTCACAGAGCTCATGACCTACTGGGTGTGGGGGATGGGTGAGAGGAGACACAGAAACACCTAATTTTAGTGAATTATCCTAAGTTATGATAGACATATTATAAGTAATGTGCTCTGAGATATCAAAAAAGAAAGAACTGGCATGGAATGGGAATAGTGGGAATGGTTTCCCTGCAGAAAGTTTCCCCGGGATATTTTAGGGAGTCCTTTAATGCTGGGAATTGTAGGCAAGATGAAACCATTATTTGACAGCCATTCTTTTTCTTTTGTCTAGAAATAATGCTTTGTGCAGGGCACATGGAAATATTTTCTGTTCAATGATGACAGAAAGATCTCTCCTAGGAGATGAGAAGAACCCTGAATACAAAGTTATGAGCTACTGGGATCTGGTCCCATCTCTGCCATTCATTCACTATTTAACTGTGGCAGTCACTTCCATTTCTGAATTCCTTTTTCCTCATTTCTAAAGTGAAAGTTATTAAGTCTGCTTTTGGACACAGGTATGAGGCTGGCTTGGAGGGAAGGCGGGGGTGGGAGGCACCAGAAAAGTTGCTTCTTGTGACAGAAGGAGGGCAACTGATTGTTGGGCATAATAGTACACCCAGTAAAATTATATGGAAGAAATAAGCCAGCTAAAATAACAGAAAAGGCCAGCAGAATGTGCATGTGCCAGGCATTTACCTAAGTCCTTTGCTTCTATTAACATAGGTTGTCCTCACAATAATCTTTTGAGGTAGACACTATTCATGTCTTCATGTTACTGGTGGGTTAACTAAGGCCCAGGGACATTAAATATCTTACCCCAAGTAACGCAGTAAGTATTGTAACCTAACCAACCATATTGGCTTCAGAGTCCGTATTTATAACATGTTTCTAAATTATTGAGCACTGGTTGATTAATAACGTACAAGAAGTGAAACTGTGAATAAGATAAAAGATACATTCCTATCACAAAATTAAGGATGGTGAGGTATCGTAAACACTGTTGTGATGCTCTTGAGCATCTAGCCTGATTTTTAACCTGTAGAACTGTAACATGTTTGGGCTGATGGAAATAATTTGGCTGTAAGAAGAAAGCAACGACTGCATTTTAGGTCTCATTCTACTTTATCTTTTGAGGTTAAGGGTGAAGTGGAGGAAATCATTCAGGTGAAAAGATGATATGCTGAATTAGGGTATCAGCTGTGGAACTAGAGAGATATACATGGATATTAGTTATGGAATAAAGGAAAGCAATGGGATTTGGTGATTGGTTGGGTGAGGGTAGGGGTGTAAAAAAAAGAAAGAAGAAAGAGTTGGGGATGACTACCAGGTTTCTGCTTCAGGCAAGTGATCCCATGGTCTCAGCATTCATAGAGATAATGTAAAAGAGGTACATATTAGGGGGAGTGGAATTATCAGTTCACTTTTTAACATGTTGAATTGGAGGTGCCTCTATGATGCTCAAATGGAGGCTTTTACTACACCATATTTCAGTTCTGGAGCTCAGGAGAAAGACATGGCTGAAGATTGTGAAAACCGTCAGTGCACAGGAATTTCTGACTCATGGAAATAGGTGAATTCACCCAGAAAGACAAGATAAAATGAGGGGGGAAGTGAAAACATAACCCAAATATTTAAGGTGTGTAAAAGAAGATAATTGCCTGAAGAAATGGCTAGAGAGGTAGAAGAAAAACCAAAAGACTGAGGTTTCTGAGAAGCCAGGGAAAGAGGGCACAAGTGTTTCAATGGCGTGGAAATGGTGCCCATTGCCACAGACAGACCAGACCACACCCACTGAGTAAAATGACCACTGGGTTTTGCAGCACGACCAAAGGTTTTGCTGACCTTTGCCTGAATAGATTCACTGGAGCCATGAGGTAAAGAGGGGCTGGAAGGTGAGAAGAAGTGAAGACAGCGATTGTGGACAACCCTTTCGAGGTACGGAGTGGTAAAGCAAGAGAGAGGGAGGCACCGAGGCGGAACAGACTTGGGCATATTTAATGCTGGCTAGAAGACCCATGGAAAAGGAATGTTAAGTAACAGAGAACAGAGTGAGAGTAGTCTGAGTAATGAGAAAACAGATGTGAAGTAAACATTAACAAATAAAAAACAAATTATTTTTATGTATATCTGTATCTGGACACCAATAGGACCTCCTGTCTAGAACTGCTTCCTTGGTTTCGATGTGGTACATTGGCATGCTTTAGAGGATGCACTTTCTCTCTCTGAAGAGAATCAGAGGACCAACAAAGCCCCCGGTACACTCATGGGTCTTCTCTGTGGAAGTGAAAGTGTTTTGTGGAGAATATCCCAGTATATTCTAGAGAGGCGAGTATAGACAAGAAATAAAACATTATAAACAAGGGTGGTTTATTAACATAGCTGACTGAAACAGTAAGCAGGGGCGGGGAATGTGCAACACTATCAGGTTTCGCAAATGTGGCCTGGCAAACCTTGGGCCTGTGCAGGGAAGTGTTTCTGTGTCAACAAAATAGTCCAGCGAGCTGTATATACAAAAGTGGCTTGAGGGTAGAAGGGAAGAGGAGAACAAATAAAAGAAAAAGAAAAAGAACGCCAACCCTGAGATTGGACCTAAGCTCCTGAGCAGATAGGATATCTCTATTTTTAAGAGAAAAATGCTAATCTACCTATACCCCTTTTCTCTCATTCATTCATTTATTCATTTATTTATTTATTGAAACCAACATTTCATTTGGCCCCTGTCTATATGCCAAAACTGCTTTGGGTTCTGGGGACTCAAAATAAATAAAGCTTTATTCCTATCTTCACGAGGTCACGGTTTCCTAAGAAAGTCGAACATAAAGACAGGCATTCCTGCTCTGACCAGTGTGGCTCAGTGGGCCAGGTGTCATCACACAATGTGAAAGGTTGCCAGTTTGATTCCTAGTTGGGGCACATGCCTGGGTCGTGGGCTTGGTCCATTGTCAGGAGAGGCAACCAACTGATGTTTCTTGCTTATATTGATGTTTCTCTCCCTTTCTTTCTCCCTCCCTTCCCCTCTCTCTAAAAATAAATAAAATCTTTGTGTGTGTGTGATGGCTCCTTTTATATTAAAATAAACATATTCAATTACTTATTTATTCTTTCTTACAATTTAATGTTTACTGTATCCTTTCCATTACCATTTAGTCCCCTTATACCCGCCTCCCCCCAGCAATCACCACACTGCTGTCCATGCGCATGAGTCCTTTTTCCTTTTTGCTCAGTCCTCCACCCATTCACCTCCTCTCCCTTACTAGCTATCATCCTGCTTTCCATCTATGAATCTGTTGCCAATTTCCTTGTTACTTTAGTTTGTTCATTAGATTCCACATATGAATGAAATCATATGGTATTTGTCTTTCTCTGGCAGGCTTATTTCACTTAGCATAATACTCTCCAGGTCCATTCATACTGTTGCAAAGGGTAAAACGTTCTTCTTTTTTTCTGGCTGAGTAGTATTCCATTGTGTAAATGTCCCATAGTTGTTTTATCCACTCATCTATACTGACGGACACTTGAGCTGCTTCCATATCTTGGTGATTGTAAATAATGCTACAATGAACACAGGGGTGTTTATGTTCTTTCAAATTAGTGTTTTGGGCTCCTTTGAATATATTCCCAGAAGTGAGATCACTGGGTCAAAAGGTAGATCCACTGTTGATTTTTTGCGGTATCTCCATTCTGTTTTCCACAGTGGTTGCACCAGCCTGAACTCCCACCAACGGTGCAAAAGGGCTCCCCTTTCTCCATATCCTTGCCAGCACTTGTTTGTTGATTTATTGATGCTGGCCATTCTGACAGCTGTGAGATGGTATCTCACTGTGGTTTTAATTTACATTTCTCTGGTGGTCAGTGACATTGAGCATCTTTTCATATATCTATTGGCCATCTCTATGTCTTCCTTGGAGAAGTGTCTATTCGGCTCCATTGCCCATTTGTTAATTGGGTTGTTTGGGGTTTTTTTGGTTTTGAGTTTTGTAAGTACATTATAAATTTTAGATATTAAACCCTTATCAGATGTATCGGTAAATATATTCTCCCATTTTGTGGGTTGTCTTTTTATTTTGTTGATAATTTCCTTTGCTGTACAAAAACTTTTTAATTTGATATAGTACCATTTGTTTATTTTTTCTTTTGTTTTCCTTGCCTGGGGATATATATCTGATAAAAAATTGCTACGAGCAATGTCTGAGATTTTGCTGTATATGTTTTCTTCCATGATTTTTATGGTTTGGGGTCTAACATTTATGTCTTTATCCATTTGGAATTTATTCTTGTGTGTGGTGTTAAGAAGGTGGTCTAGTTTCATTTTTCTGCACTTATCTGTCCAGTTTTCCCAATGCCATTTATTGAATAAACTATCTTTAGCCCATTTTATGTGTTTGCTTCTTCTGTTGAATATTAATTGACTAAAAAGATGTGGGCTTATTTCTGAGCTCTCTATTCTGTTCCATTAAGCTATGTGTCTTTTATGCCAATACCACACTGTTTTGATTATTATGGCCTTATAGTATAGTTTGATATTAGGTAGCATGATTTCTCCAACTTTGTTCTTCTTTCTCAGGATTGCTGTTGCTATGCAGGGCCTTTTGTGGTTCCATATAAATTTTTGAAATATTTGCTGCACTGTAAAATATGTCATTGGAATCTTGATAGGAATTATACTGAATCTATAGATTGCTTTGGGTTGTATGGACATTTTAATGATGTCAATTCTTCCTATCCATGAACATAATATGTGTTTCCACTGATTTGTCTCTTTTCTTAATTTGCCTTTTATTAGTTCATTATTGGCATATAAAAAATGCAACTAGTTTCTGGATATTAATTTTGTATCCAGCCACTTTGCTGAATTCATTTATCAGTTCTAGTAGTTTCTTGGTGGAATCTTTGGATTTCTCAATGTACAGTATCATGAAATCTGCAAATAAAGGCACTTTTGCTTCTTCCTTTCCAATTTGGATGCCTTTTATTTCTTCTTCTTGTCTGATTGTTGTGGCTAGGGCTTCCAGTACTAAGTTGAATAAGAGAGGTAAAAGTAGACATCCCTGTCTTGTTCCCAATCTTAAAGGGAATGCTTGTAGCTTTTGCCCATTGAGTATGATGCTGGCAGTGGGTTTGTCATATATGGCATTTATTATGTTTAGATATGGTCCCTTTATTCCCACTTTGCTGAGAGCTTTTATCATAAATGAGTGCTGGATTATATCAAATGTTTTTTCTGCATTTATTGGTACAATCATGTGATTTTTACCCTTCATTTTGTTTATGTGGTGAATCACATTTATTGATTTGCAAATGTTGTACCAACCTTGCATTCCTGGAATAAATCCCACTTGATCATGATGTGTGATCTTTTGGATTCATTGTTGTAGTCAGTTTACTAATATTTTGTTGAGGGTTATAGTGTCTATGTTCATCAAGGATATTGACCTATAATTTCCTTTTTTTTTGTAGTGTCTTTATCTGGTTTTGAAATTAGGATAATGCTGGTCTCATAAGATGAGTTTGGGAGCCTTCCCTTTTGAATTTTATGAAATAGTTTGAAAGGAGAGGTGGTACCTCTTCTCAGAGTGTTTGGTAAAATTCACCTGTAAAGCCATCTGGTCCAGGGTTTTTGTTTGTTGAGGATTTTTTGATTAGTACTTCAGTTTCACTAGATATAATCTGTCTATTCAGATTCTCTGATTCTTCCTGATTTATTTTGGAAGATTTTATGTTTCTAGGAATTTATCCATTTCATCCAGGTTGTCCAGTTTGTTGGCAGATAGTTGTTCATAATATTTCTTAAAATCCTTTGTATTTCTTCAGTGTCAGTTGTTATTTCTCCTCCTTCATTTCTGATTTATTTATTTGGGTCCTTTCTTTTTTTCCTTGATGATTCTGGTTAAAGGTTTGTCAATCTTGTTTATCGTTTCAAAGAACCAGCTCTTGGATGCAATGATATTTTTGTATAAATTTTTTAGAACTCTATTTTGCAAATTTCTCTTCTCATCTTTATTATTTCCTTCTTCTACTTACTTTGGGATTAGTTTGTTGTTCTTTTTCAAATTCTTTTAAGTGTAAAGTTGGATTGTTTATTTAAGTTTTTTCTTGTTTTTTGAGATAGACCTGTAATGCTATGAATTTCCCTCGTAGGATTGCTTTCCCAGTGACCCAAGGTTTTGGATTGTTTTGTCCTCATTTTCACTTGTTTCAAGGTATTTTTAAATTTCTTCCTTGATCTTGCTGACACATTCATTGTTTAATAACATATAATTTAGCTTCCATGTCTTTGCATGTTTTTCAGTGTTCTTGTGATTGAGTTCTAGTTTCATAACATTATGGTCAGAGAAGATGCCTGATATGATTTCAATCTTCTTAAATTTACTGAGACTTGTTTTGTATCCTAACATGTGGTCTATCCTAGAAAATGTTCCATGTGCACTTCTAAAGTATGTATATTGCATTGCCTTGGAGTGAAATGCTCTGTAGATAACAATTAAATTCATTTAGTCTAGGGTGTCATTTAAGACTGCTGTCTCCTTGTATATTTTCTGCCTGGAAGAACTATCCATTGATGTCAATATGGTGTTAAAATCACAAACTACGACTGTATTTCTGTCTGTCCCTCCCTTTATGTCCAATAAGATTTACTTTACATGTTAAGGTGTGCCTATATTGGGTGTGTAAATGTTTACTAGGGTTATATCCATTTGTTGGATTGTTCCCTTCATCATTGGATTGTTCCATTTATCATGTAGTGTCCTTTTTTGTCTGTTACTATAGTCTTGGTTTTAAAGTCTATTTTTTTCTTTTCCATTTGCATGAAATATCTTTTTCCATCCCTTTACTTTTAGTCCATGTGTACCTTTTGATCTGAGATGGGTCTTTTGGAGGTAGCATATATATTGGTCTTGTTTTCTTATCCATTCAGCTACCTTATGTCTTTTGGTTGGAGCATTTAAACCATTTATATTTAAAGTGATTATTGATAGATACACATGTAGTGCCATTTTATTGTTAGACTGTTTTCCTCTTTTTTTTTTCTTTCTCTGTTTCTTCTTCTTCTTAAAGTAAGCTCTTTAGCATTTGTTGCAGTATTAGTTTGGTGTTAACAAATTCCTTTAGCTTTTTCTCATTTGCAAAGCTCCATAATTCTTCTAAATGATAGCTTTGCTGGGTAAATAGCCTTGGTTGTAGGTCCTTGCTTTTCATCACCTTGAATGTTTCATACCACTCCCTCTGGCCTGAAATATTTCTGTTGAGAAATCAGATGCCAGTCTAATTGGTGGTCCCTTGTAGGTAACTCCCTGCTTTTGTCTTGTAACTTTCAGGCTTCTCTCCTTGTCTTTAAGCCTTGTCATTTTAATTATGATGTGTCTCAGTGTAGACCTCTTTGGGTCCAACTTATTAGGGATTCTCTGAGCTTCCTGGACTTGTGTGACTTTTTTCTTCACCAGATTAGGGAAGTTTTCAGTCCTTATTTCTTCAAATAGGTTCTTGATCCCTTGCTTGCTCTCTTCTCCTTCTGGTGCTCTGATGATGAGGATGTTGTTGTACTTCATGTTGTCCAAAATGTTTCTTAAGCTTTCTTCATTGTTTTAAAATTCTTTTTTTCTTTTTGCTGCTCTGCCTGGGTGATTTTTCTACCTTGTCTTCCAAATCACAGATTTGATAATCTGTTTCATCTAACCTACTATTTATTCCTTCCAGTGTATTATTTATTTCAGATATTACATTGTTTATTTCCGACTGGCCCTTTTTTATGGTTTCTGTGTCATTTTTCTTGCTGTTGAGTATCCTTATGTGCATTACTCTAAACTCTCTATAAATTTCTTGCCTCCATTTCATCTAGTTGTTCTGGAGAATTCTGTTGTTCTTTCATGTAGGGTCTATTTCTTTGTTTTCTCATTTTGGCTGCTTCTTTGTATTTTCCAGCTTAGTTATTAAACCAATCAGCCACTGAACAGATCAGTTTGTTAATCTAATCAAACTCTATTCAACAGCCTGGCTTAACACACAGGATAAGGCAGAGTAATTCTTGCAGGCAGGACTGCTGCTTCTCCTCAGGCTGATGCCACTTGGAGAGAAGTGCTGTGCCTGAGGAAGATGGTTTCTGAAGTATGGAGGATTATTCAGCACAGGGACCCTGGTGGCTATTCCCTCAGTTCTCTCACCAGAACCGCCAACCCTAGACTCTCTACAAGAATCTTTAGTCCACTCTGTCCTCCCTCTTCTGGAGCCCAGGGTAAGTGGCTGCAAATGAAATTTTGGACATTGGCACTTTAAGAGGTTCTCTGTGTCCCTAGCTGTTACTCCCTGGCAGATAGGAACCCTGTTGCTTTTCACAGCTGGATGTTATCTGGATTCCTTTCTGGCTCTGGTGTTGTAGGCTGGGGAGACAAGCTTGGGGTTTATGCCTCATACTTCTCTGGGGGAACCACCTGACCACTAAAATATCCCTCCGGAACTTTGGCTGTGACCCATGGGAGCCCAGCCAGCCCTGTCACTCCTCCTCCATACTCCCTGCCAGTATTGTTGTGGTGAAGTGGTTTCTTCTCTCTGTCCATGGTTATAAAGCTTCTTTCCAGCTAGTGTCCAGTTAGTTATTCAGGATGATTTCTCCACAGTTTAGTTGTAATTCCAGGTTAGTCCTGGGAGGAAGTTAGTGTAGCTTCCACTCATTGCTCTGTCATCTTATATCTCAATAAATAAAATCTTTAAAAAAAAAAAAAAGGCCATCCCTGTGCAATGTGGCAACTGTAATAGAAAAACTTTAGACAAGAGATGCAAGATCTTTCTCTTATTTCAAAGCTACTGAAATAAATCTATTTCAGTCATGTTTTTTCACACAGGAATTTTTCCAGATTTAAAAAAAATGTGTCTTTTATCTTAATGAGAAGCTTTTATATCATTTACACTGGAGACAGGAAATAACACATCCAAACTGAAGAGTCCATGATTAGAATCATCAGACTTGTTGCCATATGTTTTAAAATAAAGACAAGTTAAATAGACTAGTAGTAGATTCATTCAGTAACACTTTTCTAAACCTCACTTCTGGAAATGGTAAAATATTTGGGTCAGGGTTGAAGAAAATGTAGATAAGGATTAGATGCCGAAAGGCAAGGGGTCGGGATATTCAAGGGACGTTCCCCTCCTAGCATCCCAAAAGATATGTACAAATAAAACAATATAATCAAAGAATTTTAGTTTTAGAATTACTATCAGAAAGCATATCATTTAACACTTTAATTTTATAGACTGGAAAACTGAAACAGATTTGCCCATGTTTCAAATGCTTATCAAAGACAACATAAGCCTGTGCTTTTTTCTTTTTCTTTCTTTCTTTTTTTTTTGACTCTAAATCAAGTGCCTTTTGTAAGCCAGTGGAATAATTATTGTGCTATTTGCTGTTGCCATGAAGTGAGGTGAATATCATTGTGGATAAAAGAAGAAGCAGGGAACAGGCTACTATCTTAAAACTTTACGTATTTGGATTGTGTAGAAAGAAATACAGTATAGTTGACCCTTAAACAATGTGGGATTTAAGAGTGCAAACACCCACATAGTCAAAAGTTTTCATATGGCTTTTGACTGTATAGTCAGCCCTTTGCATTTGAGGATTCAGCGAACCAAGGACTGAAAACAGTATTTTCCATCTGCAGTTGTGAAACTGCAGTTGGGTATGCAAAAATATTGTTTTTAATCGGCAGTTTGTTGAATCTGCGGATGCAAAACTTAAGATACAGGGGCCAAGACCAAATGAATGTTTTAATTGTAAAAAAGTCTGTGTATAAGTTAAGCCTGAGCAGTTCAAGCCTTTGTTGTTTAAGGCTCAACTATATAGACTCAACAGCTTGGTTGTGCTTTCAGTTAGTAAATCCTGAGGGAAGTTCATCGAACGCTGGTTTGGAAGAAGTGGAACCTGTGGAGGTGGTCCCTGAGCTAGCTTTAGAGAAGGGATAAGATTTGAACTGGCAGGTGGTAATTGAGGGAGAGTACATTTCAGGCAATAAGGATTAGCATTGCCACAGGAAGAACCTACTACTGCAGAGAACATTCATTTCATTCTTTACAATAGTTTTGATATTCTTATTTTAAACTATGTGAATAACTTTGGAAGAGTTACATAGCCACTCTGGTCCTCTGGTGTTTTTTTTTTTGTTTTTTTTTTAGCAGCAAGAAGGAAATAACAAAGCAGGGCTGCATTACAGGGAAACCAGGAGGCATCCTGAATATGAAACATTATAAAGGGTTTTAGTCACATAAAGGGGTGGGAGAATATGCTCCACAAAATTCTACAGCCAGAATTTCAAAGCATCATTGTTGCCTAATGATGGTTTTAGCTTTGCTCTTGGTGGATGTGTAGTTGGGGGTTTGCAACTGAAAAATATCTTTGTTATGTTTTGCCTGGGTCAAAGCACACATAAAGCCTGAAAGAATGGGAAAAAGGAGAAAGATACAGGCGAGTGCCTCAGCGTGACAATGATCCACCCTCAGGTTTTTGCTAATGCCCTAACCAGTTAAAATGTTCTGAAGCCTTTGTAAGTAAGGACTGAAAATCCAACAGAATTACCATGTATCGTATCCAGAATGGGCGCTCATGCCTTACTGGAGATCAGAGTTGCTACAGATAGAAAGACCAACACTTTGAGCCCTTCTCTTGAATAGGGCATGAGGCCAGGTGCCAAAGGAGGGATATTTGTTAGATGAAAAGTGAAGCTGCAGAAAGCTGGAAGATTGTAAGGGAAGGTGAAGATAAAGAAATCTGTTTAAATAGTAATGAGTCTGTGTAACAGAATCCAGATTTTTCGGTTTTAGGTATATAATGAGAAAGTTTTATGAACAGATGAAAATATGTTATAAAAAACATATCAATGATTTCCATATAAGTGATTTTTTTAATGAGAACTAGAGAAACCTTTCTTAAAATGAGTGAGGTCAGTATTTCTGTTACCACTGGGCAAAGGAACACCTTCCTGTTGCCCTGAGCTGTAGTTTCTAATGGCACCCATACACACAGAAGATTATCTTTTATCATACTTCCAAATAGAAATGAAAGCCAGAGCTGTTACCATTAGTTCTGTAAATTCAGTCAAACCTGCAAGAGTCTTATTGGGAGGGAGAATTCTTAATGCGTACTGCTTGCATTATTGGCACCTTCTTCTTTAAAGAACTAATTAACGTCTAGTTCTTATCTTTGACTTTCTCAGCCTTCTCTTTACCCTTCTCAACAATTCTCTCAAGATCTTCGAGCAATATCATGTTGTTTTTTTCTTGCTTAAAGGACAATTCTTCAGGGTCCCAAAGTCCCTTTGCAATGTATGGGCTATGTATAATAACACGGACGGGAAAGTAGAACATTTAGTTTAGAAAATATATATGGTTGTTGAGCTCCAAAATTAAAACATGCACACATGCACCCCTGACTTGATTGGCTTGTTCTTTCTTGCTGAAATGACTACTTATTTAATAAAATCCAGCTGCATTATAACGTACTGAGTGCAGACAAATTTTTCTTATGCTTTCATTTTATTTTTACTTCATTTTATTTCTACCTCACTACCTCAGTTTTAGCATAAAGTCTTATCTTTAGAAAATGCTTAATAAATACAGGTTGGCTGAATAATAATTATTATTTTTTTACCAAACTGACTGGTTTATAAAATTGCCATAGACATGGAATAGTTGGGGGCTTTCAATGGAGACACGAGGAGGCTCTCAGGGACCATGCCATATTTATCTTCATCTTCCTTCTATTCATTAACCTCATGCTCCGAGCTTCCTATAGGCAGATGCTTCATTTCTGTTGATTGAATAGAAATACTTTCTATTGTTGAGCAATAACTCCTCAATTAAGTCCATTATGAGAACTTTTACCTCCAGATTAAATTTAAAAACAAAACACAATTGTTGCTGTATGACCTGACCTTTTAGTATTGAGAATCTAATGCAATAATAAAAGGTTATTTCCTTCGGGGTGTATTATCTCTCTAGCCAGATGTTCATTGTTACATGCACAACAAGCTCCTTAGAGCTAAAAGGCTCTCCTTCATGTGGATGGAGAGAAAAATGAAAACCACTTACCTGGTCAACATGATTTCATAGGGTGCTGAGGAGTAAATCAGGCCTGGCGTGACCTTCATTGAAATTTCAGATTTATTTACAGAGGTTTGTGCTGATCATTTTATCTACTGGAGGCTCCGTTTCCCCTAGGTGACTCATAAGTAATGTGGTCCACGCAGGCCTGTGTAAATAAAGCTAATATTTCAAAGGAGGTCATGCTATATACGCTTCCCCTGAGAATAGATGATGGCTGACTGCTGGGCTGATATGAAATTTATCTTGTGAGGGAGAAGAGGGATTGTGTGGGCCAGAAGGCCATATCCAGGGTGTGTGAGTCCTAAGAGAGACTGAGGTACACCGGGATCCAAGTGTGTTTGTGTTGTATGTTTCTACTTACAGGGAAAGATTAAAAAAACAAAAGAAAACAAAATAACTCATTGGCGTGAAGTCTTCAACAGTCTACAAAGTCATCACTGATATTTCTCAATTTATTTGTGTATATGTTTTTCCTTTGAACCACTAAATCCAGTGGTCTCCCAAGAAGAATTTGGACCCACCAACCAAATATATTTTCAAGCTGGTCTCCTTTGCCAATCCCTCTTCTTCTTTTCTTTTATCCTACTTTCAGTCCCTCACTATGTGTCTCTTTCCCTGCCTTCTGGTGTATTTTGCTGGGGTTTCTTGCATATAAGTAGTTCCTTTATTCCATTTCCACTTAGGCCTCTACAGTGAGCAGCCCTTGCAATTTTCTGCTTAGAGGCTTCTCCATATATATCAGAGAAACACCCGACCACCTATACGCACGTACAGGGTGAATGGACGGCTTTTGAAAAATAAAAGCAATTTTCTCTTTGTAAAATGTTTGTGTAAAATATAAAATCCTGTGCTCTAGGATTTCTTATCTCTGCTTTATAATGTATGAGTGTATTAAATGTTATAAATATTTTTGACTAAGATGTCAAAAAAAGGAAGCCAGCAGTTGTATTAGAATTAATCAAGAAATACACATTGAGCACATTCTATGGCCTCAGTATGTTGCTAATTGATATGCGAGATATTGATCTTGACTTCATGTAATTTATAATACATTTGGAGAGACAAGACTAATACTCTACAAAAAAACACTGAAAAAGGCAAGTCTGTATAAAACTAGCTGTGTAGTATAAACTTAAGTAACATTCAAAATACATATGCGGTCATGCCATTTTCCTTAAAATCATCCTGGGGGATAAAGTCCAGATTCCTTTACTGCTTTTGGAGCCACAAGAGCTTTGCAACCTGGTCCCAGGTCATCCAACCATATCTCCTTCCTGCCCAAGAAACTCTATATTCCAGCTTTACAGGACACATCTAAACTATTATTATATTTATTAGAGATGAGGAAGCTAAAGATAACTTGTGTAAGATCACAAGACATATTAGTTATAGTCTTTTCCAAATATATTACCTTATTACCTTTATCTTCTCTCAGCTCAGAATACCCTCCACCACCATCTCTAAGAGCGGACCTAGTTATTCCCCTCCCTGAGCTCACACTTAGCACTTGCTTCTCCTCCGCTGCATTTGAAGTTATCTCTGTATCACACTCCCTACACTGGACCCTAAGATTTTTGAGGGGAAACACTGTATTTTATTCACTGTGAATTCTCTAGTACCTAGCATCAGAATGTTTTATAGGTGTTTTCAGGGTAAGCGAATTCTCCTAAATGAGTAGAGAATGCAGCCACCTCTTAGACCTTCACACTAAAATATGATACTCAGTACCCCTTCATCCTGTTTCTGTAGCAACAGGATCCACTCGTCCTTCTTGGCGCTAAGGCCGCTGTGGTCCTGATCCGAGGACAAGTCATCCTACAGTTAGCGTGGCATCTTCTGTCATCATTATCTGCATAATCATCTTCAGCAACAGTAGCAAGATCACATTTACTGTGTCCATGGGGCCATACCCTAGGCATTGTGGGAACAAACAATCATATAACCAATTTCTGCCCTGGGGAATCTAATATAATAGTAGAAAATAGAAAAAAAATGTTATGGAATAACACAATTTTCCATGAAATACTACTAGTGTCTGAGAAAACTTTGAAAATAAGGAGTGGTTTGGACAAATAAGGTGCTATATCCACTTTATGGAGATGTATAACGTACAATAACATGAAAAAAACTTTCTGATGATTTGTGATAAAGACAGCTGTTTAAAGTTTTTATTCATATAACATACAGCAAAACATACAGATTTTAAGTATATGGTTTGATATACTTTAACAAATGGATACACTCTTGTAACCAAAACTGAAACAAATTTCTATCGGTCTAGAAAGTTTCTCATGGCCCTCGCCGGTTGGTCCTCTTCCCCTAGGCTGACCCTCCCCCAGGTGACCACTGCTTTGATTTCCAGCCCCACAGATAGAGTGGTTTCCCTTTCTTCACACTGACTAGGAAATCCTTTTTTTTTTAAAGTAATAGTTATTAATATTACACATTGTTACACTGTGGAATATGCTTTGCAAAATACTAGGCTATCACACTATAGCTTTCAATGGATTACCATAGCTATTATCTGATTTAATTAAAAATAATAATATAAGGATATTTGAAGTGTCAAATGAATGATCGATACGGTGGTTGTCATAGGAATTTAGATGAAAACATATCACTTAGGGGTAGTTTGAATTGGGAAAGCTTCCCAGCTGCTATCAGTCAAATTTCAACTGGACTTGCAGGGAGGGTAGAATGTAGACAAGAGGGGAGAAAGGGAGAAGAAGTTCTAAGATGCTGGAATGGGATGAGTGAAGATTTAACAATGGCGGCATGCACTGTCTATTGGGGAAGCATCAGGCAGCCTAAATCGGTGGGAATAAAGCTGCAGTTCACACACCCCGTAGTTCCTACTCCCCCAGCTCTGAGGGCCCTTCTGTGCACTGCGGAGCACTGTGGTTCGGGACCTCTGGTGAGACACGTTTCCTGCATGGCCTTCTCAGTCGTCTTTGCTGCATGAGGGTACAATGCCTGATACATAGTTTATGCTCAGTGGATACTTGTTGGTTGAATGAATAAATATGGATTGAGCTCTTAGGCAGGCCCAAATGTTTCAGACACTTTCACAAAGACACGTGGCATAGAGTATATAAGTATATTATTGTTATTTAGGTTTTTAAAAATTGTTTTTGTTTTTGTTGTTGTTGTTATAGGCAACTCTGGCTAACCAAAGCAAAAATTAAATTTAATAGAAGGATATTACTAACTCACAGAGAAGGCTAAGAACCAGGCTTGGAAGAGGAACTGAGACTGTTTCAGAGGAACGGAAACGGTAATAATGACTGAAAGAGTCTCATAACAGGGAAAGCTGGGTCAGGGGTCATGGCTATAATCAGTAAAATCATACATTTAAAATCTCTCTGTCACCAGGAACAAGTTTCACCTGTCAGGGAAGGAGCACCAAATTAGCATAGGTTGAGTTTTCTCCTTGGCCTGTTGGGGAAAGCTAAAGTTTCTCAAAAGAAGACCCTATTAGGAAAAGGGAATGAATGGCGAGTGACTGAGATAGAAAAGCAAAAAAGGACACATGTCCGCCCCCATAGATACACAGATGAACTGCCTCAAATCAGAGCTGTGGGTACACTTCTTACACAGGGGTGCAATTTTGGCGAGGCGTCTGCCCTCCCTATGAGTGAGTGAGCTCCTGAAGCTGGCCCATAGTTGGGATATGATAACTGTGTGTTGAATAAATGAAAGAATGAGTGACATAAAAGTGAAGTGGTGATCATCAGAGGCTGTTATTAGAGAGGATGAGGGAGACAGGCATATCATAAGGTAGGTGCAGACAATAATATTTAACCTCAGGTATATATTCAGTTCTCAAATATTTCTCATGACCACCTTGTAAAATAGGCAGAACTGTTCTATTCCTTGTTACTGATGAAGAAATGAGGCTTAGTGAGGTTAAGTCCTTTATTCTGGGTCACAAAACCAATTATTTGTAAAGCTGGAATCACAGTACAGGTCACCTGTCTTCTACTCCAATGCTTGATATAATGGTTGAGTAATTTTATTTTCAGTTTTCTAATTCAAATGTTTGGTGTTGGATGATAAGTCAGAGATGAGTATGGGGCTTCGTAAAGGAACAAAAGAAGCCTGAGGACATTTGGTGTCCTCACCAAACAGTCTTGGAAATGAAGCTAATGAGAAGTACCATGGTTATGTGTGTATAGAGTGTGAAAGTGAAGGAGGTACTATGTGTTTGTGTTTAAAGTGGAGTATTGAGGTGGAGATTTCCATGCCAAAAGAACTCAGAGAGAGCAAGTAAAGAAGTAAGAATGTTGTGGAGTCCTCTAAAAGTTCCATCTCATTGTTCCTATCCCTGAGCATGTTTTTTGTGGTTGTTATTGAGTTATTATATTTTAAGGAATTATCGAAACGGGTGCCTTTACTGTTTATACTACATAATATATTCCCCCCCGCCCCTGACAAAAACAACAACAGAAAAGCAATGCCAGTTATGAAAAGAAAAGTGTATGTTCTTTGAGAAACAGCTTATGAAAATAAGGAACTCATTAAACGCACATTCAAGATATTTTAGGATGATTTCTCTGCAATTTGGGAGTAATTCCATTTGGTTCTGGGAGGAGGCTAGAGCATCTTCCTCTTCCTTCTCCACCATCTTGGGCCTCTAAGATATTTTTAGGTTGAGCAGCCTTGTGGTACACAATTACTGCTATGGGATGAAAAGCCCTTTACAGGATACTTGTAAATAACTAAAGATGGACGCAAGACCTTTGGAGGGCAAGGGAAGTTTCTAATATTGCCCACGGCACAGTGCAAGATCCTATGAGTCTGCTGGATCGGGGCAAAGCGGGCCTTTGCTCTGGCAGCCCACAAGGCTGTGTCTCCTTGCCTTGATTTGCTATAGACAGCGTCTGCTACTGTGGGAAGATAATAGGAGGAGGAATGCTCTCGACTCCTGGCTTTGGCATGTGAAGCAGAAAGCATTCTAACTCTGAATTTTTTTATGAAGTCAAATCACTCTGAACTCCCCATTCTGAGTTACACTTGTTATCTTCAAGCAGTATTTTAAAAATTTAGATTATTAGTCAGGCTACCTGATTAATTTGCTCTTAATTTCTGTCTCTGACTCCAATATGCATATTCGTTTGGGTGGACTAACTTGTGTATGTAAGAGAGAAAGGGGAAGAGCTAGAAAGATGCAGAGCAATGACTGTGATTGGCCCCGATTCTCAAAGATCAGAGGAAAGCAATATGGAGGGTTCTCCAAAAATTAAAAATAGAACTACTGTATGATCTAGCAGTGTCTCTTCTGGATATATATCCAAAGAAAATGAAATTAGTGTCTTGAAGATATATCTGTACTCCTATGATCATTGCAGAATTATTCACAATAGCCAACATATGCAAACAACCTAAGTGTTTGTCAGCGGATGAATAGATACAGAAAATGTAATGTAATGTAATGTAAGTTTTATATATATATATGTACACACATATATGTGTGTATATATATATACATATATATATACACACATATATATATAACTTAGCCTTAAAAAAGAAGGAAATCCTGCCATTTGTGTTAACATGGATGATGCTGGAGGACGTTATGCTCAGTAAAATAAGCCAGACACAGAAGGACAAATACTGCATGAGCTCATATATTTGTGGTGTCCAAAGAAGGTTGACTCATAAATATGTGGAGTGGAGTGGTGGTTGCTAGGGGCTGGAAGGTCGGTTAGATGTTGGTCCAAGGGGTACATGGGTCCCGCTATATGGAATAAATGAGTCATGGAGATAGAACACACTGCCTGTTAACTATAGTTAATGACACTGTATTGTATACTTGAAATTTTCTAAGAGAGTTGATCTGAGGAGTTCTCACCACCTAAAAATATTCTAAATATGCAAGGCAATGGGTGTGTTAATTAGCTTGATTATGATACTCATTTCATAATGTTTATGTCTATCAAAACATCACATCATGCATCTTAAATATATACAATTTTTATTTGTCAAGTATCCCTCAATAAAGCTAGAAAAGAAAAAAAAATATCGGCGCAAGCTGATTCTCAGTAAACATATTTCCGAAAGCAGACAGGGCAAGGAGCAGGCAAGAAAGGAGAGAGCCAGAGGCGGATGGGGACCTGGGCATCAGGCAGACATGACCAGCAGGCCTTGGTGGAAAAGAGACCCCAAAGAATTTTCCGGCCAGAACAGGAAAAGAACGTTGTCAAACTCTAGCCCCATTGGATCCTTGAGAAACTCACCTCCCAAAAAGTGTGTTATTCAAGGGAGATGGTGGGAGGGAGGCAGACAGGGAGGAAAAGAAGGGTGTGGGAGAGAAAGAAGGTCAGGATTTATTGTTTGTAGCATTTAAAAAAATATTTTATTTACTCATTTTTAGAGAGAGAGGAAAGGAGGGAGAAAGAAAGGAAGAGAAATACTGATGTGTAAGAGAAACATCAGTCACTTGCCCCTCATACTCCCCCAACAAGGGACCTGGCCTGCAACCCAGGCATATGCCCTGAGGGGAATCAAACTGGGAACCTTTCACTTTGAGGGATGACCCCCAAGCCACTGAACTGCACCTGTCAAGGTCAGGCTGTTGGCAGCATTTTAATAACAAGAACCATGGTTCTATTCAGAGGTTTAGCCAAAAAAAAAAAAAAAAAAAATCATTTAGCAGTTTGGAAGTTTGGCAACTAGTGTAAAGAAGGGAAAGTCAATATATAAAATTAGTAAGTTTTACCTTTTTCCCTCAGTTTTCTTAGCCCCCGTTTTTAAGGCAGAAGAAAAGTCACATATCCCTTAAAATTCTAAAATTCTTGCAGACTGGAAGTGTAAAGAGAAAAGGATTTCTGACATATATGTTTTGCCTTTCAATAGGGAGCAAAATTAGCATTCAGCCTCCTTGTTACAAGTCCCATATCTTTTTTTAATTGCAAGTGAAAAAAGTAATGAAGAGCATTTTTAATTTAGCTGCGAAAATCCTACAAATGATAAAAAAAGGCCAAGCTCACAGGTGCACTGAAAATGGTCCTGTCTCTCCTCTCATTTTGAATCTGACTATAGCTAACAATGGTCTAGAGTCATCCCTTTGAACTGCTTGAACCGTCTTTCATCTGGAGAGTTCAAAGCCCTTTACAAACAAACAATCAGATCTCACAAAAGGCCTCAAAGTAGAACACAAAAGCTACATTGTACCCATTTCACAGTTGAGCAATAGATGATTACAGGACCAGGCCTGGCTGTGGAAACACGCTTCATTGAGTCTTCTGTCCTTGACTGCTTCCTCTCACTTTGGGGGCCTCTACAACCTCTCACCCACCCCTAGGGTAAGCTGCCCCCCACATTCTCACCTTTACCCTGTGCCAAACCCACTGATTTAACCACTTTTCTTTCATCTTCTGTTTTTTGTTTCTGACTGTCCCTCTCTTTTGCTTGTTTCCCGTCTCATCTAAACATTGTCTCTGCTGCTTTATAATAACTGTTATATTTCTGGTATAACCTGCACTTAACAAATTACAATAGGGATTCTGTTCTCTTTAAAAATACAATTAATGAATGAATAAGTATTTCTTGCTTTCCTTCTGTGCCTGCAGCAGTGGCCCTGGGCACTGCAGGGGATACAGAGGAAGCGTGAACCAGTGATCCTTCCTTGGAGAAGCTGCAGGCAGGTGAAGTGACAGGACTAGACCCAGGGTGCAGAGCAAGGGGCCAGGCCCTGTCTCAGAGGCTTCGCTGTGTGGTGCGCAATGCGTCACCCAAGTCCAGCGGATACAGGAATTTGGAAGGAACGGTGTGGGGAGTCAGACAGGACTCTTGGATGAGCTTGGGCTTAGTGGACATTTTGAAGACCAGGTAAGTAAAAGATTTAGGAGATGTTTTAGGTCCAGGGCCAGAAGGTGCCCTGGAGTAAGGGGGATTTGGGTCGTTAGGTGGTAATGGCTAAGCAAAGTCAGAGAGCATCTTCTGTAGCACACAGCTTAGACCCTTGCCCATATTAGCTACTCAAGAAAACGGGGAGTGTGACTGACACATGGAGTAGTAGGTACCTACCTCAGCACAGCCCTTTTTGCGGAGGTTGGAAGCTCAGCCTAGTATCCTGCAGGAGAATTTTCTTCTGTTAAGCAAACTCAGGTAACTTTCTCTAATAAAATTCTTCACCCTTACTTTATTTTAACTTCACTCTTATGCAGAGGATCTTGAAGCTTGGTTCATGTGTCTGCAGGCAAGGGCAGGGCTCTGCTCTGTTAGCAGTATCCGTAAATAATCAGCATCTGTAAATATAAAGCAGTTGAGGCCAGGGTTCGTGTGCAAAGAGAATGTTCCCTGTTGGGGGCTTAGTTCAGGGCTGGCTTCAGGGAGGAGGTGACACACGAGCTGAGCTTGGTTATGGGTGGTTAGAGAACAGGGTCCTTGGAGGAACAGAATGAGGACCCAGAGTGTGGCAACAGGAGGTGGTTATACATAAAGTATGTAGCACTTCACAGTTTTCAGAAACTTCTAGCTAGTTTTTCATTTGATCCCTGTGACTTCCTTGAGAAGTAAGCATGCCAGATTTTATTGCCCCATTTTACAGGTGAGAGAAATGTGAGAGATGGAGAGTGTAGGTCACCCCTAATGGTAATATAGGTCTCCAGCAGCAATTTAGGCCCAGAACCTGAGACTTACATCCCTAAACCCAGGGCCCTTCCTGCTGGTGAGCTTGAGTCAGGCATCCAGCGGGGAGAGGCATTTGGAGCGACCCCGGACTACTCAGCCATCAGGAGATTTTATTTCTCTTCCTCATCCTGGGAGTGGAGGCGCTTCAGGAATCCCGGTAGGCAAGCTGGCCCAGGCTCTTTCTCCGGCTGAGCTAGTATTTTAACAACGTTTCTCTGCTTGACAGGGAGCTTAATGCAGGGCCATGCACACAGTAGGTGCTCCATAAATATTTGTTGATGCTGTGGATGCAGTGTAACTGGCTCCCAGCAGGCCCACCATACCTAATTGCCTCTGAAAGGACTGGGAAGAGATTGAAAATAAAAATTTCATCAATAATAGAATCTGTTGTTTTCCCTTCTCTGCCCAGGGAGACTTTGGTTCCTCAGTTGCATTTCCAGTATTTTAAGATGGGAATAATTTTCATAGTGGCAGGTACAGCTGGTGAGATGCTGTTTTAATACGAAGGAAAATGCTAGAATAGAATTTAGGAATATTAAGAAGGGATTTGGTTTCTGACAAATATTAGCTGTAAAGGCCGGTATGAAGATTTTAGAGAAATTTAATTAAAATTTAATCTTCTTTCTAATTAAAGTTTCCTTTAATTAAACTTAAAATTAAATTTGCTTTAATTGGAGGAATTTAAAGTGTATTACCTTTTGAGTGTCAATCATTTCGAAAAAAAAAATTATGCTGCTTTGTCTAGTTTAAAATGAGGGTCGGTGTCAGGTTTCCAGAAAAGTAATAAAAATATGGTATTTAAATATAAATCAGCCCTCCTTGGTGTTTGGCTCCCCATTTGCCTAGTTCAGAAACACTTGGCTTAAATTGCAGTTTTTCTCTGTGTGGGAGACCTCTGGAGAAGGTCAGGTTTAAACCGTCAAGGACCTTAATCTGAAAGTTCTGTGTTTCTTTTTCTATTATTCAGGCTCCCTGGGGAGCTGTCTCCCTTCTGGCTGGATCACGCAAAACCTCCCTCATGCCTGTTTCAGAGAGCCTGCTCAACTGAAAAATCTGGGGAAATGGTTGCTACCTCTCTTTCTCTGTGGCTCCAAGCCCGTTCATGTTCATTTTTTTTTCTCAAAGCCTTTTCTATGTGATATATTAGAATCCTTTCAAACCCCAGGTGCCATTGCCTCAAAAACTGAGGCTGCAAGTGAGTTAATTTCTTCTCCCAGGAAGGCTCCCTCTTATGACTTCACCGTTTCCTAAAACTGCATCTCAGAAGAGAGTGTTCATTCTCCCTTTACATTCTCATCCTCCAGGGTAGCCATCACAGCCACAGCTGAGTGTAGCTCCTTATCTCAACCCTCAGTTAATGAAAGTAATGTCTTCTAATCGGTTCTGTCTGCTCCCCACTCTACCTCTGACCTATCCTGCATACTCTCGGCAAGTCTCTAGTCTAAGAATACTGCTCCTTGTCTCCCAGATAAATTCCAAACTACTAACCCTGGCGTTCTAGGCCTCCAACCGTGTGGGCTTCAACTCACCCTTTCCACCTTCATTCCCCTTGACTTTGCTGACACACTTTGTTCCAGCCCTGCTATTCCTCATTGCTCCTTAAACATTCTATGAACTTTCTGGCTTCTGTGCCTTTTGCCACACTGTTCTTCCAGACTAGAATGTTTTCTCTTTCTTCAAGATCCTGATGAAATTCCAAGTCATTCACAAAACAAGCCCTGATCAGTCTGTCCTGGCTTTGTTCTCTGCAGCCCTGTAGTGTTTATTCTGTTCAATAACATTTACATTCTTTATTCACATGTATCCTATACTTGACAATTTCTGAAGCTTAAAGTATACTATCTTTTCATTTGATCACTGGAGCCAGCTTTGATATATGTCACATAAGTTATTTTTATTCATATTTCATATCTGACCAATATGAAGCTTCAAAGGGTTTTTGTTTCCTCAAGAGCTGACAGCTAGTGAGTGATAGGGTGAGGATTAGAACTCAGTTCTCTCCTGGCTTATTTCTGCAGGTTCACTTTACTTTCTCTCCTTTGGAAAGGTTTCCTGCAAAACTGGTTTTTGGTTGATCTGTTTAAACAGTTTAAATAATTCCAAGAGAGAAGGACAAAGACCTTTGAAGAACTCAGATTTGAAAACTATAGGGACTTGCTAAGCTCGTTATAAAGATAATCTTTTGCTATTTTTATTCGAAGTAAGTATGACACAAACAAAGATCTTCTAAGGAGGATAAATGACTTGACTGCCTACTGGTATCACTGCTAATGGAGAAACACATTCTCAAGGGCATCTGTCTCTCAGTTCCTTCCCTCCCCCACCCCCTCCCTTCTTCCCTCCCTCCTTCCTTCTTCCTTTCTTCTTTTGGAAAAGAATGATATAATTGTAGTGAAAGGCACAGACTGCTATGGAGAAAAGAAGTGGGTAAAGCAGCAGATAAAGTGGACTAGGCTTTTAGGGCACAA
The DNA here is from genome assembly GCA_004026545.1 of Mormoops blainvillei. Lineage (NCBI taxonomy): Eukaryota > Metazoa > Chordata > Mammalia > Chiroptera > Mormoopidae > Mormoops > Mormoops blainvillei. The sequence goes on along the minus strand of PVJD01000226.1, from coordinate 308,733 downwards.
AATTAGAATTCAGACCTGGAGCTTGAATCTTCTTTTGGATTCTTAGAGCCAACAAGATACCTGGTGCAGCTGCAAAGCCTACAGCAGGGTAGCCAGGGCACAGACACTGAGGTGGAGGCTCCACTGAAGTCTACGTAGTCTGTTGCTTGAGGTGGCCTGGGTCTTGAGCAGTCCTTCCTACTCTTACATTGGGGAGGAATCCTTAAAGTGCTAAGGGGCTATTGCTTTCACATCTCCCTTCAAAGGAAAGTGCCCTCAAGCAGTTCTCGCAGAGTTGCTGGAGCTTCTGCTCTGAGTGTTGAGAACAACTGAACCTGACTTCCTGCCATTGTCTGGGCCATCGAATGGTCTCAACCAAGGGCAACTATGGACAGGCCGGAGTACAGGAGGCTCGCCGCTGTGTACTTTGTTGAATAAGGCATGCTCCATATTAGATTAAAATGAATCTATCCAACAGACAGTCTCTCTTAGGGAAGTGAATGCTACAGGCCAGAGGCTGGTGGCTTTCCTGAGGTCCTGGGGAGTCCTGGAGCAGATGAACCACTTTCCTTGAAGCTTGGAAGTCTTGGAACCCAAACTGAACCAGTTGCCTTGAAGTCCTGCTTCTCTGCGTGAACTGAATAAATGATCATTACATAAGGCACCTGAGAATGTCTTTTCTTTGTAGAAAACCTAGGGTCCTGACTATGTAAATGTACATCTCAAAATCTTTCAGAGTTCTAGATCCAGTATCTTTTAAATCGTGAATGATCAACAGTTTTTAAAGGCTGCCTGTCACTTTCCTGCCCTTCTAAACATCCCTCTGTTAGTTCTCTAGATCAGGGGTCAGTAAGCTTTTTTTTTTGCTTTTTTTTAAATAAAAGGCAAGCTAGTGAACATTTTGAGCTTCGTAGGCCTCACAGTCTATGCTGTAACCACTCAGTTCTCTCAAAGCGGCCACAGACAACACAAAATGAATGAGCATGGCTGTGTTTTAATAGAACTTTATTGATGGATGATGAAATTCCATATGAGTTTATACATTTCACATAATTTCCACGGGCCATGAAATATTCTTTTTGAAATTTTTTTTTTCAACTTCTTAAAAATGTAACAACCATTCTTTAATCATCAACTGTAAAAAACACATGGCAGGTCAGTTTACCTCCCTGGCCCTTTCCTTATACGTTGTGCTTGTTTCTCTCTGGGTCACTTCTCTCCCCCCAGCGGCGCCTTATTTTCTCATTTTCACATCTTTGTTGATGTTGTTAGTCTCCTAAATTGGAAAATCTTATTCTCAGTGCAGGTATGTTGAAATTCCACCGCATGCTGAAAGCCTAGCTCCAATATCGAATTGAGGCTGAATCTCAAGATTCCCTGACCTCTAACCATACTAGCAATGGGAAGTGATTAGGACTTTGGAATTAGGCTACCTGCGTCTGAATCCTGGTCTCACTGCTTACTAACCCAGTCTCGCCTTGGGTAATTTAACCTTATTAAGCCTCCTCTGAAAAATGGAGATAATAGCAGCACTGTACTCAATTCACAGTTCAGAGGGCTATTGTAAGGATAAAATATTATAAGCAGGTAAAGAGCTTAGCACGGTACCTGACCAGGATGAAGTAATCTGTCCATGTTAGCAGTTGTCGGCTCTGTGTGTTGGGTCCCGTGCTCAATGGTATACTATCCCTCTGCAGTTTAGAGAAGAAACGATTTCGCAGTGAAAACAAAGTCAATGCCATATCTTTTGTTTCACCAAGCGTCTTCATTCTTACACGTACATTTTAATTTCTCCCCCTTGGTTTAGAAATAACTTAAAAGAATTAATGTATTTTTTTCCCTTTTCTTTGTTGATGCTCATCCCTACAGAGGAAACATAATTTTCTATTTTTTATTACTATTTTTAAAATTTTAGGTTGGTTGTATGTGGTGGTAGAATTAATGCAGTTTCTCCCTCCTCCAAAAATTTATGTTCTCAAAGTCTTATCCTACTGCTACATCTTGCTTTGAGTACTAGAGGCATCAATTTATATCTACCCAGTTCCGGGAATAATGTTGGTTTATTAATTCTTTCTGTAGAGTATAGAAGCAGGGCCAGGAAATGCTGCAGAAAATTTATTTCCTTTCAGTTGCCTTTTGATAAAATATAAAGAACATCAGGTAATTAGGAGTTGGAGGGTAAGATTTTATTTTATTTTTTTCATTTAAACTCATCTTAAACCATGTCAGGTACAAGTTGGAAACCAGTTTAAACTTTTTGAATTCAAGCGTAGTTTTTTATAATCAACGATATTTACCTTCTATGGTTACTTCATCTATCATTTCATTCATTCAGTGTGTGTAAGGAACACTTCGATATCACCTCAGCTAGGCTGTCTGGGAGAAAGAAGATAAATGAGGAGCAGTCATAATTAACTGAAGTAACTCCCAGGCTATTAGAGTGCATAGCTGTACAAACACTGGGCTCTCACATCGGGCAGCGTGAGACGCCCTGGGCCAGGCACACAGCCACCATCTGGTAGGAAGCAATGGCTAATGGCGATGGTGCAAGGGGAAAAGGCTCCAGAGCCGTTAGATGGGTCTGCAGATTGATCAAAGGGCGCTCCTCACCCCGCACCCCAGGCGCAGCTTGAGCGAGAAGGCGTAGGGCAAGCTCCGGGGTGGGGGAGGGGTGGGACGCGGGGCGGGGGAAACAACAACAACGCTGCTGTGTGTGACTGGAGCAAATGATGTCTGCGGGGATAAAACGAGAGACGGAACTGAGAAATCTACACTCACCTTGGCAAAGCGCACTGCAAAGACCTAGCTATCTTGGAAGAAGGCAAGGTGATTCGGTTAAAGGTAACAATGATCTTTTTAATTCGGAAAATGTTAGAAGACATTATTCATAGAACTAGATATGAAAATATGAACATTTCTAATTTTTAAAAGGCAAATTATGGAATTTGTCACCACCAAAAGGCAATTTCTAATAATAAAGCACACATCTTTTAAAAAGCATTGTCTAATCATCTTACCCTACTTAAGCCAAAGAAGGTTTAGAATATAATGGAACCATAAAAGTCCTCTGATTTAATATTTCCAAACACTTTTTTAAGTGTAAGAATCCCTTAAAAATGACATAAAATTTCCCAGATTCTCCACGTAGTAGTTGTATTCTCTGATTTAAAAACTCATACTTACACAAAAAGCAACTATGTGTTTAGTGACACTGTTAAGTGAATCTGAATCTTACTCATCTCTGCATCTATAGTATGTTGGAGAAAAATTGTCATAAAAGTGTATGTGTACAATATATTATTTGTTCAGGCATGGCCAATGCTAGTACCCAATAGATATGTGACTCTGTATAACTTGAAGAAGGGAGTGTCCTCCCATAGCCCAGTCCTGTCACCTCTATTAAGTTTCGTTAAGTGGCTTGTCTCCTAGTGGTAAAGTCAGAATAGGACTCCAGGAATATTCAGGTAAACTCAGGTTTCATTGATTAAGCACTTCCTATGTGCTTGGTATTATGCCAAGACTCTGACGGGTACAAAGAGAGATGGAAGAGTTTGTGGCTTGATTGTTTTTGCTCAATGGATATCCTTTCCATAGTATATTATATTTAATTTTTTCCTGTAGAATTCAGTAGTAGTTAATGATATAGGTCAACAAATGGTAAGAAACATTTAAAGATAGGCTTTGTAGGTTTTTTAACCATGGATTTAATTTGTAACGGGAACCTGCAAACACCCTGCCCAAGGCTTCAGGAAAAACTTCTACCTTAATACCAATTCCTCTAACGGGTGTACTATCAGTAGTATTACTCCTCCTCCTCCTCCTCCTCCTCCTTCTTCTTCTACTTCTTCTTCCTCTTCTTCTTCTTGCCAAAGGTCATGTTCAGTGTTGCTATGTTGGAATTCAAAAACGGTACAGGAGCAGTATTGTACTGGCTTGATGAGGTTGGGTAAAACTTGCATGGACTCAGGGATAGACAAAGGAAAAGCACTTCTACACAATTATTGAGTCAGCAAATTATCCTGTGATGAAATGGCATGGGGCCAGATGCCTGAGGACCTCGATTTTCTTCCTGAATTTTCAGTATCTTCATCCAAATGGTGCAGATCATGGGCACCAGTCTGAGACCTGGGGTGCAAACCGAGCTCTGCTCCTTACTAGCTGTCTGGCCTTGGTCTTCGGTATCTTTGTGTGTTGGTTTCTCATCTGTAAAGTGGCTATAGTTCACATAGTAATAGTGTTTGCATCATGTGCTACTAACATACATGAAGCACCCAACCCAATGTGTATTGCCTAACATTCAAAAAGTTAGCTATTACTATGAGCTATAAAGTAATGCAGTTTGGATTCTCTGAACTTTGGAGCTGGAACAGCATTCTATGGGTTGGAATTCTGGCTCTGTCACTTGCTAACTGGGAGAATTTAGGTAAGTTTTTTTTTTTTCTAATTTCTCTAAGCCTCGGTCTCTTCTGTAATATGAAGACAATGATACTAATGCATGGTTCTGAAGATTACACAGATTTCTTAGTACACTCTCTGACACATGGTGCATGGAGAGTGATTTACAGTCATTTCTATTTATAATAGCATTTGATGATTGTCATTTTGGGGCATATTTATGATTGGCTACCATGTAGAAAATCCAGTACTAAAAGTTTTGAGGAATATAGTATCCTGTAGTCTCAAAAACTTACTAGTTATCTAGGGAGGTAAGAAATACAAATCACCAACAATATAAATGTGAAAAATGCATCATGCAAAGATGGTACAAGGCAAGACATCATTAACTGTCGAACGGCATATGAGTTCAAAGAAGGCAAAAGCCCAGCGAAGACCTGTGATTCTGTGAAAAACCAAGACTTTATCATAGAAATGTATTTAGGAAGATGGCAGGCGGCAAGCCACACAAGGTTCAGGGATTCTTCACTAAATGTACAGAAAATGAATTGCAGTTTATCTCCTGGTCAAAGTCTGGGAGTGACAGATGTCCAGACTAGGAAATCTGCCATTACCATGTGCTGACAAAATTGGATCCTTTATGAAGAGTGTTACTCCTGGTTTATTTCGGGCACTTTGTTAAGTTTGTCTTCGACGACCCTGCTGCTGCGGTTTCCGCCATTCCCCCACAGAAGCTGTCCTGCGGTTTCACTGACTCTTGGTTAGGGGCTCTTCCCTTGCAATAGGGCATACATTTACTTTCTGTCGATCTCATTTCATTGTTCTGACTGACACCCTCTTGGGCAACGTAGAACTATTTTTCCTCTTTGGGGACTTAGGATCTTCAGTATTTGCCTATGTGCCCCCTCCCCCAAACGCTACCACCCCATCTCAATAGCTTAGCTCCGTTATTGGTATAAATGCTCCCAATTTAAATGCTAAGCCACTAGAGTATTTTTAAAGACTCTGTTCTGGGAAAAGTCAGGTGGGGACAAGAAAAGGCCGTTGATTTAGAAGAGCAGATTGCAAGCTGTAGAGGTAAATGACTGTGTATGTCTAGTGAACTACTTGCCATGTTGCTTAGCTGGTGAAGAGGGGAAAAAATGGCAGGAATCAACAAGAGACCAATTAAAGCCTGACCTCCTTACCAGGGTGGGTCCTGGCTGCGGGTATCTGGGCCAGGCAGGTGGCCTCTAACTACCTCTCAACCTGTGCAACTAGTTTAGAAGCTTCTATTCTGAGGTTAGATAAAGGCGGGGGTGGAGAGCCATTCTGGAAAGAGACCGTAGCTTGAGAATGGTTTTCGATAACATAGCCCCCCTTGGAAGCAGAATGTGAAGATGAGTAAAACCTTCAGGGAAATAAGCGGAAGGTACTGGGAGGAAATTGTGCAATGGAGCAAACTGGGCATTGCCAATTTGTTTTAGAGAACAGGAGGAAAGAATTTTCAAGGACAAAGGGTGAAAAGCAAGAGGGGAAAAGAAAATACACACACAACACACACATACCATGTTCAGGGGATTTCTCTGATATTCCATGCAGCTGGACTGACAGGTTCTTGTCTTCAGGCTCTGTTTGTCATCCAGAATCTATCAAACAGGCAGTTTTGAGAAGGCACTTTTCTGGGATGACAGTGTTTAATGATTAAGGACTTTCTTGTTGAGTTTAGCTTTTCTGACAAACGGGTGTTATCATAATTAAATGCACAAACCTCCCTCCTATCCTGTGAATTACCATTACATGAGGTTATTTTTTTCTGTTTGCTTCAGTTGCTCCTGGCACCTCTCTCCTTGAACCCCCTCCTCCAAGAAAAAATTGTGAAGAATATTTTTTTCCCTGAAAAACGACCTCGTTTCTTTAGTTCTGCTGAACAGAAGTTGGATTGTTGGGTATCTCCAAATTTACTGTGCCGGATGTATCTCAGGATGGCTAGAGCACCTCGTGTCAAAGGTGATTATTGCTTGAGGCTCCTACTAAATTTTCTGAAATCACATGCCTTGGCTCTGAGAGCTTCAACCTCATTATCAATTAGTCCTGCATTTTGACCCTAATTGAGTAGGCATGTTATAGCATAAATTAGTAAAATGATTGATGTTACAATTTTAAAACAAGAACTTTACCTTCTAGTTAATCCATGTTTTGTCTTATTTCCAAGTACTTTCCAATGCGCTCTTCTTGATAGTGTGAGGATAGTTTCTATGAAGTCTAAACATTCTGGGCTCCTGGCACGTGCTCATTGCAGTTCCCTGCTTTCACTAAGTGTATACCAATTGTACGCCCCACTCAAGTTCCGAATCAAGGTCCACCTCTTCTAGGAAGCCTTCTATGACCCTCTGCCTATTTTTATTCTAAATGAACTTCTACCTCCCCATTTTTTAATCATGTATCTATCTATCTATCGTCTATCTATTATCTATCTATCTATCTATCATGTATCTATATATCATCATATCTACTTATATCAATAGATTTTTTGGGAGCAGCTTTAGATTTATAGCAAAATTGAGTGGAAAGTACAGAGAATTCCCATATACCCTTTATCCCCATACTTGGACTCCATTTATTTTTCATTTATTTAGAATAGTCCCATTTTTTTTTATTTTGTGTGTGTGTGAATGTGTGTAAATTTTACCGTCCCATTGAGAAACTAGGATCCTTGCCTTCTCTTGGCGTCCAGGGTGATACTAATGCATAACAGGATAATAAGTGCTCAAAAATGAGACAGCACTTGATAATGTCATTGTTCTTTCTTAGCCATAGAAAAGGTTAACATTTATGGTACATTTTTTTTTCCTTCTTATAGCTTGCTTTTCGATGTTGCTATTGATGTTTTCATACTACATGAGAAATAATGAGCGAAGGGCTTAATGTTCATAATGCACAACGTCTCTATCCAGGTTTAGGCTCAGGGCAGATTCCTACCCAACTCTAGGCTCATTACTTGAAATAGAAACCTGTCACAAGAATACTTATTGTACAAGAAACAGTGTAGTTGGTTCTCTTCAGATACACCCATATTTTCTCATTTTCTGGAAAAAGAACTTTAACTGATGTTCCAATTGTGTTAGATGAATTCCTTTGTAAACCAATGATTATGCCAAATGAAATAAAAAATTTCAAAATTTTTTTGCTTCCTCACTTGAACAGACAGCTTTAATCTATTTATGCACAGAAGAGAGGAAAACTCACTCATCTAAGCCTGTGACTAAGGCTATTTATCTAAAGGCAACTCAAATATGGTGCCCTCACAAAAGTAGGATCAGAAATAAACTAATTTTTTAATCTTATGTCCCAAAATGGGGTAAAAAATCCTCTATCGAGACAGCTCTATTTTTTCATAGCAGAAGTTCGTGAAGTAAGTCCTTAAAATCACATCTGTTCACCTTATGTGACGGGAAGGAGAGGCGACTTCTGAAGCAGTGATTGAAATGGAAATACATTCAAATAAATGGACTCTGGAGCTCTACTTTGTTCTAAATAACCTCTACTGTAAGTGATCAGCTTATTTGAAAGTATGATGGGTGGGCTATCGGGGCAAGACTGTAACTGACTATTTTTTTAATCATTAGTCTATCTTCCCTTTTTATTCAACCTTTTGGAATAAGGTCTTACACTCAGGGCAGAACAAGGAGTGGGGGAGCTGAGCCTTCAAAGGACACTGCTCATGTTTCTAATGGGTTTTCAAGTGCATTCTTCTCCCTTTGGACTATGTCTCTTTCAGAACACCTAGGTTTGAAATTTGCTGAATTATTGTTAGGTGGTCAGAAACCAAGAAATGCCATAAATACTGATTTGTATATAAGGGGAAAAGAAATTTGATTTTTTTCTTAATCAAGAAAACCATGTGTTCACATCCTGTAACACTGACAGTCAAATCTTGCATGACACAACTCAATACCATGACTGAACACATCTGAGCTGCATGGGAACAAAAGATTAGTTACAACAATAGGTACATATTTGCATATGATAGGCTCATATTTTCCTTTATGAAACTCTGACTACACCTTAAGTTAGACTCATGTTTTATTTAGCTCGATCTGTACATTGTCCCTGTCACCTGAATTACCTCTCCTCCCCTTTTGCTCACTTGAATGCCCCTTTCTTTTCTATTTTTTTCAAGGAGAAAGGTGAAGAGAACTTTTCCCTTCATTGAAAACATGGCATATTTTAGGCATTATGCTTGGAGTTTTAAATACTGCATCTTATTTTATCCTTTTAGCAACCCTAAAAACAATAAAGTGTTATCTTTATTTTATAACCAGGAAATTTGTAGCTTAGGAAAGATTGAATGACTTTTCAAGTTCACATTAGCTCATAAGTGGTAGTGTTAGGATTCCAATTCCCTGTAAGTTTTAACCACGTCCTCCTCTTTCCCCTAACTTTGATCTAAATTTTATTTATTTATGAATTTAATTAGATCTTTCAATTTTTGGACTCAGCCATTTGCCCGTCCTCTTTTTCTGCTTCCCCTCTTCCTCCTTTCCACTTTCCTTTATATGCTGATGGCACAAAATTCAAACAATATAGAAACATATAAAGCCAAAGTTTTAAGTTTCTTTTACCTTCTTGCCTTATTCTTTCTCTTATGTCTTGAGGTAACAACCTGCAACTTATCTTGTGTCTCTCCAGGCAATTGTCTATGTACTTCGGACTATACAAAAACACATAGACACACACAGATAAATAGCAACACACATATATTTCTACATTTACACATACATTTATAGTTTGGATTAATATTTTTTCATAAATGGGGTTATGTTACATATATTGCCATGAGACTTGATACTGATCACATGAAATATCTGTTCTAGTTACTTGGCTCCATAGTAAATTAGCCTATAACATATGGGCAGAAAACAACCGTTTATTATTTTCCTGGATTATGTGGGTCAGAAATTTGGAAAGAACACAGTGTGGAAGGCATGTCTTTACTTCCCAGTGTCTGGGGCTTGGAGGACTTGAAAGCTGGAAGCTGAAATCACCTGAAGCTTCATTCAATCATGTGTCTAAAGGACAGTATGGCAACGCTCCTCTCAGCGTAGGCGTTTCCATCCGGCCTCACTGTGTGGAGTAGTTTGGGCTCTTCCCCCAGAATGGTGGTGGCTTCTTCCAGAGTAAATGTAGCCCCAAATAGAGAGAGCCAGAGTCGTGCTGCATCTTCTTTTATGACCTTGCCTTGAAGGTCACATTACCTCCGCTATGCACTATTAGTCAGAATAGTTACAAGTCCACCCAAATTCAAAGGGAAGGAGCATAGCCCCATTTCTAGGGAGGAAGAAAGACAAAGTTCCATTGTGAGAAGAACATGGGATCGGAGATATTCTTACCTTTATTTAGAAAAAAAATTGCTACAATAGCTTAGATTTGTTTCCAGATCAATCTGGGGTCCTATGTAGTATGCTGTGTTATACACATACTCTAATTTATTTGACCTTCTATTAGTAGACATTTTAAAAATTTATTTATTTTTAAGTATATTTTATTGATTATGCTATTACAGTTGTCCCACTTTTTTCTCCCCTTTATCCCCCTGTGCCCTTTATCTCCCTTCCCTCCAGTATTGCCTCACCCCCGCCCCCCACCTTAGTTTATGTCCATGGGTCATACCTATAAGTTCTTTGGCTTTTTTATTTCCTACACTACTCTTAACCTCCCCCTGTCTATATTGTACCTACAATTATGCTGCTTATTCCCTGTACCTTTTCCCCCATTCTCCCCACTCCCCCTCTCTGATGATAACCCTCCACGTGATCTCCATTTTTGTGATTTGTTCCTGTTCTAGTTGTTTGCTTAGCTTTTGCTTTTGTTTTTGTTTTTATATTCAGTTGTTGATAATTGTGAGTCTGTTGTCATTTTACTGTTCATAGTTTTGATCTTCTTCTGTTTCTTAGATACATCCCTTTAACATTTCATATAATATGGGCTTGGTGATGATGAACTCCTTTAACTTGACCTTATCTGGGAAGCACTTTCTCTGCCCTTCTATTCTAAATGATGGCTTTGCCAGTAGAGTATTCTTGGTTGTAGGTCCTTGTCTTTCATGACTTTAAATACTTCTTTCTGGCCCCTTCTTGACTGTAAGGTTTCTTTGGAGAGATCAGCAGGCAGTCTTATGGGAACTCCTTTGTAGGTAACTGTCTCCTTTTCCCTTGCCACTTTTAAGATTCTCCCCTTATGTTTAACCTTGGGTAATGTAATGATGTGCCTTGGTGTGTGCTTCCTTGGGTCCAACTTGTTTGGGACTCTCTGAGCTTCCTTGACTTCCTGGAAGTTTATTTCCCTTGCCAGATTGGGGAAGTTCTCCTTCATTATTTTTTCAAATAAGTTTTCAATTTCTTACTCTTCTTCTTCTCTTTCTGGCACCCTTATGATTCTGATGTTGGAACATTTAAAGTTGCCCCAGAGGTTCCTCAGCCTCTGTCATGTTTTTGAATTCTTGTTCCTTCATTCTGTTCCGGTTAAATGTTTATTCCTTCCTTCTATTCCAGATCATTGATTTGAGTCCTGATGTCCTTTCCTTCACTATTGGTTCCCTGTATATTTTTGCTTATTTCACTTTGTATAGCCTTCACTTCTTCCTTTATTTTGTGGCCTTACTCAGCCATTTCTGTGAGCATCCTGATTACCTGTGTTTTGAACTCTGTATCTGATAGGTTGGCTATCTCCTTGTCACTTAGTTCTTTTTCTGGAATTTTGATCTCTTGTTTCATTTGGGCCATATTTCTTTGTTTTGGTGTACCTGTTACATTGTAAGGGGCAGAGCCTTAGATATTTGCCAGGGTGGAGCAACCCACTTGGCTGCATGTGGCACTATATGTAGGAACAGTGCTACTTGGCCTGCTCTCACCCCACTTTCAGTCACTTCCCCCACTCCCCATAAGCAAATTGTGTCCTTCTGGTGCTGATTCCCAGGTGGGTGGGCTTGTGTACATCCTAGGACCCCGTGGGCCCCTCCAATGGACTCTCTTGTGAGATTAGCTGTTTCTTCCACCACCACAACCCCCCTAGATTTTTACAGGCAGAGGTTTTGAAACTTTCTTTTCCTGGCACTGGAACCCTGGGTTGCGCAGTCTGTCTCGCTCCCCAGCTGTTCCTCCTGGTTTATCTGCACATGAAATGTGAGACATCCCTGTCCACCAGCTGCCACCTCCCAGTCTGCCACCTTGCTGCACACCCTCTCTGCCCCTCCTACCAGTCTGGATGAATGTTTCTTCTTTAACTCCTTGGTTGTCAGACTTCCATACAGTTTGATTTTCTGGTAGTTCTGGTTGTTTTTGCTTTTAAATTGGTTGTATCTTTCTTTTGGTTGTGTGAGGAAGCAAATTATATCTACCTAAGCCTCCATCTTGGCTGGAAGCTATTAGATATTTAGATGGTCTCTTTTTATTTCTTAGTGTAAAGTGTGCCAATAAATATCTTTGTTAATGTAATTTTGAGCATCTGTCTATTTCTCTAGATTTGCATCCTAGAAATAGAAATTCTGGGCCAAAAATCATACCTATCGGATAGTGCAAAACTACCCACCTTAAATGCTGTTTGAAACTTTGTCTCACGTTGTATAGATGGCCTGTTTCCCTATGTTCTTACAAGACAAACTATTTTCGATTTTTGCATATATGAGGTGAAAAATAGATTCTAATGGTTGTTTATAATTTGTACCTCCCTGCTTGCTAGAGAAATTGAGTATTTGCCTCTGAGTCTATGCTTATTTTGTGAATTGTCTATTAATATATTTTGGCTATTATAGGGTTGTTTTTCCCTATTTTTGTAAATTGGAAGAAGTTTTTATATATTATAGATATTAATTCTTTTTTGTTATATATGTTGTACTTACCTCCAAGTATGTTTCTTGTCTTAGTTTGTGTATCATTACCTTATGGAAGTTTGTAAGTTCTATGACATAGTAAGTTATGGTGTTCTCTTTTATGCTTCTGGGTTTAGTTTTACATAGGAAAATCTTTCCTAGCCCAATATACTCTATGTAGTCTTCCACTGTTACTTATGGCTCTGTTTTTATATTTTGTCTTTAATGCATGTACATCATATATAAGTGGGAAAGCACATAATCAGAAAAGACCTCAAGTTTGTACCTAGTTGTCCATGTTTTCTTTTGTCTTACATGTCTAAAAGCTTCGTACCTTGGACAGCCTCGTTCATGCCATTTAATGCCTATTTTTATTTTCCACTTGGAAATTAAGTTTAGTTACTAAAATGAGAAATGCTTTTGTGGGTGTCTCTGAAGGCTAAGGATGTTAGCATTCTTATTAGAACATGCATCTCTTTATCAGAGGCTACCTGGAAGAGGACATGCATCTAAGTAAGGAATGTGCTGGCATTACAGTGATACCTCTGCTCTTCAACCATGTGCTCCAGGATTGCGTTATCATTCACCTGGTTTGTGCTAGAAGCAGAATGTCCTAATTTCTGTCTGTAGTCACATCTCACTGTTCTGAGTTATCCTTTCAATTTTCCTGTTGACATCAATAGGCCCTTGAGAGAATTACAAAGAATCTCTAGTAAGAGCTAAATTCTGTTTACTTCTAGCATCCCTAAGATTGTTTCCAGTTAGGGAATCGAGAGATCTGTTTCATTGCATGTGATGTCATTTTGAGAAGCATCTTCTAAAGAATGTTGTCGTCTTTCTATCCTAGGAAAGGGGGTTCCACCTTCAAAAGCCACACTCATTGCACAGTGAAGCTCAGACTGCTTCTTCTGGGGGAAGGCAGAGGGTAAACTGTGATCACAGCGATGGCTCTCTTAGTACACCTACATGCCTGATGTTTCACATGTATGTTCAACAACTTGCTGACACAGCTCTTAACATCCACATTTTTAGGCCAACAGCCAAGGCTCAGCAGGGTTAAGTAATGTGACATGAAGCCATGTCACTAGAAAGTGCCCGAGATAAGACTCCAGGTCAGGTCTGTCTTACTCCAAAGTCCACTGCTTCATAAACTGCCTCTTGCATTCATGCATTTGAAAATTGTTATCTCACATTAATAAAAATAAAAATAATATGTAATACTTAACACAGTGTTTTAAGCTTATTACATACTAGGATTCATTTAATCTTTATAAGATAACCATGGGAGATAGTGATTCTCTATTTCCAGAGCAGAATCAGAAATTAAGTAACTAGTCTAAATTTTTTTAGATAATGATTGGTGGACTGGGATTCCAAAGATAATAATGTCCAAAATCATAAATTATTTTAAAGAGTTAACTTATGAATTATAGCTTTATAACTATTGTTCTAGGGATGTTGATCTTGAGCCTCCACTGTTACATCGTGTAACTGTTACACTTCTGCATCAAAGGGTTACTCTTGGAGGAAGAGTTCTGACCTGGATGGAACCTGTATGTCAATGTGTGCGTTATTAAGCTCTGAACTTAAGTAAACAGAAGAGTCTGGCTAACTTACCCACAAATCTGCTTCATCTTGAGCAACAGGATTCTCACCCCACCTGAAGAACCTAATTAACCTGCCTATCCATCTCATTGTGGCCAGATGAGCACAGTCTCGGCAGAGCAGAGAATGACCTCTGGCCTATTGGAATGTGGGGAAGAGGCAGGGCACCCTGGGAAGACCTTGTTTGGAGCTCAGCAGTATTATCAGCAAGTAATTTCTCTAACAGAGGGAGGGAATTTGGATTGAAGACTTTCTTCCTTCCAAGAGCACACATTACAAGGAGGTAATGTCCAGTCCAGGCCACTGGCTCAGATGCCCCATGCATAGCCTCAGCATGGGCAAGGCTCAGCCCTGAGGCAACGCTGCTGTCAGTTCAACTCCTGAAAGACGCTGTAGAGGAACAGCTGTAGGATGCCACTGCTGAGGAAGTAGTTCCAGTTGCAGACAGTTGGCTTCAGAATGAGTGACCCCAGAAGAAGAGTGAGTCAAGGCAGTGGCAGGGACCACGGTTCTCTCCCTCAGCCCCGTTCTTAGCACCCTAGCCTTTCAAAGTTAGCATGACTACAGTCCAGGATTCTCCACCCCCCCTCACTGTTTTCAAAGAAAAAATTAAAAGTAAAAAAAAAAAAAAGAAAAAGAAAATAGGATGCACATGTTTGTGTAACAGTTAAACGGTAAAGGCAGACATGGAATCCAGCAGGTGCTCAATAAGGACTTGATGGACTAGCGGTTTTGATCAATACGCACTGTAGGGTAAACTCTGTTCGTCATTCATCCAATGTTTAAAAAAGTAGAACCTAACTAATCATAATCCTACTAATTTTTAAAATCATTGGTATTTAAAATCATGGTCCTGTGATAACAAGACTGTGAAGTATTATCTGATTTGTTAAAGATTAGGTTATATCCAGTAAAATCTATGGGTTAAATTGCATTATTTTTCTGAAGATTTTAATCCCCATATAGTGCAAAATGATTCAGTCAGAAAGTTTGATGAATTAATACAGCCTATTTCAAGCAAATTACACAAACAGTGAAGTTCATTAAATTCTAAAGCTATATTTTGGACCTTTTGTCAGATGGCATATGGATGACATGGAGCTAGTATGGACACCTCGTACTATATTTATTTTATACCAAGAACTTCTTAAGACATAACCATTGCTGTTAAAAAATTCATATGGCTCAATTGGTTTTCATATAAATTTAGTTCTAACAAGGGCCCCAAACAACATTGATTCAAAGAATATAGAAGTCAATATCTCTCTCACGTGAAGGTTCAAACTGGTCTGGAATTTTTGAATGCCCACAAAGCTATAAGGGACCCAGAATGGTTGGAAAAAGTCCATGTGGTTGAGATGTTATTGGGAAGGATTTTTTTGTTGTCCCCTCCCCTCCTGATAAGATGTTTTCTTCACCCACATATAGCTGTCTATATTTTTATTACTTCTATAGAAAGAGGCTTTATCCTTTTCTTAAGGGCACAACCCAAATCTGCCAACATCAACTGAACTAATATTCAGTTGATCAGAACTTAGCCATGTGGTTGGGAAATGTGTTTCTAGCTAGCTAGTGAATTGCCCAGCCAATATTTCAACTATCATGTAAAAAGGGGAGGATGAATAATGGGGGTTAATTGGAAGCCTTCCTCTTAAAACTCTATATAAATAAAAAAGGTGAGTAATTTCTTTCTCTCACCTTGTATCACTGACTGTTTCCAAGGATAGGCTCAATAGCTGCTTGCTAGCATGGTATAGATAGCTGTCCAACTGACCCTGGTTCTGGTTCTATGGTATTGCCTTCAAAATGTACTTGGACCAGACTGTACTATCATGCGAAGCTTAGAGTGACCCATGAAAGCTCTTCGTGCCTGAGTGTCTATGTTGTCCTGCATTGCACCCTGTAGTCAAAGTGTGTAGGCATGGCCCAGAATTGCTAAGGATATATGACCCAGATGATGTGGCCTCTGGGAGCATCCAGGCTCTTTGGACTAATCTGCTCCTACTGAGACTCTGATCGGGCTCTCACTCACTCAGGTGTCACTACTCATAGTCAACTATTAGTTGGGGGTCTGAAACCTCATCTTTCCATTTTTCTGTTGTTGATCTGGGTCCTCAACATGATTACTTTCTTCTGTGTCATAGATAGATGGGTAAGTAGGTAGGGAGATAGATAGACAGGCAGACAGCTAGATAGATGTTATGAGGGGTTGACTAACATGATTATGGAAGCTGAGAAGTCCTATGATCTGCCATTTGCAAGCAAGAGGCCCAGGAAAGCTGGTGAGACAGTTCCAATCTAAACCTAAGGCCTGAGGACCAGGGGAGACAATGGTGTAAGTACTGACTGAGTGCAAATGCATAAGAGCCAGGAGTGCAGATGTCCAAGGGCAGGAAAAGATGGATGGCCCTACTCAGGCAGAGAGCAAATATTCATTTTCTCTGACTTTTTGTTGCTGTTCAGGCTCTCAAAGGATTGGATGATACCTACCCACACTGGTGAGGGCAATCTTTACTCAACCTACCTATTTAAATGTTAATCTCTTCTGGAAACACCCTCACAGACATACCTAGAAGTAGCATTTCACTAGCCATCTGGGCATCCCTTAGCCCAGTCAAATTGACACATGTAATTAACTGTTACATTTAGTAAATCTGGTTTGACCCAAGTGATGTCTGTCAAATACAATCTCACTTGTCAACACTCTTGATGTTCATTTGCACAGGTTTTTATTCTTGTGAAAAGACTTGGTGGGAGGGAGCTCAGTGTAATTTGGTTAAGAACAGCTCTAAATTCAGATTACCCTAGGGGTAGCTCTCTTAGTTTCTCTGTGCAACAAACAGCTAAAGAAACTCCAGGGATTGGGCCAGGCCTGTATGACTCAGTTTCAGCATTCAATACAGCATTTATTGCACAAGTAGGTGTGCAATAAATAATTGTTTATTGAATTTGTGATACTCTAAATGTAAGAACATTATAGAGGCCACCCTGGAGCAATATTAATTCCCCTTTAATATAATCTTCTATTTCTAAACCAGAATTTGACTTGAAAGACTCTACTATTTCTTTAATATAGATGTTGGATTTATCACTTATTGGTCTAAACTTTGCTAGAAGCCTATTTATAGGGATATGAATTTTCTGTGTTTGCTATTTGGAGAACAATGTGGATAACCCAGTGCTATTTTGACCCCAACATTTAGACAGAGATGATATTTGAACTTTGTGCTAATAAATCAGAATTATACCAACAATGATGGACTCTAATTGATGAATTTTCATTGAGAAAGCCTTTTGAGAATGAACTCAAGCCAATTTAACGCCTTGTTCAATTTTCTATAGAGTGCAGTTAAGTCATTTACTATTTTTCCAATTTTATTTTATTTAATTAAAATTATTTTCTTCAGAATAATTCTTCATGCATAAAATTTATAATAATGATTTGATTCATCAATCATCTATAAAAATTCTTGCAATAATGCTCTTGCCAGTCTGAATTTTCTTTTATGGCAGTTATTCCTACCAGGTCCAATTTTCTTGGATCAGATACGCCAGATCAAAATTTGGGCAAGAAAATTAGATTATTCTGTCAATTTTTAGTTGATAACACATTTTTTTTCCACAATGCAGTTTCAGCCACTGTCAGTTTGACTTTGCAATGATTATTTCTACTAAGTCTAATTTTCCTGGGTCAATTTTTACAGTTTTGAAATGTATTAACATGATGGGATTTTTCAGTCAATTTTTCTATTAATTTTGCTGTGTGCAGTGTTAGCCTTTTTCGATTTAACTTTGTTGATTTTTGAAAAGTATTTACTTATTTCTTGGAGCAAAATTTCTTAGTAGGTCAAAAGCCTTGTGCAGTTCAGTCAAATGATGGGGTTAAAATGATAGGATTCTGTTTCATCTCGAAGTACCTCCCTAGTGTTCTGATGGAGGGATGGAGAGAGCCCTCCTTATACAAGGTTTGTAGTAATTATTACCTTGTGAATTTATGTTTAATTTTCCCTGGAATCAGAACTGGGACTAATTGGACTGAGGAGCCAGTGTTATTTCAAAATAAAAAAATTGTCTGTCAACTAAAATGGTGCAATTTAAAATCATGTTGGTGAATTTCTCCTTGGTACTCAAACAAATGTAGGTAAAAATCTGTCAGAGATCCCCTTGGATTTTCTAAATGTTCTTTTAAAAAATCCACATCAAATAATATTCTGTTTACCGATTTACATTGTATATCATTTTGAATTATATTTTCAGGGAAGATTTGAGTTTTCCCTCCTCTTTTAAGCCTTTATCTTTCTAAATTATAGAGAACCAATAGTTTTTATCTTATTTTTATTTCTTTTGTGATAGGTCCTTGTTTTCTCTCCTGCTCCACTCTGTCTTGCCCCAACCTAAACTCTTAGGTCCTGTTCTTGGGTCTGTGGGAACATGGTGCCCTCTGTCTACTTTCCCCCACCTTCCCCAGGCTCCACTGGCCTCGGCCTCCAGAATTCTGCTCACTCCTCAGGAGTTCTGAGAAGCCTGTGCGTGCTTGTCCCTCTGAAGGTGGGCTAGGCACCTCTTCAGTGTCATTCAGATGTTTAGCAGCAAGTGGCATTAGAGCATCTGTATGACTGATTGATTTTCAAAAGTTTTTTTATAGATGTGTTGATTATGTACAAAGACACCAGTATAACACACTCTGTCCAAATTACACAAATAATTTTGTGTAGCTTAAATGAGGCGTAGTATACAATCTTCCAAGAGCTTCCATACTTGTTGAGGAGTCAAAATATACCTTCGTAAACATTTAGAAAAATTAGAGGACACTAATTTGCCACGTAATTCCCTAGCCATGATGGATAAAGCTTGCAATAGAAGTTTAGGAAATAAAGATCCATGTGGGCTAGTGTTCTCAGGGAAGGTTTAATGGAAGAGGTAAATTATTAATTATTAAGAAAGCTTTGATATTTGCGTTGTATTTACTACAAAGATAATTATCGTTCAGGAAATCCTGCCAGCATTTTGATTTAAAATTTGTCTATGAGTCCTAATAGGATAAGCTGTTGTTTTCAGCAAGCCTTTGGGGTGTGTGGTAATCACACACACACACAAATCCTCATTTTACAGAAGAAATATTAGAAAATCTAGACTGTAAAGAAGGAAACTGAGAAATTCTGTGGCCCAGACTCTAGTCTGGGGAGATGGTGGTTGAATCCTAAATTTCCTGGCAATAATTTCCTGGCTCCAAGGGCAATAGAGAACAGAAATCCCAAGCAGGGTGGGATGCATTCATTCCTGTCACAAATATTTCCTGAGTATCTCTCCTGGGTCAGCTGCTATATCCTAGTTACTGGGGAGGCAGAAATAAACTACGCAGGTGCAGTCTGGGCTTTTCATTCTAAGGGAGAGTAAGGGAGAGAAACATTCATGTTTGTCTCCTGCTTCTATCACTTACTAATACTTTTTCTGTCTTTAGCTCTACCTTGAATGCAAAACATTAATTTTTCATGAAAGAGTAAGTGAAGTGACCTAAGGGAAGGGAAATGGACCTGATAACCTCTGGGTGCCCCTTTCAGCATGAGCGATTCCTGAAGCTCTCCAGCTGTCCCAAGCTGTGGTCCTGGAGAGCTGACCATCTTTCCCTGGTCTTCTCCATGTTTACCCTGGTGCTGGGGCTGCTCCCTGAAAGGCTTGCAATGGACAACCATTTAATAAAGTTCGTCTGTTCACTCTAAAAAATGAATCGGAAAACCTATAAGGGGGATTATTCTCACTGTATATGTATATAATTTCCCTTGAAGGTAGCAACATATGGAGCAATAATTATAGGAAAATTTTTTTCTAACATTATCATATTTAACATTTTTTTCCAAGATGAAATATTCATTTTTTAAAATTCTTGGCCCAAATTCAACGTTGTCCTTTCAAATGACTAAACCTTTGTTGAGTTCTCACGCACTGTATAATATAGGCTTAGTTAACGAGCCTCACCCTGCTCATCTATCAGAGCAAAATGTTTCTCAGTGCAGCTCAATCTGGCGACATGATAATATTATTGGATTTAACAGGCCCATTTCAGGTTTGCCCCTTCAAACTGCAGCTGTGTGGTCTGTGACACTGATTATCTTTCTCCTCTTCTTCCCCTCCTCTTGCTCTCTTCTTTAACTTCTGTTCTTCATTTTCCCCTTTCTTCTTCCTGCTTTCTCCTTTTCCTCTTCCTCCTCTTCCCTCTCTGCCAGGACAGTGGGCAGCCAGTACATCCTTGATTGCCTTTAGCTCATAAGCCATGGTAAATAATTTGCATTCCCTGCTTCTTCTCACAGCCTGAAAGCGGGTCAACTCTTCCAAATCGCTGTTGTGTCAGTGCCCCTTTCACAAGGAGTTCGGGATCAATGAGCAAGAGTTTTCCTACCCTTTCTCCTGATTTAATTTTAGTTCAATTTCCACCATACTTCAGAATCATTCCCTTACCACTCTGAATGGACTGGCATTCTCAAAATTTTGTAGCACTTGACCTCTCTGCTTTGCTTATCTGGTCCTTGACATGTTCTGCACTGCATTACTCATCACCTTCCTCGTGGGTAAACTGTAATCTACCTAGGGAAGAAAAGGGGAAGATACTTCATGGTTTTGAACTTCTATCATAAGCCAGGCAGTGTTAGAAATTTTATATAGATTATCTTCTTTACTTCTGATAATAGGCCAATAAGGTGGGTCTCATCCCCTTTCTACATTGACAAAACTTAAAGCTCAGTAGAATTTGAGACATTTGGCTGTTGCTGTTTGGACTTGAACTAGGGTCTATTGACTCCAAAGGAAATACTCTTGTTCCTAAATAAGCTTGTTTCCCACCACGTTACATCAGGGCGGAGGCTTTTCTTTTGAATGACTTATATCTAGGATAGCACCTTGCATTCAGGAAGTATCCAAACATTTTTGTTGACCTCTTCTCTGTTCTCCAGTATCCCAGTAGTCTAAAAATAGGGGCCCTCCCCAAATAATTATTGGTTAATCCATTGATTGGTTTTCTATATAACCTTTAAACATTCCCAGATATTATAAATTTTTAAGACACATGTGCTGACTATCCATAAAATCAACATATCCTGTTATTGATCACAAAAAAGATGTTTATCATCACTCTCTGAGTTTCAGGTAATCTCTTTAAATAGGTAACATATTTGCTTTCTTTGTTTCTGGGTTCTTACCTTTAGTCTTGTGTTTTATAAAATGTAATTTTGGCCCTCAGCACTGTTAGGGCTTTCAGGATGAGACTTTCATGCCTCATTTATTGTCTAAACTCACCTCCCTCTGGAATTATTGTAGGGGATAGCTATACACAACTAACCACAGTAACAACGGAAGACAAGCAGTATCTGCTGGCTTCGAGGCCGCTGTATCCTTATTTGCAGTGCAGTGCCCTCAGAGAACCTGAATATGACTTAAACCACAGAAGTCCTTGCTTCTTCCATCCTTTCCTCTGAATCTCAAATAGTCGAGCATTGCCAAGGTGGCTTTGGACCCAGAATGTTTCCCAGTCTGTCCTTCCTTGCCCTGATTGTAGTGGGTGCGGTCAAGGAGGTTAGAGAAGAATGGAAGAGCCATTTCTAGGATGGAGGCCCTGAATATATCTGCTTAGTTTATTAACCATGTAGAGAGTTAGGAAGGCAAATGAGATTCAGGGTGGCTGAATGGGTTACAGAGGGACAGACCCTGGCTTGGAAGTTAGCACATGGAGCAGGAAGTAGGTGTGTTCTCTCCATACTTGGGCTTTAATGTGTAACATACAGTGACCTTGATCGCTAATAAGAAAAATAAAAATGGCTTTATGTCTGAGACTCATCAATCAAATTGAAAGTGTCTCTTTCTTGTTGGAAATTAAGGAGCATGCTAGGAAGACATCTGGGTGTTTCCTTTATACTAAGCACTGATTCCCCGTGTTCCCTCCACACCCACTGGGAGACTCCATCCAAAAGCTGGGCATTGAGAAGGACACCTGGCTTTTCCCTGTTAACTTGCAAAGCAACCTGCATTTATTTATTTTACCTTTTCGCTCTTTGAGTAGGGGCAGGAGAGCCGCAGTTATGTGCTGACTCTTCAGGTGCAGCAGCACAGTGAGCTGCATCCATGGGGATTTTCCTATTCAGCATTGGCCAAATCATCCCAGCATGCTGACCTTGAACATAGTCAAATAGGCTAATCTTGTTTTTATGTCATCGTAATACTGCATTACTGGGGGTAGAGATGTTACTACAAGCTCAGTTCTTCTCACTGACGCTGTAAAGAATTATAGATCAGCAAGATGAAAGTGGATGAGTAAGAGTTTTATTAATATGTCCTCAAGGGAGAGAATGGGCCTGCCAAGAGTGGTGAGAAATGCTTAGTGTAGAAGAAGCAACAGAAGAGCCGAGGCTGGGCTGCCTTAGCTCACCAGGAAGTCAGAGAAAAGGGGACTTAGGGATGGGTTCAGGGGATTAGCCTGGGACCAGCTGCCAGCTGCCCATTGCCTTAGAGTTTCGGAGATGCATTCCTGTGAAGAAAGAAGGTGCCGGTGCGGAGGAAGAAAAAAGACTGTGCTAGCTGCTCCCGAGAGGGAGAGCTCCTGTACTGGCTGGGTCCTCTGTCTTGACGCTTTTATCTCTTTCTGGCAGGAAGGAATCTTAGGGGAGGGCTCAGGGGAGGGTTTCAGCAGAATATTCATCAGTTCTTCAGGTGTGCTATTTCAGGGTCATGGTCTCCCTTGATTGTCAGTGGCAGGACAGGGGGGTCTCTAGTCTTTGCAGTTGATCCTGGAGTTGCCCACCTGGTTTTGCTGCTTTTCTGGGCCTGGAGCTGAAATACAACTGAGGTCTAGACGTCATCTCTAGGGAGGTGACCTTTTGTATCTGGCTGTGAATTGCTAGGCCATTGTGTTCAGCTGCCTGTCTCAGTTTCTCTATTCTACTTGCCAAGGAATTTTTCCTAGTTTTCTTATTATCCTGTCTCAGAAAGATAGGTATTATTTCTTAACAGTGCATTAAAGAGTGACTAGCCAATAGACAAATCAGCCAGATAAAGTCAAGGTGAGAAGGGTAGCTAGCTTTGGAGCTATGACGTCCAGAACTTGAGGCGGGTCAGAGATCCAGCACAGCCACTCCAGCGATCTCTCGTTGTTCCCAGGCCTTGGCACGTGCCATTTGTCTTAGCTCTCTGTCCTTCGGGCTGTCTAACTTCAACTCCCCAGCCTGCACGACCCTTCCCCAGAGCCTTCCTGGAGCGTCTCCTCTGCCGTTTCCTGCCTTCTCCAGGCTGGGCGAGGGAGGTCCCTCTGTGTCCTCCTGGGGTCCTGTTCTCATCTCCAGCCCATTGTTTTGTAACATATTTAATTGCATCTCCCCTCCCCTCTCCTCTCTTGGCTGTGAGCCCCCTAGGGCAGCCCCTGGAATGGGGATTAAGGTTTACTGCGTATCTTCAACTTGCCAGACATTGTACCAGACGTGTCTTATCCATTATCTTAATAAATCTCTACAACTCTTCCCTGTGAGGGGGATTTTATTATCTTTATTTTATGGATGGGTAAATGGTGGCTTAGAGATATTAAGTAGCTTGCCCAAGGCCATTTATTAAGTAGTAGAGCTGGGATTTGAAACCATCTTTCTCTGACACGCCAGCCCTTGCTTTTCTCCTGGTGTTGCCCTTCAGATTCTCTGGTACTGGTCCTGGGCAGTACTGACTCGTCCGCGCGCTGCTGGCTCATTTAATATGGCTGCTTCATTTCACTTTTCCGGCCTCCTATCAGGGCAGCCCCAGCCATGGCTGAACCTGTCCGCTTCTCCCTTTCCCGTTTCTGCTTCTAGGTTTCCACTGCTGACTAGAAGATTTGCAACTGGACTGACAGAGAGTGACTGATATCGTCCCCGCTCATTTCACTGTCAAGAGTTGGGCCTGTCAGCAGTTGGTGAATAATATGCCAGCGATGGGCTCTGATCATAAATCGTTCCCCATTAGCTGTCACAGTCACACTCACCTCCCCAAGTCCTGGAGTTCCAGATGGGCCACTTTCTGCACTTATGCTTTAAAGAAAAAGCTTCCCTATTTGACCATTTAATTTTTCACTGGAGTGGGAGGCTCTCTGATTCCCTAGTGGTTCTCATTTTTGTATTCTGAGAGGAAGATGTGGATCGCTCATGATGGAGCATATAGTCCTTCCTCAGCTTATCGTTAATTGACACCAGATTAGAAAAGCAATTAGCCGCTTATTTTCTTCTCTTTAGATATTCCATCAGTACAGCAACTCTGTTTTTGTTTTTCTTGCTCTTCTCTGCTTCCTCCTGTTGACCATCCTCTTACCAAAATCTACTGTGACCGTAATTTATACTCACTGAGTTTTTATTAGGTATCTGGCTCCGGTCTAAGTGCCTTATGTGGATCGACTCACACAGTCCTCACTACACCCCTGTGCAGCGGGTGCACTCCTCCAGGGCATCATTAGCACACATGCAGTGTGAGCAGCATCCCTGGATCTGTGTAGTCTACTATCCTGGCACTGTTATCACCTCCACTTTAAAGATAAGGAAATGGAGAAGCAGAGAAGTTAAGTAAGTTGCCCAGCCTCACGCGGCTGTGGGTAGTGCGTGCTGGCTCCAAGTGCAGCTGCTGCTTCTACTCTCTGGTTCACAGTACGGCCCGGGAAAGAGAAGGTTTTGTTTGGGTATGTATTTGGGGTAACTGAGAGTATTAAAACTTTTTTGTTTCAACAAATGGTCCTTAAAATCTTTCTAAAATGACTCAGTTGGCTTCTGCTCTAATGAGTCGAGTTCTCAGTGAACTGTATTTTTATCTGTGTAAGTGAGGGTTTCTTCCAGTAGATGAGCCAATTCTGAAACTCGACTTTTATCTCAGAGGAATTTCCTTGTAGAAGGAGAAAGGATAGGAGATTAGTGGAGTCTCTCTACAAAAAGACCTGATTCAGACTTCTGACTGAAAAATTTCTCATCTCCGTATATGAGCTCCCCTGCATCCCTTAAAATAGTAGGTTTCCTTATTTTGGTGTTACACTAGGTTAGTGTAGAACTTTACTCCAAATCACCTTTCAATGTGAATTAAATAAGCATATATTCTCTGATGATGGGATAAAAACATTTTTTAACTACACCTTGATTATAATAGCCCAGGGCACGTAAGACATCACAAGCTCGACCCAGATTACAGACCACTCCACTGCTCCTGTGGATTTTAAAAAGAAAACCTCTGCTTTGGTATCTCCATTCACGGGGATATTCCCATCTCTGAATGTTGCAGCGGTCTACTCAAAGGGCGTTTGCTTAGATCAGTTCCGACTCAGCCAAACCCTACCGCCTTCAGGCAGGGAAAGAAGGGCTGTGTGTTTTAGAGCCACCTACAAATCACAAACACATGCACCATGATAAATTAATTTTAAAATGTTTGGGTGCCTCTATTTTGAGGTCTGGTACTTAGAGTGTGACCTTTGACTTGGAACATCTGCTCTCACGACTAACACCATTCAGGCCACGTGGAAAAGTCTTCTCATCCCTCTCCCTGCGCCCTCAAACACAGAGCACCCTCGAGCGCCGTGAAAGCGTGTAGGTTGAACGCTGTGGAAGTGAGAGGCAGACAGTGCTTTAGAGTGCTGGAGGGGCTGGAGCAGAGAAAGCGCATAGCTAAGAGAAAAGACAAATTAATTAGCATGTTGATTCTTTTCTTTCAGAAGGCGCGGGGGCAATCAATTTCTGAAATACAATGAGGGTCTATTTCGTATTGCTATTAGGTTCCACTTTATGATTCTGGAGGTACTCAGAAATTTTCATGGTGGCTGGAAACTTCTGCAATATTAAACAATTTATATTATTTTCAAATTTGTATGTAATTTTAGCTAGATGTAACATATGAAGAGTGATATTTATTCCTTATATTGACAATTAGATGAACATTGAAAATTAGTAAATATTTTTTACAATGTTTAATATTATATTTTCAAATTGTCAGATAGTTCAGCTTATAAAATAATACTTTCAAAAATTTTATTCACTAATTATAACTGATATTTTGCTTTTTAGTTTTTGATATTTTAGAAGAAAATAAACTTGAAGATATGTAAAATTTTTAAATTTTTTACAATATATTAATTTGCATTTATCAAAATACATTAAAATGTATTTACTTTGAATCCAATTACATTTAAAAATTATAAATCATTATCTACAACAGAATCCAAATTATGTGAAAATATTGGTAACAACTTGGTAATTTTATTAAATGAAGTCAAGAAAATACATTTTGTGGAATAAATATATAACATGAATTAGGAATATGTTTTTAAATATTGTGAGCGCATACATAGGACATTCAGACTTACAATAGACAAGTAATTATTAATAACAACTAAATTCAGTCATATTTTATATTTTGCCAACTTTTAGTCATTAAAAAGTTTTTTTTTTTTAATATTGTGGTTTGAAGATACATTTTCCAAGTAGGAGACTGGGACATATTTAACTGTTTGTTGCTTAATGTATAACTTTTAAATATTTAGGTATATGGCATGTGGGTCTCCAATCGTACTTGTGCCCTGAGCCCTACAAATGTGGCACTTTGGGACCACAGACTAATCTCTGCAGGGCTCAGCCTGTTCATTTATATGCTGAGCTCTCATGGCTGTAGTGAGAGCTGATAATCTATGCCAAAAAACTTGTAAATTACAAGGTACCATTCCAATATGTAAGTTACTGCGTAGCACTAGCTGTCTAAAAACACTTTTTAAATGTTAAATAAAAATCTATTTCTGCATAACTTAGATAACAGAATTTTTAAATCGAAGGAAACCTAACATAATATAGACCACTTCTCTTTTCTTCCCGTGGCACTTTCTGAGACAGCCCGTTTTATTCTTTGATAGCTCAGTTTTTAGGGAGTTGAAATGTGTCCCTCCTTCCAGCATCGTAATCTGCCCTCATCAGAGGCATTGTTATCGGTACAAATTGTTCTTGAATGTTGCCTCTCGCCCACCTTTAAAACTGAGATAATTTTCTAAGACATAATACATTGAAATTTAAAAACACTTCCAACTCTTGCGAGCCTTATTCTTTTAAAAAACACTCACCAGGGCACTGTATCTCTGTTTTTCCTGACATTAAAATTTCCTCCAAAATACACATCTTCAAGTACTCCTCTCCTTTAATGTCATGAATTCTAGGCTGATGTAACCACTTTCTCTTCTGTCCCATTTCTAAATTATTAGTTTATTTTTCTCATTGGTCAGAATTAAGCCCAGAATAACAACTTCCCTCTTTACTTCTTCTTCCTTCTGAGCAACCACATTCATGAGTGAAACAAGCTCAAGGTTGTCAAATACGGTACCTTAAAACATAGATTGCTTCTTCTGCTGATGAGAATTGTGCATATATAAGCAGCTTTGGTGAGGGAGTTACAGAAATGATGCATTACTTTTCATTTCACATGACTGTGAAATCATCCTCACCCCAATCTAGCAGGTGTCCTGAGAAAATACAATTGAACATAGTAGGAGCAAGTGGTAGGGGCCCCATGATGAGTTACAGAGATTTCTGGATATTTGTTTTAGGAAAATTCCGGCCCTAACCTCAAAACACTTTGTTTCTTCCTCCCTACAGAACCTTGTATTCAAAGATCTACATGGTTAAAGAAACCACAATTGTATTATAGAGCTGACAGTGTGTGTATATAACATTAACTGCGTGGGGTACCCTGGCAGCAGTTTAGAGGGAAGTTATGGCGGCTCACATCCTCCCACTGCTGCCTCCCCTCTGCGTTATCAAGTGATGGATCATTTGAAGTCAAAAGTAAACCCTGTTGAATTCTATATCCAACTTAGGGATGTACCAGAAATAATTATACCTTCTGCTACTTTGCAAAGGATTGTCATCAATAAATTCTAATAAACTGGAGTAGAAAGATTTTATTCATGCCATTCCCAAGGAATTAGAACATAGTAGTGTTATTTAGCAATGCAGATGTTATATTATTGTGTTGTTTATATGAAAATGGATATGACATGAAGAGGTATATCAAATGAGTGGGAGAGAGATGGGAGCTGGGCTACTGTTTTGATTATGCATATTTATTCATAATGCTGAAGTCGCTCCATGGAACCTCTTCTCCTAAGATGGATTACCTATTTTTAGAAGCCTTATTCTATTTTTCCTTCATATTTAAACGTGCCAATACCACCTTGGTACAATATTTATGAGTGCCTTGTTTAAATTGTACCTTAATTGGTTTAGTCTCCAGAGTTGTAAGATGTGATGCTAATACGTGGGACTGAGTGAGCGGGGAGATAATAATATGTGCTGTCGGGTGGCTGCTGGGGAATGGGCCTCGGTGCATGTTCTGAAAACAGTAATTGCACTGTGACTCTGATTTGTTGTTCTGGACATAATGTTGTTTTACCAGTAGATCACCTCATTTTCTATTATGATTACTCTGTCAGGACCCTGTTCCCATGCACATATTTTATTTTATGTACTCAATATCAGTATGCAAAAAAAAGAGATTTTTGTTAACCAGCTGATTAAAGAATTAAAACAGTTAGATGACCTCTATGCACACATACACAACATCATCTTTCATTCTTTCTTTCTCTCTTTGTGTGTGTTTGTGTGTGTGTGTGCGTGTGTATGTATTTCTTGCTTGAAATATTCATGGCATTGTGGTCAAAGTGATTTAGGGAGTACTTTAAATTATCAGTACTGTAACCCAATGTTATGACCCTTTCTTTAGTGGAATAATCACACCCAAGTAGTCCATTTGTTTCAACAAGAAAATAAAGAGCAATAAATTATTATAGACTGAGAAGTTAATATCTTAGAGGTTAATCTCCTTTCTGGAGCAGATTAGAAGGGTCAAGAGAAGGAAGAGATGCCTTACAATAACTTTGCAAATCATTTTCAGCTTGGTACAATAATTACATCCATCTTTGAAATTGGACCCTACAAACATTTCACAATACCTTATACTCACAAACTCATTCCCACTTCACGTTACTTACTAACTTATCAACCCCAGAATAGGGCACAACAGTTTCAAGTTTTTACTAGCTATGTCTCACCTTGACTCTAACAGGCTAATTCTTCCAAGCTTGCCCAACCTACTTCTCTAATCTAGGACACTCTGCCTATATTCTGTGTTTATAAAACCCTAGAGGAATCTCATAGGTTATAGATCCCATGGCAGTTCCCCTATATGTCTCTTTTATGACAGGTTATACCTAGCAACAAGACCAAACTAATATTGTATAACATATTTTTATATCAAAAATATACATTTACCCTGGTTGGGTGGCTCAGTTGGTTGGAGTGTTGTCCAATACACCAAAAGGCTGAGAATTGGATTTTCAGTCGGGGCACATGCCCAGGTTGTAGATTCAAGCCCCGGTTCGGGAGCATATGAGATCGATGTTTCTCTCTCACATGGATGTTTCTCTCTCTCTCTTTCCCTTCCTCTCTCTGTAAAATCAATAAACATATCCTTGGGTGAGGATAAAAAAAAGTACACATTTGTTTTTATTTCCACTTCCAACAATCTCTTAGCTAAGCAGGTAAGAGAAAGGAAGAGCCTAGTTTACAGACTTATTCTACAACTCCAGCACTTTTATGGTAGCCGTAACCCATCAAAACAATGGAAAGGAACCAGGGGCTCTCCTACAATCTTCAGGTTCTCTAAAGACTCTGTTTGTTTGTTTGTTTGTTTGTTCATTTTTCTCTTAAGTCTCTGGGTCATCTTCTTGTAGGAAGGGGCAGGTAGCATTTCTCCCTGCAGATCCCTGTGGTTGCAGTCACTAAGGCCTGGACCTTCCGAGTCAAGCTGCCTGAAGTGGAGATGTAGCATCTGCCTGTTTATGAAGCTTCCTACAATGTATCTGTGAGTTTTACAAATTACCAACAGATGTTCCCAGGTGGTTCACTTCTTTGACAACTAAGTCATTCCAATTAAAAATTTAAGGCAACACTTGCTTCATCATAAAAATGTGATAGAAATTTTAAAATTCCTATAACCAAGCCTTCAATTAATTTAGCCAATGGTATAATAACTTACATCATCTAAAAGTGATCTGATTACATCGTTAATACGAGGCAAGAAGGTGAAATAAAACCAAGGCCAGAGAGACTTCCCAGGGTCTTTTTTTATGGCTGAGCTTTTATTGTGCCAGGTCTTAAATTCCATCTTTCGTGGAAACCTTCACTGACCATTCCAGCTCACCAACTTTAGTCTTTAAAAGCATGACTTTCTTACATGCCAAATATATTCCTAGCTATTTAAATGATCTTCTGTAGTATCTTTGCTTTTTCCTCTCACTTAGGTTGGGAGCTATTTGAATGCAGGAGATGTATAGTAGATTCTTTTCATTTGGGGTATTTATATTCTACAAAGTTACCTGACCCCTGAATTAGCAAATACTGAATCATTGTTCCTAGGGGAAATATATCAGAATTGTTAAGTGAGTTGCCTGAGGTCTGTCCAGTAATAGGTACCAGAGTTGTGTTTCTACCCACTGGTCATCTTTGTATAATGATAAAAAGATGGCAAATTATCTTCTCATTTGACCTTAGCTGAGAAATGCAGGCAGGTAGGCAGCTATGAGAATTCGCAAATATGAAATCCATAAATAATGAGGATCAGTTGCATTTGTTATATTTCTTTGGATGTCGCAAACACTGAATATAGCTTTTTGCCAGTAGTGATTGTTCAATAAAAGCTTGTTCAGTGATGTGTTGGGTGAGTGAACAAGTCAACAGTGCAAAATCAAATAGTAAGAGCAGGGTTTATTTCTCGTTCTTTTGTAGCACGCCTCCCATTGTGCTGAAAAACACATAGTGAACGTGTTGACAGCGTGGACTCTGGAGATAGAGGGTCTGGGTTTGAGTCCTAACTCCACTATTATGTCCACCTCAGTTCCCTCATTTACAAAATTACAGATAATAATAGTAGTGGCTTCAGGAGTTGTTATAAGAATTAAATGTGTTGATATTTGAAAAGAATTTAGAAAATACCTGGCACATAGTGCTATACAAGTGTTTGGTAAAACAAAGTAAAAAAACAAAACAAAGCACCCCAAAAAACAAAACCCAGAAACAAAACCGAAACCAAACACCATGTTCTGAACACCTAGCGTTACAATCATCTATTGTTACTGTATTTCTAAAAATTAACATCTATTAGTTTCCATTTCCCTATCCTTATGGAGATACAAACACCTAACTTTGTTCTTCATAAGACTAGGAGAGTACAAAGAAAACTGTATGGAGAAGTATAAACTTAAAGAAATGCGAAATATTACTATGATTCCTCTGTATGCACGTTTGGCAGACTTCAAAGCTACAATGTGGTCCCCTGGATCTGTCCTAGCCCTGCTCCGGAACTTGCACTTTGCAGTTCACCCAGTACATGGACAGGTAGCAATTTTGTTGTGACTTTCTCACACTTAATGTCTTTGAATAAGCTGACAGAGCTGCTGCACTGCCAGGAAATAACCGTTTAGGGCGGGACTGTATACATTTCTTCCTGTTCCACCAATCAACAGGTTGTAACTTAAGATAGAAATGAGGCCTCTGAGTTCATGCTGGAAATGGGGGGGAAAAGTAAGAAATGATAGGTTGTCAGCGCACCTGAAAAGGTGCAAGGCATCAGAACTGAAAATAAAGACTTTATTGCCTTGCAAAGGAGGCTTGGTAGCATTCAGACATTACCTACATCTCCTTTAATGATTCCATTTAAGCTGTCATTTTCTGCATTTACCTTGCAGCATTCAAAAGCCACTATACTTACGTGTTCACAGCCAAAGCATTGCCAACATTACAAAAGTGGGGAGAGGGGGAGAAAATGGTCTATGATGTATTTCAAAGAACAGTTTACTTGCAGAAAATTAGCAGTAATTTTGAGGCCACTCTTAAAGGAAAGTTTCGTTAGAGATAAAAATGCTAACATTGAACAAAAAGTGGTGAGAGAGTGAGACAGAATACTCTATCCTGTTTTTCTCTCTCACCACCCAGTTGCTGTTTGCTGAGACACCTGGTCAAGTACTTCTGTGGGGACAGTGAAGAAGCTAGGCATGAAGTCATCACGCTTTTATTCCTGACATGACCAGTCCTGATCGATAAAGGGAACAAATAAAGATAGCTTTCCTGGGGATTCACTGGGTTGCTTTTGGAGTTGAGGTAATGGTGGTTATGGTATTCAGGGGGCTGTGAAGAAGGTCCCAAGAGTTTCTCAAATCTCCTTACCGTCTAGAAGTGCCAGTCACTTTGATAATGGCAACGTCATAATGGCTGGTCAACTATTCTGATTCAAATGCTATAATTTCTTCTTTACATAGGCTTCATCTCTCAGGTTTCAGCTTAAGTCCTGCCACCACCATCTCTAACCCCTCCAGCCCTTGAGAAGTCTCTTCTTCCTTTAGGTTCCTGTAGTTTTGGCCTGTGCATTCAAGTGCTGAGCTAGGGCATTTATGTGTTCACATGTTTTTATATCCATGTTTATCTTCTTAGCTCTCCAACAAAAATTGAATTTTGCGAATTCATAGTTATACTTCCCGGGCTTAGTCACGGCTCCTGCATGGCACATTGCAGAAAGAAGGTGTTTGACACAATAATAGCCTGTCTGCTAATTTTTATTAATGGTGAGCCCCAAATCCACACAGTGTGTGAGACTATGTCTATTTACTTTTTAGATTCCTTTGCCTGCCTGTTTTGCCTGTTAGGGAAGTCTGGCTACATTAAGCTTCTGAATGGTTTCTAGCTCATTATGTTAGTGCTCCAAACAAACTCGAGGTGACAATTCAGATTAAGCAAACTCGGTTTCACGAAAAGAATGCTGGCTTATGACTAAGCAGGCCTGGCCCGTCTGCCCTTGATTCTCTACTGTCACACTTTTCAGGACCAGGTGATGGTGAAGTCGGCTTCATGGTCCTCCTTGGTACTAAGAACATAGAGCTTTCGTGATTATACAAAGCAGGACTTCATACATCTCTTTTTGATAAATGAATACATTAATGAATTAATACACAAATTCAGCATCCTTGAGCAATTTGCTTAGTCCCCTTTGATCTCTTGTAATTATGGGAATAGTGCTTAGTGTTCTTTTAATCTGAGTTCATAATTCAACAGGTTTATGCTCAATTCTCCAGAGAGATCATTTTCAGTCCTTTTTTGTTAGAAATGAATACTCTAAAAGTGAAGACAATTAGTGCTTTTAAAATAGTCGGTAGGACCAAAGACATAAGCAGAGGGGGAATTTTTATTTTATTATTAATGTTAGTCCAATAGTGTTTTATTTCCTGGAAGGTGAGGGGACTCTAGGAATCATGGGCCAGGCTTGAGTTATAGATTTTAATTATATTTCTCTCTGGACGGAAGGGAAGAGATCTGGTCTTACTTTGCTTTTGCTTTCAAATGCCAAGCATGATGTCTAGGATCCGGTAGGTGTTCCGTTAAGTTCTTTTTGAATAAATGAGGATGAAGCATTAGGATGGCAGGGTCAGAAGCTAGGTCAGGCGGGTAGAGGTAGAAAGCCTAATGGAAAACATGTCTGTGTTTCTGCCTCTTCTTTATCCAGATGATCTTCTGTGTGGGAGTAGGAAAAAGAAGGGAGCGGCTTTTGACTGCTGCCAATTTCCCCCCACATCTCTCTCAGTTCCTGGCTCTAGTTCTTCTGTTATACCCTTCACCCCACTGCCAACCTCTTACATATCCTCAACTCTCTTCTCCTGTCCTTTCTTGGAGAGAATTTGAAGACATATTTGCTATGCTAGTGTTAATAATTGAATGCAGATTGTATTATTTTTCAAAAATATTTGTTTTTATCAGGAAATACATTCTGATACTAAGGATATCATGTCTAATAGAATTCAAGATAATATTAACATTAATCAAAGGGATTAACCATTAATTAAAAAATATATACATACATATTTTTTCTAGGTTCAGATAAGTTTGAAAAGGGTGGCTTAAACACAGTTAAACAGATTGGAATTCTCAATTTTCACTTTTAATATACAATATTCTGTGTGAATTTCCACATCTCTGAAAGTTATTTTCCCATGGGGATTTTTTTTCTTTTTAGCAGAGTGTTTTGAGAGCTTAGCATTCTATGCAGAAATCTTTGAAAAAAATTGTAATAAGCCACCTCCCAGAGCTCATTCACAGAGTGAGGGCTATAAGCCTCAATCCTGAAAACAAGCTGAAATGGAATAATTTTCTGATTCATTTTTTTCCATTTCAGATTTCACACAGCATTATTCATCTCAAGCTGCAAGAATGTTGAACACCACTTCCCCTTTACCAAAACAAGAAAGAATATATTATAGGTGCGTGCAAGAAACTTTGCAATAAAATCACCCGCCCTGCATCATGACTGGTTTCGTTATCGATAAGATTGGGGACAATAACTGTCTGAACTCTGTGCTGTAACATCTGTTATAAGCTGTATCTTCAAGCTGCTTCAAAACAATCAGCGAGAAATTATATCTTGAATGCAATAATTTCCAAATAAAAAGCACAGGTATCAGACCAAAAAGACACAAGCTGATCAAAATGTAACACTGTTTCCCATAATCATTGGGGATCATTTGGTTAGTATGGAAATCTATAGTTTAATTTTCTGCCACAACCCAAGGAAATTTCAGCCAAATGTGGCAGAAACTCTGGAGGCACTACTCACCACAGGTGTTTAATCCCCAGAGACACTCTTGGGGAACAGCGCTGATGGCTGACCAGGCCTGCATCGCATCGACAGGTGGGGAAAAACTAGTAGTGGGTGGGGAGAGGCAGGTTAGAAGAGTGTCTGAATCTGGACAAGCTCCAAAGAAAATCTCATCTCTCATTTTACACCTTTGCTATTTGCTGTCAGTCTCTCCCCAGAAAGTGTTATTACTTTGCAGCGCTCCACGGGGGTTGATGGGCAACCTTGAACATTTCCCCTCAACCTCACTGCTTCACGAATGGACTTCTTCATTAAAGCCCACACCACATTTCTCTCAGTTTAATGGGCATAAATATAGCTGCTCAAAGAGGGGGAACACTTGCCTATCCATGAAGATATTACATCCAAGAGACAAAAGGAAAACCTGCTAATTGATAATCGCACTTCAGTTTAATTACACAGATGCTAAAATAATGTAACTGAAGCGCTTTAAAAATATAATTATCCACCATGCAATGCTTGAGAGCATGTTTTATCTTTTTGCCTTTAATGTACATGATCAAGGAAGAGCCAACAAAAGAATCATTCCTGGGTAATTTGGGAAACTGGGACATGTTTGGGTTTGAAAGATGTTTCAGAAAGTGTCTCGCATTTGGAAAGAATCATCAAAGGTATTTTGTGAGTAACTATATATAAAATCCTCCTTTACCTGTATGTTCTTCAAAGGCACCTGGGATTAAAATAAATAATAAATGTTAGGGTAGCTTGAAACTGTATCCAATTATCTCCTCCAACAAAGTAAAGAGTGAGGACTGCTACGCAGTTGGAAGGACATACTGTATAAATGGTGGTGGTGGGACAAAGTAGAAGAGCTGGTAAGCACCTGTGATTGACTTGACTAAATATTCTTTCCAGCTTTCTTTCCCCAACCTGTTTAATTTAATGTCAATGCAATGCTGGCTTATTATCAATTTTTCCAAACATTTGCATAGAATGCTAATATCTCAAGCCACTGTTGAAAATAAACCTGATTATGCATTGTTTTCCGATGCTGTTTACTTTTTGTTTATATGTACTTCGTGTTTTTACATGTATTTTATTCTCCTTGTAGATGCTGCCTATTTCTACAAGTAGTGTTTGCTATGAGTTACAGTAAACATTGGGTGATTGAGGCTAATATTATGCATTTAAGATTAACATGGCGGGCAGTGCCTACTATTGCTGTCCTTCTAAGAAAAAGTCTCAGCCAAAAATGTAGAGAAATTTAGCAAAGGGAGGACTGATAAAGCTTACTTCTGTATAATAATGTAGAAATGGTACTAAAAGAACTTCATAGACCTAATTCTAGCTTTCCAGAGGTCCAAAACCTTCTAGACACTGGAAAGAGATGGATGTAGTCCTGAGATGAGGAGGGAGGAAGCATGAGATGGAACACGTGGAGTTTCCTAAGGCCAACACAAAGAGGAGGACTATGGGGTAGGTCATCTTAATAGAACCTCGAGGAATGGGCTGCAGAAGAGGGCATGTGGCAGAGCAGCAATACAGAGAGGCTGGGCAAGATTTAGGCCAAGGAAGGTGCCGGTTTCCCCCAGTGCCCCATGCAGCCCTAGAGCTGTGACGGAGGTCAGAGGAGGAAAGCTCAGGCTCTGGATTCTAAACACCTGGACCCTAATCCTGTCTCCATCTGGCACTAGGTATGGGACCTTGGAAAAGTGACCTATCTGTCTAATGCTCAGTTTCTTCTTCTGTAAAATAAAGTTAGTAATAGTGTTCACTGGGTTGAACTATTGTGATAATTAAATAAAACACTCAAAATGATAACTTTTAGATGAGTGCCTAGCCTGTGTGAGCCCTCAAAAAAATTATATGGCATCAGTTTTCTGAAGCTCAGGCTAATTTTACTTTGCCAAACCACGTACACATTTCAAACACCTTACGTGTGAACATGCAGAAAGCAGGCAGCCTGCAGCTTTCAGAACTTGGGAGAGGGGAGGAAACTCTGCAAAGTTTGAGGAATCTTGGATTTTAAATTCAGTGCCAAGTCGGTCTGACTGCTACATCCTTGTTCAACTAGGAAAACAACAGCATCATAGCTAAGAAATGGGGTTAGAACTGGACTGGACAGTTCTCAGGTTGGATAGTCACAGATGTGTTTACCTTCACATTGAGATGGTACATGGCTCATTACTTCAGGGCGAGAGGCGGCCGTATACATGCACATCTGCTAATGAATCTGGAGCTGCCCCAGCAGACTGCCTAGGCAGTTACGTTTTTTTGGATGATGTGTGTGTTTTGAATGGAGTTAAGAAAAGAAGAAAGGAAGGTATTTTGTTAGTTGCTAAAGACCTCGAATACTCAATTTTTCTAGTCAGTATTCTCTAACTTTTCTTAATGATAGAATCGTGATAACAGCCCAAATTTATAGACTGTTTTATGTGTATTATCACTTTTATTGTGAAAGAAATTAGGAACATTAAGGACATCTTTGTCAAGGTGAGTTTGTAAGCTCATTTTAATAACGTTACTCTCATTATTTTGCTACTGTTTGACATAGTGTGTTGATAAACTTTTCTTTCATTGGTTTGTGCCCTTCTAGTCTTGAGTCAAATGCGAGCTCACTCTAAAGAGGGAAGTGCTAAGTATAAAGAAATTTTGGGGTTAAGTGGACCTGTGTTGAATGTTAGCTATACCACTATTAGCTATGTGACCTTGAACAAATTAGGTTCTCCAAACCTCCAATATGGAAATATTAATACTTGTGTTTGGGTGTCCGTAAGAGTTGGAACTAATTATGTAAAATGCCTGGAATATAGCAGGCAATAAAAATATTAGCTACTCAGTAGGTTTAATGTTGATCTCTTACTATAATAGCATTCATGCCGGGCATCAGAATGCCTGTTGAGCCCCACAGCATGGTCCCTGAACTCCCAAAACTTACTCCCCAGCAGCAAGGGCAGAGAACCAAGAGTCTCAAAGTTGATCCTGACTTTAAAGTGTCCCGTAAGCTCGTCTGCTCCTCTCCTTCTCCGCTCTTCCGTCCGAGGCCAGGCCACTGGGGCCTCCTCACCAGCCTCCCGCTTGTACTTCAGTCCTGTCCACCGTGTTCCCCACCAGGGGTCTGAATGTGACTTTAACGTTTAAACCAAGTTATGTTATTCCCTTGCTGAAGACCCGTCTACAGCTACCTGTTACACTTGGAGACCTAGATTCTACTGGGAGGTACTTCCCGTCCTATCAGTTTTTTCATTGGTGAAATAAGTGAATTGGTCTAGGTAATTTCTAAGTACTTTTAGTTCCAAGGTTCTAAAATTTCACTATCTATATATTTTTTAAGTATCAACGTCACCTGCCTGAGGTAAAATCACCAGATTTTTATTAGTGTGATTAATGCTAGCTGCTATAACAAGTGGCCTCAGCTCTCAGAGGGTTAACCAGTGCTGTGGCAGTAAATAGTTAACAACTGATGATCCAAACAAAAGGGAGAAAAAAAAAGCCTTGATTCGTAGCATTTGCTATTTTGGTGGAGCAGGTACTCCCACCATGGCTGATGTTAAGACTTAAGTTAACAATGTTATGTCACTGCATATGGAGTTGCGAAGAGATGCTAACTACTGGTTTCTCTGAGCTGGTAGGAACCATCCTTCGTGCACCATTGGGCCTAACTCCGTAAAGTTTATTTCTCACTTCTGTGTCAGTTCAGTGTGAGCAGTGGGATGCTGAGAGAGGCTCTGTTGCTTGCAATCACTCAAGGATCCGGTTGACAAAGGCTCTGCTATGTTCACCGTGTTACTCTTTAGGCCGTGGAGGGTGTTGACATCTGCTGAAAGGCACGGGACAAGAGAGAACATAAACAATCATGGCATCTTTGGATCTTTGGACCGCCAAGCCTGGGGTTTGCAACAACACTTACTCCCGTTTTTCTTTGACTAGAACTCAATCACATAAGCACATAACTGCGGGGGAGACTGGGAAATGTAGACTAGCTGTGTGTGTAGCAGTAAAGAGAAATAGAGCATTGTCCTTGACAGACACTGGCCTCTGGTAACTGGTCTGCCCCACTGTCTCACTTTTTCCTGCACTAAAACATCCTTTGCCTTCAGAAGTAGGGGTAATGTGTCCAAGACTAATCCCTTGCCGGCTGGCTGTATTAGTGTCTTAGATCTACCATAACAAAGCACTGCAAACTGGGTGTCTTAACATAAGAGAGATTTATTCTCTGGCAGTTCTGAAGGCTAGAAGTCCAAAATCAAGTTGTTGTCCGGACTGTGCTCCCTCTGAAGTTCCCAGGAAAGAATTCTTCCTTGCCTTTTCCAGCTTCTGGTGGTTGTGGGCAGTACTTAGCGTTACTAAGCTTGTAGAAGCATCACTCCAACCTCAACCTCCATCTGAACATGGACTTCCCCTCTGTGTCTGTGTCTCTGTGTCTAAATGTCCCTCTTCTTATAAGGGCACCAGTCATTGGATTAGGGCCCATCTTAATCCAATAAAACCTTATTTTAATTTGATCACACCTACGAAGACCCTATTAAAAAAAAGTTCATATATATAGGTACTGGAGGTGAGGACTTGACCATATTTTTTGGGGGGACACAATTAAACCCATAACCCTGGCCTCCCTGCAGAGGAGTTGATCTGTTACAAATCTCTATAGACCTAATACAATCACACTTGGTAAATTCCAAGGCTTGGGACTTAGAACCACAATCATCCGAAGGGAGGGACTAGCATTTTCCTAACCATAATTGCCAATCCCACAGGAAAGGGCTGGGGTTAAGTGTCTCTCATTTTCTATGGTAATTGTTTCCTGTCCACTGATCATGTTGGGAGAAGGTCGGTGTTCCCAGGGACTGAGTTATGCTCCTTCTAGACCTCTGTGCATTGTTCTATATCAAAGGGACTGCAGGGGACCTGTACACCTAGTACTGACTGTCTCTGGAAGTTTTCACTAGTCAATGCTTTTTCAGGGTGCAGCTGTGGGAATCGCTTGGCCTTGTGCCCTGGTTTGAATGATACCTCTTTTTAAATAGGCAACTCAAATTCCATCCAGCCCCTGCAACCAGAGCTGACCGCCCAGTTGTGCCCGTGGAGCATCGATATGGCTCTTTTGGCTTTGCATGAAGAGAAAAAAATATGTGTGCACCTCTCACATCAAAACCATACACAGTGATTGAGTAAGGGCAGGATTATGTTACTTAAAACTCCCATTTTGAAAAGAAAAAAAACACAGAGATTTCATTGGTCCACAGTAAACTGAAATTCTTCAGGTCAAGAGTTGTGAAGTTTTCCACCTGGGCTGTGGGAAAATTCCTGGTGAGACTCTAGTTCTGTTTTCCGGAAGTGTTTCCATTGTTCATTTACCTGTATGGCTCCTGGCACCACCTCTGGGGAAAGGGCTTCTTCCTGTTCCTTATCCTTCTTGTAACAACTGAGATAGGTGTGTCAGAGATTTGCAGAGAAAGAAGAAATAGGATATAAAGGAGATTTATTATGAGGGATTGGCCCATGTAGTTATGGAGCTGAGAAGTCCCATTATCTGCTGCCTGAAAGCTAGAGACCCAGGAAAGCTGGTGGTGTAATTCAATCGGAGTCTGAAGGCCTGAAAACCAGGCAGTTGATGATGTATGAGTAAATTCCAGTCTGAGGGGAGAAGATGAGATATGTCCCAGCTCAAGCAATGAGGCAAGATAAAGGGGTTGGGTGGTGGCAGGGGAGAAATTCCTTCTGCCTTAGCCCTTCTGTTCTAGTCAGGACTTCAACACATTGGATGAGGCCCACCCACATTGAGGAGGACATTCAACTTTACTAAGCCTGTTCAAATGCTAATCTCTTCCAGAATCACTCTCATAGACACACTCAGAAAAAACTTTTAAAAAAGATTTTATTTATTTCTTTTTAGAGAGAGAGAAACATTGATTGGTTGCTTCTCTCAGGCCCCCTGATTGGGGATTAAACACACAACCCACGTATGTGCCCTGACTAGGAACTGAACTGGTGACCTTTCTCTTTGGGGGTTGACACCCAGCCAACTGACCTACACCGGTCAGAGCCAGAAATAACTTTTAACCAGATAACTGGGCATCTTCTTATCCAGTCAAGTTGACACATGCGTAAGCATTGGGATATATGGTCTTGGAGATGTGGAGCTTTCAGAGCCCATTTAGAAGGCAGAGGTCACAAAGATTGTTTTAAATCTTGAATGATCAAGGGATTGTTCTAACGCTGGTTTATGGTTTCTCTAGCAACACAAGTCCCTTGAAAATTTAGGTTGCTGATCTCTTTGCGTAAAGTCAGCCTGACATGCCAGTAACTGAGGCACTTGGGGCATTTCCCTAGAGTTCAAACCTGTATTATTTCTTTGTTTTCTCCATGTCTTGCTTTCCTCTCAGAATTTAATGGCAGCTACCTTGATGCTATTGGGTTATCTTTAATCTTATATTTTCCACAAAGCTAGGTATTAGTGGGACTCTTTTGCTCAAAGACTTATTTGGTCTTTTTTCCTACTTCTTGGGGCCCAAGCAACAGTCAATTAATCCAAGTCCACATATTTCTGGACTCGTTACTGAATTAAGGGGTCTGTTTGCCTGCACACTTCAAAGCCCAACCAAATACAAACAGGAGTTTGCAGCCAAGAAAGTAAAGGTTTATTAGTTCAGAAAATGGCACCAAGCCTGGAGTCACAGATAAGCTAGTGCTCAAAGATGTGGCTCCCTGAAGGCTTCCATGGGATAGGTTATATAGGAAAAGAATCATTAATCATGGTGGCTAAAAGAGTTGGGGTCATGGGCTCTACCGATTGGTTGGTAGGGAGTAGTTGATCATTGTATCAGGTCCTGATGTTAGCCATGGCATTGTTGTGTCTGGTTTCATGAGGGTGTGATCAGTAGGGTAATTTCTGCTTCCAGGGGCTTGAAGCTGAAACACAGATGAAGTCAAGATGTTATCTTTAACTTGACCAAAACCCTGTCTCTGCGGTCAACAGACCTGAGGCTTTGTTCTTAAGAGAGCTTGATAGTGAGCAGAATCTGATGCTCTAAGGGCTTAATGATTAAGGAAGGGAGTGGATAGATAAAAAGGAGAAAGGCTTATGTTAAAGAAATGGAGTTTCTGCATGGCTACGGATTCTCTATATTCTTTTATTTGTTTTCATAAACTGATCAATTTCTCTTTATTATAATTGCTAATCAAATTCAGCAATAATGGCAAAATGTACTAATACCCTACTGTCCTTTCAATCACTTTCCATAGAGCTACAGGCTCAGTAGGTATAAAATCCTTCTCCCAGGTTATTGCATGCATTGCAGTTGTATATCACAAATCACCATCTTTCCAGCTTCAACTTTTACATTAATGTCAGCCATTTTATTTTTGTTTTAATAGCTCTTTATTTCAAAGTATCAATTTCCGTACTAGCGTAACTAATGCTAGGTGTTGTAACAAAACTTCTCAATTTTCAGTGGATTAATACATTAGAAGTTCTTTCCTTACTCATGATTGGCAAGAAACAGGGAGGGACCTGGCCTTTCTCCATATGGTTAATCAGGAACTCAAGATCCTTCCATCTTTTGTCACTGCCATTTTCAGCAGGAGACCTCCAAGCTTACCACTGAAGCAAGAGAGAAAACCCATCTGCGCTTAGCCATCTCAGTCTATAAGTAGCCATCACTTTTCCTTACATTTCTCTGGCTCTAAAGAGGTCCAAGAAAATTGGGAAATGCAGTTTAGCTCTGTCCAGAAACAGGAAATGCATTTGATGAGCATCTAGAATGGTCTCTACCAGTGATCTAATTATTTACATCATTTATGATAAGAGTAGTTTTGTCCCAGGTCATTTCTGAAGAGGGCAGCATTAAGGGAAAACAA
Source organism: Mormoops blainvillei (assembly GCA_004026545.1). Lineage (NCBI taxonomy): Eukaryota > Metazoa > Chordata > Mammalia > Chiroptera > Mormoopidae > Mormoops > Mormoops blainvillei. The sequence continues at coordinate 266,390 of PVJD01000226.1, read as the reverse complement.
ATGTAGGGTGAGAAGTATAGACTGACTGAAAATGACCTAAATCAGAACCACCCATAATTCAGTATAAACAACTTTTGTTGAGCACTCACTAAGTCCTAACACTTGTCTGGGTAGTTTTGAGTTTACTGAGCTTCTTCGAGTGCATCATCTCTAAATGTCAATTACAAACATGGAAGTCGCCCCAGGATTGTGCCCCTTGGTATTTATTCTCTTATTTTGAGTTTAAAATAAATCTTAGCTGCCCTGGCTGGTGTGGCTCAGTGGATTGAGTGCCGGTCTGCGAACCAAAGGGTTGCTGGTTCGATTCCCAGTGCCTGGGTTGCAGACCAGGTCATGTGTCCAGTAGGGGTGCGCGAGGGGCCACAGGACATCGATGTTTCACCCTCTTACTCCCCCTCTGTCTAAAATAAATAAATAAAATCTTACCCAAAAAAAATCTTAGCAAGGTGTTAGGATAATTTTCTATCACAAAGGAAACTCGTCCATAGATTCTGTATTCTCTAATTCAATACACTATTAACCCAAAATAGAAGAGGCAAATGTTATTTCTTAATTAAATTCCTTTTAGGCTCAATTATATCTATTTCTTGCCCTGAAAATATAGCCATGGAATGCCCAGGTCCTGGGGCACCACGATAACCAGACACTCTCTGACTGAAGCTGAGCCGAATAATGCATGAGCAAAGCGTAGCTCCCTACCCTGCCTGCTCTCTTTGAGTGAAGTGCTTTGTTTTTCAAAACCTCCTTTGGGAGGATTCACAAACAACTGCTATTTAGTTCATAGATTCCAACGATGATAAACAGAGGCCTTTTCCTGCAGGTATAGATACCTTACTTTCTGATGATTGAAATCTGATTACTGGCATCCTCCCTGCAAATGACCCTGTCCAAAATCAAACAAAAATCTGAGATATCCAAAACCAAATGAAAGAAGACTGAGAGTGTTGCAAAATTCAAATTAATGCTGACCTCCACTAGCAGAATATAGAACAGTATACTTATTAAGAGGCACATTTGAGCAATTTGGGGCTGAGAATTATGCTTTGCTGATTTTGAAAGAAAAACAACAACAACTACAACCCAGGCAGCTGCCCTAGTTTCTAGTTGGACACAAGAGTATTTACTCAGCACAGAGCCAATTGGAGCTAATGGTTCCGAGTGCCTCTAATGGGCCTCTGGGTTGGGCAGAGCCAACTTGGGCATCAGCACAGAAATATGGCTATCTGAGAGTGGGCAGGTCTCCTCAGACGAGGTCCACCACCTACTCTCTCCTCAGGAGCTTCCAGATCCTCTCACAGAGCACGTGCATGCTTCCAAAGCTCAAGAGCTTGGATCAATACCTAAAAGTTTGGAGGTTTATGCAATCTTCCAAATTGGAATGAAAACATCTCCCTGGGTATTCTGTAGTGCTAGTAAATGGAAATGAAACATCTGAATGAAGGCAAAGCATTCCCCAGACCTTCATCTTATTTCCGCTCAGATGTAATCCAAAATTAACACTTGCTCCAGACACCCTGCTTATTAGCGCCCAGAACAATTCCTCAGCCTCAATGAGAAGGGCAGCTGCTGGGGGCTTGGGTGAGTGCTGAGGGGCTCCCCCACTTGGAATTCCACCCTGGTAACCCAACAAGAGGTGCACATTACCATTTAATTATAATGACAGAGCAGATGTGATAACAAGGTTGTCTTCTCTGGCTCTGTTCCTGATGTCACCACAAGGGTTTCCAGTTGTTGCACTTTCTCATTTTGGGCTTGCTCATTAATCTCGGCTCTTCCAGCTGCCTTCTGCCCTCCTGCTCTCCTCTCTGACATGTCTGATCAGACTTTGCGCAAGGCAACTGTAGCCTTTCAGAGAAGTGGCTGCGTGGGGTTGGGTCTTCTGCTTAGTTTGGCTCCAGCCATCTGTGTTTCCTGCAGGCCACCTCACGCTCCTCTCCAAGCCTTGTGACTTCATCTTCACCAAATTACTGCATTAAAAAAAAGATATTTCAAACTCAAATGATTCCTTTGTGGGACCCACGAAAGGCCATTTTCTTTGAATTCTGTGACTGTTATTTGGAATTGGCTCCTCATTAGACCCTTGACCGCTCCCAAGCTGCCTCCTTGCTCTTTTATCTGCTTTCCCAACTCTCACCTTGAATATGGATATAATCACTTAATGTTTCCTAATGTTCAGGCTTACAAGACCCAAAATTAGGAACAAAGAGAATGGATTCATTAGTTCGCCATAGGCTGGAATTCTATATCGCTTCCTGCAAGAGTGAAACCTGAGGATGAAGGTGATTTGGGTCAAGTTGTATATAAATAGTTCCCTAAATTTATTGTGCTTGAGATTTTGAAAACAGCCAGGCATAAGTATATTTTCAGGTTTTTAGTTTTCTAGTACTTGTGGGACAAACAGGTGGTGAGGGATTATAGCAAATATGAAATAGAGGGTGTATGTAAGCTCTTTGATAAGAAACAAAAAACCATGTCTTTTTCTCTCTTGTGTTATTCCCAGCATGACTCATGATAACCAATTCTACAGTGAATAATAATAAACTCTTACTTTTTTTTTTGAGCACTTTATGTTCAGTGCTATGCGAAGCTTTTAATACGTGGAATCCAATGACAGCTCTCTAAAGTCAGGGCCATGATACTGTCTCCATTTTACAGCTATGGAAACTGAGGCACTGGGGAGTGAAGACTTACCAAATTTATTAGGGAGGTTTTGTTGGAGCCTGGCTGGAAACCCAGGCAGGGTATTCCAATGCCTGATCGTCAGTCTTCATTTTTCCTTTTTCCTGGAAGACTGGAATAGCTGTCACGATGGTGCTTATATTCATGGAAGCAAATCTCAAGTTTAATAACAGAGAAGCCTGTATGAGATATGTGTGGTCAGAGCTATAGGCTCCAGAGACACAAAGGGATATGCTTTTTGGTCTCTTAGAGGTGGATACATGGGGTCGAGAAAAGTACTTTAGGTAAGGTAATACCTGTTGCAAACAAAGGGAAGACCATTGGATTGTAGAGGATGAGAATGGGACCACCATTCCCATCCCTAAACTGTGGTTCTGCATGGGCAGTCACAAATTCCCAGACTTTTCTGAGGACATGTTAAAGCAATGGAAAGAGTGATAAATTTGAGGACTAGATTATTATGTAAAGAGTTTATTATTGCCGCCCATTCTGTAGCCAATAGACTGACTCATGCTGTATGCTCATTTAAAGTCTGAGTGCAGAGACACCTTTCATACTCAGTGGGTGAACTAAGGAGAGGAACTAGAATCCCTTGGCATTTGCAGGTGAGCTTTTCTTCCTTAAATCCGCTGCTTGCTCTTTAGGCTGGAGTTGTAGATGTACCCAGCAGGCACGTCGGGTTGCAACAGCGCTAATCTGAGGCCAGCTGCCTTCTTGATCGATCCTAACTAGATCGATGTGGACTACTCATATCAGAAGTCATTTCTTAAAGCTGCAAGTTTAGTTCAAAGAAAAGGAAATATTATTACACATAAAAATGGAGAAGTTACAAATTTTTAGAAATGATTATATCATTGTAGAGTTGAAAATATGAACAATTTCAAGGAGTGAAATATATTTATAGATACATAAGCCCTTAGTGGTTAATATGAACTCTCTCTAGGGACTCTCATTCAAAGATGCAATCAATACTGATTGTAGATCAAGGTGAGTTGTGATGGTGTTCTTGAGTGGGGGACCCAGGTATTCAGGTGTCGGTGATTACATATTCACTGAGCTGTGTGGTCATAAGACTAGCTACGGGGAGATGTGGGGAGAGCCAGAAACAAAACCACTTAACCCATTTCCAGTTTATTGTTGTTCCTGTGGTGTGGCTCTTGGTAATTTACGAGACTGTCTGTGGGGTTCAGGAGCTCTTGAGACCTCCCGTCTAATAAAATAGCCATGTCGTTTTTCCTGAGTGAAGGGACCAACATATATCAAGAAGTGCAATTTGTTTGATATCCTTTTGTGCAGGAAAAGGAAAGGTTGCAGCATTTGTAGGTTAGTAAAATGAAGGAGGAAGTTAAAGTATAGAGGTATGTGGGAGACACCTTGCAGTTGCAAGGACATAAGGTCCTTTTGTATTTAACAGCTTGGGGGCATAGGATACTATGCATAGGACAAAGAATACTAAAGTTTCAAATACTGAAGCTGGAGCCATAAATTTAAAGATTTAAATGGAGCCCATTGCTTATTTCTTTAGATTTTAAAGGCACCAAAACAGCTCTTTCTTTCTAACAATTGGTTAAACCACCCTTTACCTGAGGACTCAGGTAAGGGATGACTTTAAAAGCTATAACCTTGATTATGGAAGATGGCATTCTGACATGTCTTCATTCCCAGTGAGTGAGTTGCTATTTTATAATGTGATTCCCCAAAGAAGGGTTTGTAATTACAAAACGGGCCATGGGATCCAAAGATTATGTCCTGAATGAGCAATCTGCCTTAGCACACGGCTAACCCAGGAAGTGAAGAACTGTTTAGTCTGTTGTTTAAATTATAAAATTGTTTGCTGACAAAAAATAAACCTGTGTCACATAAATTAAAGACACAATACTGAATTATCTATTACCCTAGGCAACAGATAGGCCTGGATAATTTGACACAGGGCATTTACCTAGAAGTATGTCTATGTGCTTGTGGTATGTGTGTGTGTGGGCATGCATATATGTACATATGTGAATACATGAATGAGACACTGACATTATAAGGCTGAGGATTAAAGGGGGTACTGGTAACACTTTGGCTGTCAATTGACATGGAATTCTAAATAGGACAGTTGAGATTCTCTGACTAAAAACTGGGAGTTTTTTTTTTTAATTGATTGATTTAGAGAGAGAGAGAGAGAACGTCAATTTGTTATTTCTCTTACTCATGCATTCATTGGTTGCTTCTTACATGTGACTCAACTGCCGATTGAACCCACAACCTTGGCATATCGGGATGACACTCCAACCAACAGAGCTACCTGGCCAGGGCAAAACTGGGAGTTTCTTGTGGGTAGGACATAAATGTACAAATAAATGTGTATTTGACCATGGGCTTTTTATAACAGCTTATTGATGGCAATGGTGTCATACATTCAATACACACCTTTTCATGGCAGGGTAGGGGATAACCTTCTTCTTCAAAAGGTTTCTTTTCTCTGGCTAGAGCTTCCCTCAACAATGATGGGAGTGTGGTTAATGTACAGTTTGGAGTAAAAAGATCCGGTTCTTTACAACTCCTGTCTTTTCCAGTAGAAATCATTTAGCCAGTTCCTTCTGGGGTGGTCTCTCCTAATAGCAACGTTGAGTAATCAGGGCACAGTTATAGAAGGAGCCCAATTGCATTCTTCTTGGGGATCCCTAAGAATGGGGACACCTGGCATCGGGCAAAGTACTAGCTAGTAACTCACATGAAGCCCAGACAAGTCTGCAATAATTCTTCCAACTGTCTGACTCAATAGCAGCCTACGGAAGGGTATTTTTTATCTATGACAGTTGCAGCTTTCAGTCCTAGATTGGATCTCTTCCTGTCCTCCCAGAAGATGTTTTAGTGATGTACTGTCTTTAGCATATGATTGGTAAGGCCTTGAAATAAATCCCCAGCTAAAATAGAGGCATGGTCGAGTAGGGTGGGAAAGGGCGTTCAAATTCACTAGTAAATCTAATACCCTACTAGCACTATTTCTAAGAAAGGAGGAACTTCTTCATTTCTGCATTCTTTCTAAGTTCCTTAATTTATTTTCCCTCTTGTGTTTTTATTTTCATTTATCTGTAGAATGGTTTTATCAGATCAACCATCTTAAATTTGTGGTGTCTGGCTGCTGACGACTGGTTACATCTGAGGTGGCATGTGGGACCAGTCAGGGACCTGGTCTTCATGGGGGCTGAGTGCCTGTCCTCATCGGTACTAAGTTTCTGTGACCTTAAACAAATGCTTTTCCTGTCAGAGCCTTACTTTTCTTTACCCTAAAAATACCTGGTGTTATCCATAAGCCACCTAACAAGTAGAAAGGAGATTGAGAAGTCAAACTTGGAGAATGATGAATAGATGAGACATGTGGTAAAAAACAAAACAAAACAAAAAAACAGCCAGTTACATTCAAGGGAATGGTCAATGCACGGAACTTTGTAGAGAAAGGCAAAAGGAAAGGCAGAATAGAAAATGCTAGGGAAATGGAGAAGTAAACAGAAGAGATAAACTGCACTGAGGCAAAGGAGAAAGAGAAAAGAGAACAAGCTGACAGAATGGAGATTCGGTAGGAGAGGTGCAGAGAGAGCTGAAAAGCAAAAGTTTCTTCAGTAGGAAAGCTCTCTGGGGCCATGGAACCGCTCTTGGGCACGAAGAGTCTGCCTGGCCAATGTGCCACATACAGACAACACCGCTTTTTCGGGTGCCTGGGTTCTTCAGGACAATGTGTGGCTGAATGTTGCCAGGCCATTTCTGCCTTTTAAGGATATCTTCCCAAAACCTCCCAGAATTTCTGAAATTCTGATCAGAGGTATTAGATAAGAGGGGAAGCAAGGCCCCCTGAAGATTCCATAAAAATCTACATTATTTATCTGAGAACCCACAAGATTATCCTGTTAACACTAAGGTGCAGTTCCAGTAATAAACCTGGTGCAGTGAGGGTGAAGGTGTGCCCTGCCTTTGCAGAGTTTCAGTCAGGGGAATGCAAACCCACGCATATGACAAAGGTGGCCGAGGTGTGCATGTGTACGTGTATGTGTGCGTGTCTAATTAAGTGACTTAAAACTAAAGGAATAGAGCATTAATGACTTGAGAAATCAGAGATATCTTCAGGGAAGAGGTGGAACATGAGAATAATACAGAAAATTTGAGTAAATAGAGAGGCACGAGGTGGAACATTCCTCCTGGTTACAAAGATGAGGACATGCCCAAAGGAATAAATGCTTATATCAAAATGGAGTAAATAGATTCAGATGAGGAAAGGCCTTAATTGTCAGGGTAAAAGGTGGCATACTAAGCACATAGGATGAAAGCATCCTGTGATTTGATACTACTCAAAGCTGTGGAGCCTACGTTTTCTCAGTACAGTTTGCTTTTCGATTTCCAAATAATTTTCAATTCATTTCTGCTTTAGGTATAGAAAAGCTCTTTTTTTTTTTTGATGTATCAATTAGTATTGTGTGTTCAATTTCATTGGTTTTGAGATTTGTAGGTGATGGCTACTCAGACTCCAAATTCTTGGGAATTGTTTAGACTTAGTCTATTATATTGTATTAGCAAGGACTGCACTCAGCTCCAAGTTAAACAAACTTGATTGCAGATGCTTATTATACAAACTTTATTTTTCTCACACAACTAAACATCCAGAGGTCAGCAGCTCCAGGCATTGGGTCAGTGGTTTAGTGATGTCAAGACTGAATTCTCTGGGATTTTCTTAGCTTTTCCCATATTGTTTTAAGGTGTCTCCAGTCATTATATCCACAATCCAGGCAGAAAGAAAACAGTAAAATGGAAGGCCAGAATTGAGACACACAACCTCTCTTAGTCAAAGAGAAGCTGGGAAAGGGGGTTCTTGGCTTTGCAGACAATTCATTGAGGTGCAGAAATGGAGAAGAGGGATGGAAATAGTTTTTCATTGCCACAAATACTTATCTGGGTATTTAGCGATCAAAATCTTTGTCGTACCTTTTAAATATGAAAACTCCTGTACAAACAAAGCCTGCGGTGACTGTTAAGTGTCCAGATATTAATATTAATATACCAATCAAATAGATTTTTAAAACTTTCATCCAAGGTTTATTATGTCTCATAGCTTCATAAATATTATTCACAAATTTTCTATTGTCTGCTGCACAATTTCAATGCTAAATATAAAATTTCTTTCAAAACACTAACCAGTTTTTTAACATACTATCTTTCCAACGATTTTCCGCCTTAAGTCATGATCAGGATCATCCCCCTAGTTGTCAACATTCATTTTTGTCCTTGATATGTGAGGTCTTTATATTCATTATTCTCATTTTCATGATGCTTCAAAGTAGTTATTGTTATCCTTTTTTACAAATAAGGAAACTGAGGCTCAGGTAAAAGTAAGGTGACTTGCTCAAGGACATACGGCTGGAAAGTGGTAGGAGGAATTTAGAGCCAATTCTATGTGTTGCAACGCATGCTTATTTGGTTGGCTTGTTTTCAGGAGGCTGTTGCTGACTTCCCCGTGCCATTTGAGGGACTTTGTACTTGGTAATATCTCCTTGCCAGATCCCATCTGGGTTAAAACAGCTATGAGGATGAATTCAGGGATAATTATTACTCTAACTCAACCTTGGGTTATGATTATGTGGAGTCAGAATGTAAGGTGCCAACTCCAAGAATTGTGAAGACAGGAGCTAGAATAGCTATATCTTGCTTCACCTGTTAGGCAGAGGTAAACATTAGGCTTTGAATAACTTGACTCTATCTCTTCTTGTCCTCTGTCCCTAGGTGCTTCATTTTGAAGGTGTGGTTTTTGTTCTCAAGGAGGTTCTCCATGTCGGCTTTTCACCCTGGTCTTGCTTGAAAGGGACTAGTCAGATGTCTTTCTGTTGGTGAACTTCCACCATGTGTCTGGAACAGGGTTCTCAGCACACATTAGAATCATGTTGGAAGCCTGAAAAACTATGAATGCCTGTGCCAACCTCCAGAGATTCCGGTTTAATTGGTGTGGAGTGGAGCCCAGACATCAGTATTTTATTTTGTTGTGTTTTGTTTTGTTTTTTGGCTCCCCAGGTGATTTTAATGCTCAGCTTGAGTAGAAAACCACTGGCCTAGATGATTAATAGAGGTACTAATGGAGGGGTGGGAAGAGAGAGCCCCAGAGTGAGTGGTTCTCAAACCTTTTGGTCTATGGACCATTTTATGGGATGTTGAAAGAAATAGGTCTCTTCAGAATTAGTAGAAATAATTGCCTGGCTTTTGATGAGACACCAATGAGTGAAAGGATAAGTAAATGACTAACGAGAGAGAAGTTATGTGTAGAGGGTAACTTTATTGTTTCCATGATGCTTTTTATAGTTTTTTAAGTAGCATCATCCAAGTTTACTAGTGAAAAGAAAAAACACAACACTTTGGGAATAAATGCATTAAATGGAATATAGTTTTAGTTAGTGGTGAACCTTGAATTAGAACTATAGTCTGATAAGACTCGGTCCAGATTCTGCCCCATGTATTCTGGAGATCCTCGGGGCCACCCCAATGAGGAGATCACCGTTCAGGAACATCTCTGGGTCCTCTCACTGAATGTACAGGTTTGTACAGGGGTAAAGAACAATGGATCTGATTTCGCACCCGGTTTCGTCTCACAGGAGCTCCGCCCTCCTGTGACTCCCCGCGGGTGGAGAAGTCTGGCGTGCGCTTTGACGCAACACTGCGTCCGCGGAGGTGTTTGCCGGGGATATTTCCCATTTCCTCGGCCTAATGTATTTCCTTTTGGTTTGGTGGCCGATGTCTCTTTGTTCCCCAAAGTCCATTTCTTACTTTTTTTTTTCCGTTTTAAAATTTGATCCATCTGAAATCTATACATTATTTCACAGACATCAGTGGCTTTTCTCCAGATTAAATTATTTAACGGCATTGTTTCATTGAAGTCTTCAGATTAACTGCTGACATTGGCAGAAAGAAACACATTTTTTTCCACTGGGGTAAAACGTATTTTTTATTAGAGAAAAGAGCAACTAAATTGAATTTCTGTCTTTGAAATCTTAGCTGTGGAAAATGAAGACATCAGGTGCTTTAAAATGACAATTTACCTCTGAATCAAAATTAAGCATCAGTCACCCAACCTATGCTTCCCCTCGCTTTCTCCCTCCTTTTCCCTTTTGCTGTCTCCTCCTCCCTCAATTTTCTCCTCTTGGCTTCCCTTCATTCCTTCACCCCTTCTCTCACATGCCCTTGGTCACTCTCTCTCTGCACCTGCTTTTCCTTCTCCCCACTCTCTACCTCTTTCCCTCCACATCTCCGCCCCTCCTTCTCTCATCTCTTTCATTTTCTTCTCTCTCTGTCCTTACTTCCTCTTCCCTTGCTTTTCCTAACTTACTCTATTCTGGTTGGTTTATCTTCACATCATTCTAGTCTTTATTCCTTTGGGCTTAGAGGTTTTAATTTCAAATGCCACTCATCTCAAGGAGTAAATAAATTAGGGATCTGAAAGGAAAGAGGGGAAAATGAGGTCTGATTTCATCTCTTTCTTTTTCTGTCAAGCACTATCCTTGGTAGTTTTACAGAAACAAACGAAAAGAACATAAACTTTGCTTGTTTCACTCTCCAGGTGAGGAAATGGGGGTGAGGACATCGGGAGCTATCTGAGCACTCCTGCCTGGAAGCATGTAACTGCAATTAGGCACCTGTTTCTCCATCCTTTCTAGAGATTTGATCTACCTGCCTGGAATTGCATGTACTGCATATGTTTATGTATTTGCTAAAATAACTCCACAGCTACATCCTGACATATATCATCACAATAGCTTCTCTATGCAGCATACGCCCATTTTCCAAAGGAGGTCAGGGGCCTGAGCGAGTGTCAGCAGGCAGAATCCTCAGCCGTCTGAGAGGAGAGTAGTACCTGACATTGCATAGCCTGGAAACTGGGCTAAAACTTGGCAACTTGGAATCACGTTCTTTTGGATGCCAAGTTCAAATGGGGCCTGATGGGTTGAGGGAGAAGGAAGCTGAGGGGGTCTGGAACATGCTGCTTAAGGAAGGAGGGAGCAGGAACAGAAAGGAGAGGTCAGGAGGAATTTTCTCAAATTAATTTAACAATGCTGGAGTTTCCGAGAGTCTCCTGGGTATGTCTGAAAGTGTAAGAGGGCAGCTTGCAAAGGTGACCCTGTAGTGGGATCTGCATGCTCTGATCTGATAAAGGTACTTGGCAAGGGACTTAATGAGGTTGAACTCCCAGGCACTTTCAGCTCCCAAAGGTGGGCTACAGCCCCGGAGGGAGAGAGGTCTTTATCTTGGCAGATGGGTCTCGTAGGCTTACCTAATCAGGAACCGCCCCTTGAAATGCAAAACAAACAAACAAAAATACCCCAAAAATCTAAGTGGCAAGCTCTTCTTTTTGAAATGGTTTTAGAAGACAACCTCAGAGATTTCTTTTAGTGAAGAATGTAGCAATCTTGTGGAGAGCAGGCATTTTCCATGCCTGATTTAACCAAACACTTTTCAGCCACACTGTGCTAAAGACAGCACTTGACTGCTATGCTACAGGCTCTTAGCCTTAATGGTGCAGCCATCTCCGCTTCACTGCGATTCCTCAGAACTTGCTTAGCCACGGGTGTAGTAATTGGACTCAATTATTCATTCCCAATAAATGAGCCGAGTAACTGGGAGTACATAGGATAGAAATGGGGGGGGGGGTCATCACCTTGAAACTGGCAGTCAAGAAAATAGCATGAAAATCTTCTTGAATCTAAGGAAAGATAAGAGTATTTGGGGGAAGGATGTGTGGTCCTGGTATGATTCCCTCATTCCAGCTAAATTCAAAACAAAGAAGAGACCAGAGATTTTCAAGACAGAAGGTTAGCACAATGGATTGCCATCAGATTATCAGCTGAAAAATAAAGTCATTACAATTCCTGAGTTGGATCCTGGAATTAAGAGATCTGCAACCCACTAGCTGGGCCCATTCTGTAGATGTCAGGTTTCTCATCCACAGTATAATATGTAATATGTATGTGGCGGAACAGTGGTGTGGGGAGAATAATACCTATTCTAGCTGCATTGCCAATCATCATGAGACTCAATAGCAAAAATGCATGCAAAAGCACACTGGAAAATATTGCAAACTACTCTGCAAATAAAGGCATTTTTATAATTTTATACATTTCTTCTTTGTTCTTGGTCCCTTTTCTAAGCCCCTTACTCCTATGCCTTCTCTCCTGCTTTCCACATTTTCCTCTTTATCTACGGGCCATAGCTGTTCTATTTGAGGAGTGAGCCTTATAGAAAGAGAGAGTAGAGCTCTTATTCATGACATGCTCAGCAGAAGAAGGAGAGTATGAAACCACTTGGATGACCTTCCTTAAAGTGAAGGACCGTAGAAGATATCCACTGACTCATTAATATAGAAATTTACTCATTTATCATGTATTTATAGAGGGTTCAGTGTATCACAGGCACTGTCCTAGATACTTAGGATGTGGTGACAAATAACACATCATCCTCTTGAGGATGTCAGAGTCTAGTACTTTATTGGAGGTCTTCCTAGAAAAAAATTATCATATGTTCTCTAAGGAAAGTCCAGGAATTTGGGAGAGTATATAGTGATCTTCTAAGCAGAGCATGTGTATTGTTTTGGAAGGATAGACTTTACCATATGTAAAAGTGACAACATACAGGGTGGGGCAAAGGTAGGCTTACCATGATCATAGAAATCTATGAATATAGACACCTATGGACAATGGTAAGCATACTCTTGCCCCACCCGGTATGTCAGGAGTACCTTTTGTGTTTATTGTTTCTGTCTTTCTTCTTCTTCCAGGAAGCTGAATACTGATAATTCATGTACCCAAGGAGTGAAGCCATGATTTTTCTTATTTTCTTTGTAAGACAAACAGCCACTGTGTTGGGCCAAACTGGAGAGACAGAAGTGGTGCCAGAAAGCCAACTGGGTTATGAGCTTTTCCATGTACGAGACAAGAACAAAAGGATGGAATAAGTATAAAGTTGGCCATGAAGTTGGGTGAATGGAGTAAAGAAGAAGAAACTATACAGTAGCAGGTGAGGTAGAGAGTTTCAGAAATAAAGTAGAGGAGCACATGTTAGGATATGGGTGAGTTTGCCATGGCTGAGTTAACTCCCAAAAGTTACTAAGCATGGCATTTAGTAAGTGCTTTCTGAGCTAAATCACACCATTCAGAAGAATTCGGAATATGATTCCAAAATTCTGAATCAAAAGAAAGAGATCATCTTTATTTACTCCATCAGAGTTGTCTACTCAGAGTTTTACCTCTTTTCTAACTAATCAATAGCAAATTAATTCAACAAATATTTACTGGAAAACTCTGTGTGTAAGAGCCTTAGGGATTCAAAGATACTAAGAGCCTTGGAATTTTCAAAGGTGAATCAAATATTTTGGGTAGATACTGCCCTTGAGGAATTAACAGAATGACAGAGCAAATATAGCATACATAAAGATGACTCCGTAGAATGTGAAGAGCCATGAGAGAGATAGGTCTAATCTTCTCTGGGGATTCAAGGAAAGCAGTGATCATTTCAAGCTGAGCATCTCAGGGAGCATTAGGGAAGGGCACAGGGAGGAAGTAGCATTTGCCCAGGGAAGTTATGAGATGACAAGTAAATGGAATTTTCATATGAAGGAAGTAAATTGAACCAAGATATTGAAGGAAGTGTGGCACATAAATAAAAAACAGTGAGTTCTATGAGGGCAATGTTGGGAAATTAAAGTTGCAAAGGTGAGGTTGGGCTCAGTTACAAGATATAAAATCACTTAGAAGTTAAAAGGCTCATACTTCATTCTACGGCCAACAGGGAGCTACTGACAATTTTGTGTGTTTGTGTGTGTATGATAATGTTATAATGAGAACTGCATGTCAGGAATATTATTAATTCAGCTATCAATCAGCACATATTTGTTGAATGATCTACTCATTGCAAGGTATTATGCTACATGCGGATGAGAATACAAAATGAGTATATCACATAACCCTGATCTGAAGATCTTATTTTGGGTAAGGAATAAATGCCATATTCAAAGGAGGATAACTAATCATTGAGTTATTTTACAATTAATTCTGTATAAATAGTGACACTTGTATTTTTGGTTTCCATTGAGTATAATCTGGAACCTTCCATGGTTGCAAATTTGTCTTTGTTCTTAGTTTGTAATCTGTTAACTGGTTCTAAATTGCTGCCCATAGAAGGGAAATTGCATAGCAAATTTGAGTGCCACAAACTCACTACCCTGAGCAAACTTATAGAGAAAATTTCCTAAGACCCTCTTCTCCCCCCGAATGTGAAGTGCATTTAGCTGAATGGAGAGTCTTCATTTCAGTGATTAATTGTATATTGTACTGTCCTAGAACCTGATATTTAATTATCCTAAAATGCTTTATGAATATAGATTATGTGTCTTCAGGATCACACAAGTGGGCCAGGGATATTTGTTGAGTGATCTTTTCCCTAATCAATGTCAGTTTTTCCAGAGACAGGCAGTGACTTGTTCATTGTCTCACTTTGACATCTGGAGAAAAGGACATACCACCATCGGGCACCCTTTATCTCAGGCCATAACTGGAATTTGGATGCTTACCCCAGTCTCAGCTGACAATTCTGGCTTAGTTCTTTGTCAGTTGGCACACATACATACCTACATCATTGGCAATATACAATGTAAAATAAATTTTATTTTTGTTGTATGTTTTTCTTGCTTTGTTTGATTTATTCATTTATTTTTTGGAAGGGGCAACCACAAGGAAATTGCCTGCCATTTACTGGCAGAAATCTTAAAAAAGAAATTCTTCTTTGTCAACATCACCATCGCCCTCATCATCATGGCATTGCTGTCAACTTCATTATCAAGATTTTACTGAATACTGTCCATGAGTTTGTTCTGTGCTTGGCTATTTCATTCACTATAAAAGAGATGTATCAGTGTCCTTTATGGAAGAGATGCCACCATTATCTCCATATCAATAGACTATTCTGTCGGGTAATAGGATCGGACTGTGCTCTTGGTCAGGTGACATTGCCAGATGACTAACTGGGATACGGAACTTTGCCTGAGGCCCCAAGATATTACATGTGTAAAGTTAGGACCTATACTTTTTATGGGTTAGATCTTGTTCACTCTGTACAGAATCCACCGGGCTAATTGCCTACAGGCAAATAAGAAAGTGAGAGTTAATGTATTAGGTGCTTATGAAGGCATTGAATGTCTACTTAAAACAGCTGCTTCCCTCAAAACCTTTCTTCATATTTTTCCTCCTATGGGAAGTTCTTCTTGGCATTTTTTAGTCATACATTAAACCAGTCTTAAAACTGGCACAGATACAAGCCCACATCTGGAAGATATTAGTCTTCCCAAAAGAACTTAGCCTGTGAACTGGTAAGAATTTAAATAAAATATTTGAAAATTAGATTTATTCCCTTGCTCTAATGTTTCTACAGGTATTTATATTTTCTGGTTTAGCAGCCACATCACTCAATGTTGTTGAGTGTGAAAAGGGTGTGTGAAAATATTGTGGGCTGACAGATGTTTTGAACTTCTCTGTCTCCCCAGCTGCACCAGATCTAACAGCCTGAAAGTGATTTCCCTTTATGACATTTCATACCACATTGCAAATCCAAATTAAGGCCTGTTTCCTAAATACATTTAAATATTAGCTGAATATAAAAATGTGAATACAGCCAACAATCTATGAATACGCAAATGTATTTCAAAACATTCTTCAGCCTGAGAATCAGAAAATGGCATATCTGGGACAAGTGAAGATAGATACCAAAGACCAAAATGGAAACACGCCTGTCTGTGTATCTAAGCATTGCTATTGTGTCTATCACCATAGTGCCTGGGACTTTTGTTGAGAAACATTTCTCCTTCTTAATGATGATAAACTCAGGAATATGCAGGAACGAGAGAGCTAATTCATAAATAACGTGAACCTCACCCATAATGGCCAGTATCAGGAGGCCATTATGTAGATGCATCCAGATCATTAAGTGGCAAGGCTGGCAACACTATCCATGAGCGGAGGCCAGGAGAGGGAGGGAGAAGGGAAGGAGGAGTGAGAGGCAGGTGGTCTTTGCTTGGTGGCCTCCCATTCAGGATTTTAGCGTGGCTGGCTCTGTCTTGTATGCTGCCCTTCATAACCAAGGTTTTGGTTGACAGATCTTCTTTGCGAAAATTATTTCTAGACATGAAAGAGATCTGGATGGATTCAATGAAAAAGCATTTTACCTATTATTATGCTATGGCTTTGTTTTTATTGTAGTTTACATAAAGTTTTCTATTTACATTGTTACCAGTGATGCAACTAAGTCAATGTTGATATGCTTTGTCTGAAGGTGTAGAAGTCCATCATGACTGGTGACTTGGCCAAGCTTGGGCCCAATGTTATAGTGCTCCCTTTAACTTCTTAATAGAAAACAGCTGTTCCCCATTTTTTTTCCCGATGAGGCAGTTTTCAGTGTACCCTACACAGATAAGGATTTTCTAATTAGCTTTCAGTATAGAGCTGACCCCATAAATAAATATTTGTTAATGGGGTAATTTTTTAATGGGCAAGAACTACTGTTCTTCTTCTTCTTTTTTTTTTTTTTTAAATAATCACCCAAAGATCAAAAACAAGTATGGAATAAATCCTGTAACTTGAACTGTTTTTTTTATGTTTTTATATCATTTTCAATTTTTATCTATACATTTCATTGGAGATGATTAACCAAATAAAAATTCACTCTAAGAGAGTTTATAATATTCTTTTTTTTCTCTTTAAAGCATGAATAAGGGCTTTTTTTTTCCTTTTATCATACTGAAAATAACTTGTAGACACTTCCATTCTTCTTGCATTTGTGCAATGTGACCTGCACTTCTACAGGATAGGGAGGAGCAGGTGTTCTTTGTATCTGAGAAGCCCAAAAGGAAAAGTGTCATTTCCCTTTGCGTAGCTCCCCAGGTGCTATGTTAAACTCTACAAATATAGTGGTGAACAAGTAAGCGACTGATTCTGGACCTTACTGTGCATAAAGTCCAGAGACAGCACCATATTACACGCTGACAAGAGGATGAACTATTTAAAACATAGCTCTTGATCTTGAGGAATGACATTTAGAAAGGGAGAAGAGGCCTACATACATAGATAATTAGCCATGTAATGTAATGTGTGATATGGTGGCGGAGATAAGATATCGAGCACTGCCAACGCTCATAAGAAGAAGGCGTTTCACACTGAGACTTTCCGGGAAGACTCCTTGGCAGAAGTAGGGGCTGACTTGGAGTCTGGGGCAGCTTTTGGTTGGTGGAGAGGTTTGTAGTAGATGACAATTAGGCAATGATGTGGGACAATGTGTGAAAGCATATTTGCATAATGCATATCCAGAGGGCATTGTGCAGATCAACTGTTAATAGAACAGAATTTATATGGGAGGACAGTGTGAGAAAAATTTGTCTGACCAGGTTTAGGCTAGATGGTGAAGGGCTTTGAGTAGCCTGTTAAGGAGTTTACTGTACAGGCCAGAGGAGTCCACTCAAGTTTCTTTAAATAAAATAAATTGCTTCAGAATTATCTAAGTGCTGGCAGGAATCTTGTGAGACCATCAGCGTCTAGCCCATGTTCTCATATAACAAACCTGGACAGGTAGTATTTCTTGTGGAACATTCTAACTCCCTAATCAAGTAGATCACTATGTTCTTTCAGCTAAGATGTTGACTCACTGCAATCCCAAGCGGACAAACCGATTTTCACAAATCTGAGCCTAGGTTTGTTCATCCTGGACACATTTAGGGATAACTTTGATTACCTCGGACACCTGAAAGCCTGACATTTGTCAGAAGTCGATATACTGGTCACCCAGCTGAATTTCAGCACGTTTTATAATTGTGATATATAGAGATGAAACGAAGTAATAACACTCCACTCCCTCACATGAAGATCCTTCTTACCCATCTGCTCCGATGTCTCTGTAACAATATTATGAAGTTGTATTTGACATGATGATCCAACGATGAGCAGGGTGATTCTCAGTGCAGCAATCTTAGTCTCATCTCCTGCATTCCTTCTTTCCTTCCAGACCCTGTGCACGTTAAAGCTAGGTAAGCATTATTTCCTTTAGTTAAGTACATTAAGGATGGGTAGTGGGCAGCCAAGAGGATAAATTAATTGTCTGCTTAATGCAGCAGAGTGCATTATCTTACCCAGAAGTGGCAGTCTCTAGTTCCCAGGTAGCAAGGCGATAGGAAAACCCAGCCATCTACTTCTCAGGGAGTCCAAGTACCCAGAAGTGGGGCAGTGGGAGAGGCCTTGGTCAAAAGCGAAATGCGTGCCCGTGCTGAGCTAGCATATGCGCCATATGTGGGACCGTTCGGTATTTTATTCTTTTACTCTGATGGCTGTCCTCTGGCCATTTTCTGCCCCAGAAGTGGGCTGGCCTGGTTCTTCTCAAGTACACTCACTTCTGTTTCTCCAGGCAGCTCTCTGTGACCCCTAAAACTTGCAGCCTGTTTTCCTGCAGGAGCGCAGAATGCCTGCACCCATCTAGATGCCTGTTCCTTGCTCTTGCCTTATTTCTCTTCCACCCGTTCTAGAAGGTCTGCCCTCTCCAGGACTCTTCCTGGGTCTACGCGAACTCTCACTCACACTGATTTCACCTCTCAACCACACACAGCCAAGGTCCACGCTGCACCACCTGGGACTGCATTTCATATGCTTGTTCTCATTTCTGGTTGCTCAACAGACTTGCCCATGCAAGGATTTCTTCCTTCCTTTTTTTCTTCCTTTTTTAAAAATATTGAATCATTAGCTTTCACCTTGGCTCTGCATCAGAATTAGCAATGGAACTTTGCAAAAACAAAGAGGCTGCACCCAGAGATTATGATTCTGGGTGGCCTGATCTTCTGCATTCACATAAAGTCCTGCAGGTGATTCAGAGGCATTGTTATGGTTCAGAAATTTTGATTTAATATGTTTTGCATAGCCTATTTTTGTTTTATGTGAGTACATCTTTTCTTTGTCACTAAATTATGAAACTGCAGTTTCATTGGAGTATTTTATCTTATAGCATTTGCATTGTCAATAGTATATTTACATACACCATGGTGTATTGCTTTGGTTAATTCATTTGGCAGAGATGTGGGGAGAAGGCATGGTTCTAACCCCAGATCTGCTTCTTTAGGGCAGTTATTAAACAATTCTCATTATGATGGACATGCAAAGACCCCCATCTAGAGGAGCCCTTGCAGGGCATACAGGCTTCGAAAGAACATTCTTTATTTTGCCAGGAACAGAAGCCTGAACGCATTTTTTGATATTTTTGATTTAGAGTCCAGAATTTATATGAATAACAATAACCCCTGATGAAAATACAAATTTGGGATGATCTGATAGTCTAACGTACAGCTAACCCTGGCTGTTACAAAATTTCCTTGAGAAAAGGGTGGAGCTCCTTAATGTCATCAGAATCTCTGAAGAGACCAAAACAAAGCAAAAGGAAGTAGGTGTAGCCCCTTGCTCAAGTGCCTATGCCCCTAGGCATCCTGAAAAAGACAGGAAATTAGGGGTGGGGGGAGGGGAATTTTGTCCCCCACCCACCACCCATGGTCTTCCCTTTCTATTGCTGTGGGGCTTATTTCACAGTAAGAGAACACAGCTTAGACCTCTGTACAGGGTCTGGAAGCTCGCCAGAACGGGGTAGAGTGATAAAAACGCACCCGCCTCCGAGATAAGGACAGATGACCACCCTTAAATCCTCTTCAAAAGCCAGGCTGGTCAGACCGGACACAGACATGCCGCTTGTGCTCAGAAAGCAGAGCTCTTATTCACTCGTAACCGGACATTGTGCCTCACAGCGAGCTGAGCCAGGAAAGTTTACAACACTGCCTTCCGATGGCCACCCCTAGACCCAGACCCTTTACGTTTGGCCCCCCTGCCCACCGGCCGCCACATCCTGTTTCAGCGCTGCTGTGTGAGAATTTGGTGAGGCTGGGCTCATGGAACTAAGGGTAAAGCAGCTGCCTCGGAAAGGCCTCGCTCTCGCCTGGCTTTTAGGTCAGAATCTGCTCGTCTGTCTTAACTACTTTTAGGCCTCCTTCCCTCTCCCCACTCTGCACTGAGGGGAAGCCGGTTTTTACATGTGTGCTCAGACGTGCAGAAGCAAGCTCCAAAATGAGTGAACTGGAATAGTTCTATTAATTTATGCCTCGACAGTAATGACCTTAAGACACAAAAGAATTATATATTAATTTGTTTCTAGTGTATGGCACTGCTAAGTTAACACATTTAGAATACACTCCCCTGTCTCCAGCTGTGAGGGTAAATGAGGCCGACCGCGGCTGCAGGCGGAGTTCGGGCAGCATCCCACTAGATGGCAGGGTGGCCTCAGGGATGGACGGGGCTGCCGGTGGCTGTAAAACACTTTGTTTGCAGACATTATTTGACACTCGAAAATCGACAATTTTTCTCATGTTGTTCATTTGGATATTATATTTAAACTTATTTATTTACATGGGCACATACTTCGGATGTATATTTACACGCAAATATGCCTACACTGTCCGAGATAAGGGTGTTTAGGAAACAATGCCCCCCACCCCACCCCCCTCCACCCCGCGCCAGCCGGGCAGACGTCTGTGAAATTTCCTGCTCTGCAGACGCCCTGCCGAGCTCCACACCATCGCGCACACCATCAAACCTTATTGATGTTGGGAAGGGGAGACATGTCTTTGAAAGTCAAAGGGCATAATCCCTTGCAGGAGGGAAAATGTTTTTAACACATGGTTTGGTCAGTTAGGGGCACTTAGAAAAAAATGTGGAACAATTAGCATTTTACATGCAAACCCTCCCCCGCAAAGGAGATTAAAAGTAAAACCAGATTAGAGATTTGAATTGTATTCAAATCTTTTCTCCCCTTTCCTCTCCCCTTTTCTCTCCCTTGTCCTCTAATCTCTCCCAACTCTTTTTCCTTCCTCTCTCTCCTCTCTTTGTTCCTATTTCTATCAAATCTCCCCTCTCTTTCTTTTCCCTTTTTATTCCATCCGAATCGCCACATCTCTCCTTTCTCAATCCTTCGTTCTTTCAGAATTTGACGCGGCTTAGCTGCTTCTGATGCAGTCTTTTCCAGTTAGTGAATTGTTAAAATTTCACAGGAAGAGGTAACTGTTCTTCTCTGCTCCTGGATGCTGCGGCTTGAAAGTGTTTTCGTTGGAGCAGGAAAGTCCTAGCTATGAGCTGGCTACCCCTTGCCTGCAGATAGTTTTACAGAGGGCTTTTCATTATCATTATTTTTTTCCTCATCCAGTTAGTTTAGGTCAGATTAGAATTTCAGTTTAAAAAGGCTTCTGGAAAAAGGAGACTATCCATGACAGAAAAAACAGACTCCAGTCTTGGAAAATGCCTGGCTTTTGCAGTTGTCTGCAGTGGGAAGATTTCAGGAAACTCTCATAAGCTGAGAACCATTTTCACTGGACTCTTGGAAGCACCTTAGCCTAGGTCGCCCAGAAGGCAATTCTGTATCAGAAACTTTAACTTTTACTAATTTTCCTTCCAGATAAAATTAAAGCCATCTTCTTTATAGTTCTCCATCCAGTCGTTCACACAGGCTTCGGTGGTCCTGTGTGCCTTCTTTCTTTTTCGGTTGTAGGATAATTGCCTTATGAATAAAGTGTGCATAAGGGAAAATAGAATGAAAAGTGATCAATGAATTTTGGTCTAGGTGAGAAAGTGATGTTTCCCCCTTAAGTAAGTACATACAGAATATGTAGCAGTTAGTTATGTGCAATTCTTTATAACGGGTATAAATATAAGGTTATGACCCTCTTTGATGTTTACATAATGGTATGTACCTTTCTGGAAAATGGCGTCCTCACATCTCTGATCCACCATAAATTTAAAATTTTACAGATGTGAACCACAGAAACAAAAAGAAATTAAGAACTTGCTATTACTTCCCACTTTATTACCTTGCAAAATTGTTGTTCATGGTAGTTAATATACTTTAGGAGTCTGAAATTCTGAAGTTTTTAAAAAAGTTTTCAGAAAAGTAGTGTTTAATGGGAGTTTCTTTGTTAAACATATTATGCTGTATTTTTAGTAATAGGAAAGCTATGTCAAGGATTAACAATACATTCAGTTGTAAGAAAATATTGCTTAAACAGACACCCCCCTTCCTTTAAAGATGTATCAGAGTCTACTATCCTGACTTCTCTTTTATTTTCCTTTTTTACTTCTTTCTCTCTTCCCTTTCTTTACATCTTTCCTATATGTTTCTATGGTCATTAATTAGAAATTCCTGTCAGCTGTTTATAGAATTTGCAAAAAAAGCCACTGCATTTCCTTCTTCCACTTAGCATTTTCTTCAGCTACGGATGCTGACCATCTCAAAACCAGTAGGTAGGTGCTGACATTTTATAAATTTATACCGTTATCATAAATCTCAACCAAGTCCTCTAGATTATTTCAGGGAAATTTTTCTTCTCAGCCAATACTGGGCACATTTAGAAATGTAAGAAAAAAAAATTGTTCTCCTGGTCTGCTGTGGCAAGCTTCCTGTTGTTAGGTGAATAATTGAGCAGTTTACATTAATCAGGAGCTCTTTGTAGAGGTGGGCTCTGGAGAGGGTTAATTACTAAGGTAAAACAACTACAGAGTTCAGCTTACTGGGGTGCTAACTGGGTAACAGGTGAACATAAATAGTGAGGAGAAGCAGGAAATTAGAATATAGGAGGAAAAATGAAGATGTTAAGTTCCACAACCCTTATAAATGTACGTAGGTCATTGGTACTGCAAACTGAGTAGCAAGCTGTTTTTGTACATTCAGAAATTTCAGGCTGCTGTCCTGTGACTGGGATTGGTTTGGGAGAGAAAGGGACGTGGGCTTCCTGTTGAGTAAGTGACCTCAGCTGGATCAAACACCTGGGCTCTGGGCTTTCAGCACTATCACTGTGTGTTGGAGGACAAAGGAACTGGGGAAGCCAGGCTTTTTCCCAGTTATGGTCTAACCAGGAGGCTCCAGGGCAGCCCTGTCTTCCTGTCTCTACTCAATGCCTAGGTATCCTTTAATAATGTTAGACATTGTTCACTTTTCAAATAAATGTTAGGTTTAAATCATCACCATTTCTGGAAGGAGAAATATGGTAATTCGTTTCCACTTTTAGGTGTATTGAATTGAGATCATATCCTTGCTTTTCCCTAGAGCAGGTTTGAAAGGAAGGAAAGTCTAGACCAGTAATCCTCAACCCTGGCTGCAGGTGAGAACCAGCTAGGAAGTGCTTAAAGCTCCCTACATCCGGGCTGACCCCCAGACTCGTTAAATTGAATCTCAGCTGATGGGACTCACACATCAGTAAATGTTAGAACATCCCAGGTGATTCTGACAAGCCAAGGTTGAGAACCATAAACTAGAGAGAAAAGCAGAGTTTAGAAAATAGCAACTATCCTGTAACTATTGTGACATAGTGTTACTGTTTTGTATTTAATGTCATACTTTGGGACATCTATGAAGGATAAATGGAGATTGTGTTCAGAGGCTGCAGAGATATTAAAAGGTGATGTAATTCCTGTGCTAAATGTTTGGGGGAAGTGGTGATATTTTAGACTAGAATTAAGAACCGGGGAAGGAGGGATCTGTAGAAATGGGGGCAAGGACTTTGTCTCTCTTGGTTCAGAGTGAGAAGGATAGAAACAACTAAGAATGTTCTAGATTCTAAACCACAGCATATCTCAAATTTCTAATCTCATCACTGGGTGGTATCTCTTCACTGTTCCTGCACACTGGGGAAGCCACCCTGCCTAATGAATGTAAGCTTTCAACCAGTCTGGAGAGGCGTATTTGGACTTTAGCAAATCTATCAGTTGTTCAGTATCTTTTATTTCCCCTTTGGTGATTAGTTATTATCAATAATTTCCTGTGGCTACTGTCACAAGTTATCACCAACTTGGTGGCTTATAAAGCAATAAAAATTTATTTTCTTACACTTCTGCAAACCAGAAGTCTAAAATCAGTATTAGTGGACCAAAACCGAAGGATTGGTAGGGCCTTGCTCCTGCTGGAGGAGAATCCATTCCTTGTTACTTCCAGCTTCCAGTGGCTGCCAGAGTTCCTTGATTTATGGCCACTACCTTCAAATCTCTCTCTGCGCAGTCTTCGCATCGCCTTCTTCTCAGGTGTGTGTCAAATTTTCCCGTCTTCTTATTTAAGGGTACATGTGATTATATTTAGGTCTAACCGAGATAGGGCAGTCTCCCTATTTCGAGACCTGAATTTAATCATGTCTGTGTAGACTTTGCCATATAACATTTATAGGTTCCAGGGATTAGGACTTTATTCTCCAGCTCTGCCTAACAGAGTGGAACGGATAGTTGGGGAGCTGCTGAATTCTCCTCGGCAATGGGGTAGTACGGGCACAGAGAACAATACAAAGTAGCTACAAACCCCTGTTTTCCTAGTAGTTTTAATCTCAATTCCTATAATCCTCTTCCTCTGCGCTTCCTAACAGTATTAATTAATTCATTCATTACTTAATCCATCAGAAGGCATTTCTCAAGGACTGTGTTCAAGATGTTGTGTAAGCATTGGGATACAGAGATAAATTTTGGAAACCTCAAATCCAGAGGAGTGCAATAACCATAGTCCTTAGTATATTGTTAACTATTGTTAACAATTAGCGGTGCAAGTTTCCTTCCCCTCTCCCTCCTTCCCTTCCTTCCTTCCCTCCTTCCCGTGTTTCTATACCGCCTTCCTTGGGCATTCCCTTCCTGTCCTTGGGATGGATGCCCTTCTCACCGTTCCCACCGTGGGAGCTATTTTCAGTGACGTAGCCCTGAGAGAGCAGTGCGGTGCTGAGGTCATCTGGGTGGTATACCATGACCAAACCTCACTGAGGCGTCTATATAAACTTTGAAGATTCTGGCAGGCAGATATGGAGATCTACACGTCTTGCAGTTGTCAAGACAAACTTCGCATGTAAATTTCCTTGCTTACTAAAACTGCCACCGGTTGATCTGGAGTGGCCCGTGTCTTTTCCTGATTTCTCCTTGCCTTCCTTGTTCAGGGTCAGTTTCGGATCTTACCCAGGAAGCTCCGGAGTTTGCTAACTAAACTTGTATGTATCCTTATAGAATATATATTGCTGATTTGTATGTATATGCAATTCTGTTTTTTCAAAAACATGCTGTGAGGCTGATAATGTTTCGTAATTTTTCAACTCAGCATTTTGTTAAGATCCATTAATTTCGATATATGTACTTTTGTCGTAACCATTGCTTCTAATGACTGTGTAATATTCCAAAATATTTATTGATCATATTTTGCTTTTCCCTTTCTCCAGTAATGACTAACTTGTCTCCACCTCCTTGCTACAAGGCATATCCTTGACCATGTCCTAGAGATTACGATGAATTGCAGAGTATATGATTACTTAATTGGAACAGGCATTGCCAGATTTCTCTCAGAAATAGCTATTCCAGTCTCTCTTCTTAGTAACAGTGAAAGAGGGTAATTCTTTATGTTCCTAAGCAATATTTGGCATTTCCCAGTGCTCTAACTTTTGTTATTCAGACAAGTGTAAAGTGTCACTATTTTGATTCATTTCTCTGCTTATTTTTGAGCTTGGGTACCTTTCATATATTTGAGAGACAGTTGAGTTTTCACTTCTATGAATTATCTATTCATATCCTTTGGCCATTTTTATTTCCACTTTCTGTCATTTTCCTGTTGATTTACAGGAATGTCTTTAGTATCATAAGGTGATGTGCAAATACAGAAACAACTAGTCACTTATGACTACTTGAATTTAAATTAACTAAAAATTAAAATTAAAATTAAAATTCAATGGCTTGGTTATACCTACATTTCAAATGCTCAATAGTCACATGTTTCCAACATATGGCTACCATATTTGACCATGCAGAAAATATTTCCATTATCACAGAATGTTGTTTAAGACAGTGCCCTTTTAGAGCTATTAGTTCCTTGTTGGATTTAAACATAGCTAATATTTTCTTCAAATCTACATCAGCATTTTTTATGATGTGACAGATTAAAAATGGCTGCCCATTCTTCGATACTTTTCATAATGAGAAGTAGACCCTAAGTCCCCTCCTCTTGAACCTGGGACTCCTTTAACCAATAGAATATGGTAGGAGTGATGCTATGCCACTTTGTGAGTGAAAGACTTAACAACACTGGCATCTTCTAATGTCTGTCTCTTGGAACGCTGTCTCTGGGAGTCCTGAGTCTCTGCATAAAAAGTCTAACTGCTCTAAAAACTGCCAAGTTACAGAGGCATATAGTGGTGCTCTGGTCAACAGCCCCAGCTAAACCCAGCCCAGCAGCCCCGTCTACCCAGGCGGGAGGCGTTTAATGACGCAGTCTCGCTGAGTACCCTGCTGAGCGCCACCGAGTGGGCTCCGCTAATGCGGCACGCAATAGAATAATTCAACTGGGCCCTTCCTGAACTCCAGACTCACAAAGCCATGAAGCATTATCAAACGGGTTATTTTAATCCATTATGTTTCAGGGTAATTCATTATACAGCTATAGATAACCACATGGCCTTTTTAAAAAAGAATAATTTTGAAGTATTGAATGCAGTTTACTATGTATACTGTTGCATAGCAGCTATGAATGAGAGGACCTTGGCAATGGTCAGACTGGAGTTCAGATTATGGCTCTGTCAGGTTGAATCCTGAATCATGGAGGGGTTGTTCTGATTGGAGAATGTGCAAAGTACAGGTATGGCACAAAGGGTAGATGATTGGCTCTGCCTGGCCAAGTGAAGTGAAGAACAGTTGTCAGGCAGGCATCCTCAGAATTAACGGGTTAGCTATATATTAGAGGTGGTACAGGAATTTGTCAGAGTAACTGAAGAAGGAAAAGATATCCAAGGTAGAACAATTATAGTGTACTAAAGCAGACTCAAACTTTAATTAATTTATTTAAAATCCATATATTTACTTAACATATATCTGTATATAGTTAACATATCTATCTTCATATATTATATACATAAATATATATAGGTATGTATATGTGTATACATATATACAGCTGGTCCTCGAGTAACATTGTTTTGTTTAGTATTGTTTTATTATGTTGATGAGATGCTATAGGAACTTAACTCTTGTTTATAACAATTAGACTGTTGTAAAATTGGTTTTGTTATACATTGTTTCACTGCAGTTTCAAGAAGTTACTGACTACATTAAGTGAAGATTTAATGTATACACATTGTTTTTTGATGAAAACACATACCTAATTTTAAATATTTTTTCTTTATGGCTTTGTTTTTGATGTCTTAAAAAGAAAAAGAAAAAAACCCTTACCTACCTAGAGGTATTTTCTTTTCTTTTTTTTAAAAGATGTCATTTATTTATTTTTAGAGAAAATGGAAGGCAGGGAGAAAGAGAGAAACGTCCATGTGTGAGAGCAACATCGATCAGTTGTCTCTTGCCTGCCCCCAGCAGGGGACCTGGCCTGCAACCCAGGCGTGTGCCCTGACTGGGAATCAAACCGACGACGTTTTGGTTTGCAGGCTGACACTCAGTTCACTGAGCCACACCAGCCAGGGTGAGGGACATTTTCTTATAGCATCTTTTAAGGTTTATAGTTTTGCCACTTAATGTATATATTTTTAACATATCTGGAATTCATTTTTTGTGTGTGGTTTAAGGTAGGGATTTCATTTCACTTGGATAACCAATTATCCTAGAACAACATATTAAATAGTTAATCCATCCCCATTGATTTGTAATGCTCATTATGTCATAAATGAAGTTTCCAAACAGACATGGGTCTGTTCTGTCAACCCTTCTATATATTTATTGATACATTACTACCACACTGTACTATAGTGATCATGTCTTAATATTTGGTAAAGTAAGATTTTTCCCTCCTTCCCTCCCTCCCTCCTTCCCTCCCTCCCTTCCTTCCTTCCTTCCTTCCTTCCTGTTAACTTTTTAAAACTAAAACTATTTTTTAGAGCAGTTTTTGCTTCACAGCCTACTTGAAGGAAAGGTACAGAGCTTTCCCATGAAACCCCACCCCACATGTGCATAGCCTCCCTCGTTATCAATACCCCTCACCAGAGTGGTGCATTTGTTACAATTGATGAACACAGGTGTAACTATATTTTTATTTTCACATTTTGAAGGTTATCTAATTATGTGGGAAAATACTCATCATATTGTTAAATGAATAAAAAAGGACACACAGTAGCCAGATTTCCTGATCTGCTAGAAATTGTAGATATTTGTACCATTAAAAGATTAGAAGAAAATATCTTAAAATATTTACCATGATTATTTCTGGGTGATGAAATCATAGTCCATTTTCTCAATTATCTTCATTTTTTTTTGTCTTGAGAATTTTATATGATGAGCATAATCACTTTTACATTCTGAAAAACCAACACATCTCAAAAGATAGAACATTTATTTTGAAAATATGTATGTGTAGAGGATTTCAGCCTTCAACCAGTGGGTGAAGAGATATCTAGGGAGATATTGTGGCTTTTTCACGCCCCCAAACTCAGGTGGAGAAGGAGGAAGCTGCTTTCTCCAGTTTTGCGGGAGATCGATTACAAGCTTGAGACTCATTGTCTTCTACAGCTTGTAAACAGGCTGTGAAGGAAGTTTCTGTAAAAGAGTTCAAAGTTGAAATAGGTAATTAGCCCCCTGAAGTAAATACTGTGAAGTGCAATACACATTTTTGTTTATGTTCTGGTATATCTGATAAAAGAATCCGATTAAATTATTTTCCCCCCTAAGGAAGATTGTCACATGGAAACAAAGAGGAGGAAAGGCCAGAGCTTTGAAGAAGAAGATGGGACTGAGACTGGCTCTCACGCCTACTCGCTGTGTGACTTTGGTTTAAGTCTCAGTTTCCATTCCAGTAAAATGGAATAATAATATCTATTGTGATGAGTTATTCTAACATTTATTAGAACACACTTCATGAGATAACCCGGTGGTTGTTACAGATGAAATTCTAATATTTAAAAAAGGGTGAATAACATTGACAGGGCCTTTCTCAGTAGAGGCAAACAATAATTGCAGTATTGGTTCATGTGAGGTCAACTCAGATCAATCGTTGAGCATCTTCAAATAATTATTGATCAAAACATAGGTTAAAGAAATTAATTTTCACTGATGATATCTTCAACTAAAATACAATGTTAGGGAGGAATAGATTCTTCTTCAAGAAAATTCTCAGTCCCATCTGCATTATCTACATATTTGATGATTGTTATTTTCATTAATGTTGTAATATTGATAGCATTTTTATTTCCTGAATGTGAATTTTTGTAATTATTTTTCTTACAATAAAGTTATGTATATATATGTGTTAAAAGAAAATATTTGTGTGCAAAGAAGTCCCAAGTAAAGAAGGAGCTCTTTCTACTGAAATGCCTCACAGTTCTTCCTTTCCCCTCATTCTTTCCTCTTCACATCTGTGTCCTAGGGTGCCTTATTGGTCACCTATGTATGGATATTTTTGATAATCTTAGCATGAAGGACAGATTATTGCAGAAAATAATCCCATCTAGCAAGCAGTGCTTCATCTGCTCAAGTCAGGTTCGGGTTCATAAACTCAATGGGATCAAGAGAGATGTCGTAGAATACTCTCCCTCAGGGCTTTGTCTTCAATCCACTCTCACTTACTGAACCACCTCTGCCCTGGGGGTTCACCACCTATGCTGGGAGATTACCTCATTTGAGTTTGATGTACTGAGACTATTTTTTAAAAAATGTTCCTATATCATTCTATTTACTTCTTTGTGTAGTCTCTGCTGATGTTGACTTTTGTATTCCTACAGGAATCAATACTATTTTTTAGTCTGATTTCTAAGTGAGTCTCCACTGTTGCTCCTTGTTCTGAGCAGAAATATCTGTGCTTGTGGGACCCAGCGGTCACCACATGTGTGATGATGGCAATAGTGGTCAGTGTCTCCCTTGAATTCTAATTAGTTGGCTCCGAGCCCTATTCTTGAAGGAACATTGTATTGACCAAGAAATCTCCACTATCAAAGCAGCTCTAATCTTAGGTCTTGGCTCACAGATGGAGATGATAGGACTTCAGTGGCCATCTGGTTCAATACTTGGAGACAACTTCTGAAAGTCATTGCTTCTTTATTAGGTTTGCCTTTTGTCAAGCTCATACACAACACTGAAATTCTGGATTCTGGAAAGATTGCTGAGAACCACTGTGCTTTAGAAAGGTACTAGGCCAGATACTGGAGGTTTCCATGCAGTTTTCATTCTTCTACTGCCCTTTGACCTATTGTCAATCCATATTGTACTTTTCACATTTGCAGATAAAATAAATGTATATACTTTGCAGGCTATTGGGATGTCAGTGACCCTCCTACTTGCTTTTTTTTTTTTTGACTTTCCATTTCATAAAAAATAAGGTCTTTGCATTAGAATATTGCAGTTAAGGATCTCAAGAACATGATGCCATCCTTCGGTGATGCTTTATTATACCTCTTTCCTTACAAGCTCTGGATCAGTAATTTATCAGGTTCATCACCATGACATCATACACACTTTCAGTCTTACTCCCATGTTATTCACTTCGTCCAAAATATCCTTCATCAAGATACAAAATCTAGAAGGCTTCCTTGTCTCTACCCATATCTCAAGCAAATTTCCCTTTTTCATCAGATCCCTCTATCCACTGCAATACTGTTCCTGCAGACATTTAGGTAACTTACAAAAGAAAAGAAAAAAAGGAACTTTTAAAAGGGCTTAGTTTAAAACAAACTTCCCTTAAAAAAAAATAAACCCACAACTTTTGTGTATATTGACGAGCCCATCAAGTTCTATATGGCAGGAAATGAATCAAACTACAAATATCGATCAAGAAACATGTTTATTGCTGATCAGAGATAACGTTACTTGTAAAAATGTGCATTTTGGTCAATATTTATTCCTTCCTAAAATTACACAATTATGTTTTCTTCTGTTAAACTCAATTTGTCCAATTTGCTATAATGTAATTTCCTGTATCCATGTATAATTTATTTATATGATTAGTGTATCCTCTGTGGGAACTTAAACTGATATAACGTCCCTTGAACAACATATCTGGGACAGTTATGATATGTTATCATCAGCTAAGGGAAATATTTTGCTCATGAGTCACAAAAACAAATGTGAGCAAACAATTGTGTATAGTGATCAATTTTCAAGCAAGGGCAAGGGTGGACAGGATTTATGCTAGTCATATAACTAAATTCTCCCCATCTTAAACATAGTTAAATCTAATCTTTGGTAATAAGATAACAGTAGCTGACCAAGTAAAGGATTTTTAACTATTCTTTATTACCTAAAGCACATTACAACCATTAACTGATTCATATAATGTATATATCCTTTTTATGCAGGTAAAAGAACTGCTAAATGAATAACCTGGCAACAGTGAATGTAGGCAATATTTGCTCAATGAGTATTTATAAGGTGTCTGGAGTGTGTACAGTGCTGTGCTTGTTGCTGATAGAAATATAAATAAGTTAAGATACATCCCTGCAAGCTAATGGGCAGGTCAAGATTCATACCAATGAACACACAGAGCCTAAAATAACCATGTGGTATGTGATGTGCTTTAATTTCCTCACCTGAAAATGGTTAATGCACATTAGCTATTCTCATTATTATCAACCATATGTAAAATAGAAATGGAAAGAAGTCCTGGGTCATTCTAGACCTCAGAAAGAAAGGAAATTTTTATAAAAGCAGTTGAACTTGAGACGGTTTTGAAAGTATTCGTGTGTGCGGACATGGTAGTATTTCTATGTGCGGACAGACAGTGAAAGGGCATAGCTGGGGAGTTGGCTGCTGCCTGAGCAAATTCAAGTTGCTAAAATGAAAATCACATTGGAGCATTAGGCCTACTGAAGGGAGACCAGGTTTGTTTATTGGAAGAAATCAGAAATAATAATAGAAACATAGAGTGGGTTTAATTGGTAGACTGTCATGTGGTAGGGTACAAAATAGAAAGTAGTAATGGATTAGTCAGAAGAAATTATTGTAATCACTTTTTGTGGATTTGAGCAAGTCAAGTCACGTAGCTTCTTTGTCTCAATTTTTTCATCTGTAACACATTAATGTTGTAAGATAAATCTAAGTTTTTCTTAAGTATAATAAAATTTTGTTTGTGATAACTCTTACAATACTTAGCAGCTTACATAGGGAGCAGAACACTGATTAGTGCTTTATATTTGTACTTTATAAATGTACTATAAACTCTATGGGTTGCACAAATATTTTGTCATAACAATCATCACTGTTATCATTATTGTTAATAACATTTGTAAGTTGAGGAATTGATTTTATTCCACAGATGATAAAGAACAAATGGGTTTGTTTTATAACAGATAAATGTCATAAGGAAAGAAACATTGAAGTAATTTTGACCCTAAAATTTATTAGCATGTCAGGTTGAGGAAATATTTATAACATATAGACAAAAGTATTCTTACACTTCCTATATAAAAAGGTCCTATCTTTATCAAGAAAATTGGACAAAGGACATGGAATAGGAAATTCACAAAGAATTTCAAGTGACCAATAAATTTACGCATTAATAAAAACTTTATGCTCAAAGAAATATTAATGAAAGAAATATAGCATTTTTAATCATCACAAGGAAAAATAATAAAAATAAATTATGGTTTTGGTGAGGATAAAAGAAAATGGTACTTTCATACATTGTGGTAAAGGTGAAATTTGGTACAACTTCTGTGGAAAAACAATTTGACAATATATGTCAACACTCTTAGAATTTTTTTACCCTTTAATCTTAAACTATCATTTTAAAGAATTTAGTCTAAGGAGTTAACTATAGATGGATATGTGAAGGTGAACTTCACGGATGTCATCACTATATTATTTATAGGAAAAAAGTTAAAAACAACTTACATTTACAACATAAGGAATTGTTTAACTAGATAATACTAAATCTATAGGAAGTAGGGTATTGCTGGTATTTATGTAATACTAGTGTGTAATAATACCAAAGTACTTATATGCATGATAAACAAAAGCAGTTTCAAATCTAACTCTATTATCTCTACTTATAAAATATAAATGTATAGGCATATATACACACAATATACACACATGAAAGTAGGTGCCTTATAACATTATTAGTGATTACTTATGAAATGCTGACTTATATTGTACATTATTTTCTTCTTTTGACCTGTATTTTTTGAGATTTTCTCTACTGACTCTATATTTTATAATTATCAAAAATAATAAGGATTTTGTGGTATGGATAAAATCACAGGCTGAAACTTCCTGAGGAGAGAGAACCACATTGTCATGGTTAATCTTTTTCATTCTGGCTCACTGGTAGGATGCAGTCAAACTCTTGTGACTTCTGACCTATAGTAAACTCAGGTTTATCATGTATCGACCCGTATTTGATTTTCTGTCCTAATGGGGACTTCATCTGAATTGGAGCGATCAGTCAGTTATTTGACTATCTTACATGCCTATTCAAAGACAAAGTTATATCACTACGGTTTATTTTGTGACCGTTCCCTACACATCTCAAACTTCCATAATAGCATAAAATCTCAAAAGTACCAGGAGAAAGTACACTCATCTTTTGAAAATGCTGTAATAGAAATGAACTCAGTGACAAAAATTACCTGGCTGATATGTACTTACTTAATTTATTTGTGCATTTAAATGGACTGTTTACACTGCTTCTTGGCCAGTTTGATGAAAGAATTAAAGTTAGCACACTTCTGTTCTTCCAAACAATTGATCTTGTACCACAATTGTTAAATGACTCTGCATAAATGCAAGCACAATTCATAAAAGCCTTTTTTCCATTGCATTATAGCACACAGAATAACAGAGATTTTAAGGTCAGCTACCCTGACTCAACACCCACTGTTCCATTATCTCCCAGGAATGATTAAAGACAGTGGTGTGGGTAAATGTTTAACAAATAGGTATCCAAGGGGTGGGTGGAGAGTTCTGATTTGTACATTAGCTTATTCTCATGGTGTAAATATTCTTGCCATAGTCAGTTTTGAGATCTCAATGTGAAGTCACTGAAAGCTGTTGGAAAGGGAGACATGTACAATCAACTCTCTCATCAGGATGAACCAGTTGTCCTGAAAGAGGACCTCCAACTGCTGTGTAATGTGCCTACATTGATTGTTGTACAGATCATGATGGGTTCCTTATGCTTGTCTCTTTCCATGTGATAAATTGTTCATTTTTGTTTCCCCAGTGCCTCACAAAATTCTGGGCACAAAATCAGTAAGGTTTATTTTTTAAAAAAGGCTTTGAGTAAAATTACGCCAGAGTTAGAGAATATATGGAGAATATATAAGCTAAGAGTAGACTACAGAAGTTAATCTATATTTAAAATATTTTTGCATAGGATATTTTGTATATAACTACCCAAATATCAGCCTTATTTAAATTAATGTTGAGGTACCAAATTCTATTTGATGAGTTAAAAATAACTGGTATTGTTATGTGGGAGAATTTGTCTTAGAAACAAAGAAAATGGAATAAATATAAAAGCACAATATGAGTAAAAGAGAAATGTTTCTCTGACTAAAGCTAAATGCCTGGGAAAAAAAAGCAATTCAATTTCCCAATATTAATTATTGGGCCATATCCTGCTATTGATCTATGCATGTAAAAATCAATGCAAAGATAAGGACCTTCATAATTGACAGGAGTAATTTTGAGGTATATACTCATTGACATTCAAAGAGCCAGGAAACAATGAAGACATTATAGATGAGCGAACTTTAGATTTATCTGAAGTTTTAATTACTACTTTTCAAACTTTTAAAGGAAATGTGGAAGGGAGACATGAGAAGCATACTATTTTATTCCCTATTCCTCCCAGGTGTGCAAAAAAAAAAAAAGAAAGAAAGAAAAATATACAACGGATAGATTACAGAATGTTACATTCACAGAACCTCTTTTAATTTTATAAAATCCTTTCTCATTCACATTCATATTTGATTTTCCTTTCAGCCTGTGGGTAGAGGCCATGTAGGTGTTTTTCTCAATTTCTAACACATGGGGAATGAAACTATGACCCTGAACTGTGACTCTAACTGCTGTCTACTTTTTATTAGAATATATTTTCTCCCTGATGAGTGTGTTTGAATGAGTGTATGGATTTTTTGCTTGGAAAGACAAAGATGTGGAAAATTAATCAGAAGACCTTACTCAGCTTTTATTTTCTGGTGAGGAAAAAATTCTATTTTTTTCCTGCTTGTTCCACTCGTATCCTCTCTGGTTCATAGCAACTCTTGACTTGGCAATCTCATGGGAAGTTTATAGTAAAAGAACAGCACAGTCAACCAGAAAAGAGAATCTAATCTTTTGTTGTCCACTGGATTAGTTCTTTCTTCTCTTAGGTGTGGTGCACCCTAAGCCTTCTTTTTGTAGCTCTTCTGACTTTATGCTACCCCACATCAAAACATGCAAACAGTGTCCTGATTATTTATTTCTTTCAGGGATAAGGTGCACAAATCTCTCTACTTTATTTTCCCTCTTGTCATCAAACTCTAGTTTTAAACACTTCCATTTCTTTATTATGAAAAGGAAATAACACAGAACTGCCATTCTTTTGCTGAATTTTAAGTACCGAATAAAAATGTTAAAATCAGCACTACCATTTTTTAAATCACATTCATATATTTTTTTTCCTGTACAAAGTTTTAGAAGCCGTGCTGGTAGAGGATAGTTAAGAACAAGATGGACTCTAAGAGAAAGGTGAGGAGAGTGCGTAGGTGTGTTTTAGTCAAGGGTTACTTTGCTCCAAGAAACAAAAGCCCATTCGCTCTGGCTCAAATAAAAAGAGAGTTTATTGAAAGGGTATCACAGGCACTATTGCAGTTAGGAAACTTCCTGAAACTAAGGGCTGCTTGGATACCTGCAAAATTATGAGACTGGGCAAAGTGTGGACAGAGAAGGCTCTGTCAACCACTCGTTGGGCCACATGGTCTCTGGCTTCCGTGCCCCTTGCATGCTCCAGCCATTCTGCTCCTTCTCTCAGGTGGCTTATAAAGCTAACTGATGGCATGCCTGGCCCCTTAACTTTCCTCTGCATTGGCCTTCCACTTTCCCTGCTCATTACTCTTGCTTTCACAACACGACCTCCCAATTTAAGAGCTGTCTTCCGGTTGACTATTGTCCAGATTCTGATGTGGTTTCTTGCCAAGCAGAGGTTAAATATTCACCCTTGGGGCTAGAGCCATGAGCTGCCCTTCCCAGGCTCTGAGGGTGTGACAACTTCCCTAATAAGGGGGTATGATAGGAGGGAGAGGCAGTAATTTAGAAATTTTAGCACCCCAAGATTAAAAGGATGAAAGCCCAAATTGGAAAAATTTTTGAAAGGATCCTTTGAAATTGTAATACTCTTTAGAGCACTGAAGTGAAGGACATAAGTAGAGAAATAGTATCATTTAAGGATAAATAAAATTGGGAAATTTTCATTATTGTATTTCCCCCCTTAGGCTTAAGGACACCTTGATGTTTTGCTTTCATTGAAAAAAAAAAGAAAGGACTTTCAACCTGGAAAAAGAAGACCACATTATGATTAAGAGAAGATGAGAGAAGAAGATAGCAAGAGGTGAGCCACATTCTGAAAGAACCTACAAGCATGATCACAGCACCCATCACAAGTGTGGGCCTCTGTGTGTCTGTGGAGAATGTGAGAGATGGTAAGGAATGACATTGGGGAAGAGATTTTCCTGAGGTCACGTATGAGAAATGTATAAAACTTTGCACTTACTTTGCACTTACTTTACTGCTCAAAATGACAAAACTAGAACTTAGGAGGGTGAAGTTAAAGAAGGCGGATTTCAATATTAAGTAAGGAACAACTTTTAGGAGGTAGAGGTACCCCAAATGAAATTGTCTTTCAAGTAACTTTTATTAACAGAAAATATTCAAACAGAGGCTAATTATCTGAGAGAGAAGACATAGAGATTCTTTCACTGAACCTAAAGTTTTACTAAACTCTAAAGAATGTACAAATGTAACATTTTATGGTGTTTTATTTGTTGAATTGGGTTGAAGCCTTATATGCCTTTAAAATGTAATCCACATACATGGTGATGTCTATAGACCTTTGGGGACACTCACTAATCAGGTTGAATAACTACTTCTTTGATGCGTTTATAGGATTTTTTTCTCACGAAAGTCAAGAAGAGACATAAAAAATAACATTTTAAATCATTTTATACCTAGAGAAAAATATTTCAGAGGAGGAAGAAATGACAGGCTTGTTAAGGGTAAGGAAGGCTCCCAAGAAGATTAGCAAGTATGAATCATGTGTCTAGATCAGAAGGGTCAGTTCAATAAGGCAAGCTTTAAAAAGGTCCATTGGTCCGATCCCCAAGAGACAGGTTATGAAATGACTGATGCCAGTCAAATCTCAAGTTGAAGGCTCTGTGTATGTGAGTGTGGGTGAGTGTGTCTGTGTATTTCAACGGTTGAAATGTCAAACCCAAACCAACGTCAGTCATCATGATGTCAGTGTGGTGGAGATGGAGTTGACATGTAGCAGGAGATTGGGGAAACTGAAAGGTCTCTTTAAATGTTGAGAATTCATGTTAAAGTATCAGCAAGCAAGAAAGGATTTAAGGCATAGGATATAATTCTAGGCACATTTATGACTGGAAAAGTTTCTATATTAATGATGGAAGAATATCTTTTTATCATCTTATCAAACACCTTCCCATAGACAAACCCTAATAAAGGCTTCTCATTTCTAATTAATTTAACCCCAGTATTATTTATTGTCCCACCCTTTCATATTCTGTCTCACAACTCTTTCTCCGCAGTTTCCCAAATGGACAGTTATCATATTCTTACATGTGACTTATTTCATTTTTGAAATGTTCTTATACTTCCCTTCTAGTTATCCATTACAACTTAGAACTTTTAAAAAACCCCAAAATATATCATATATTTTTAAATCACAGCATAAAAAGTAAAAGTATCGCAGCATGTCCTGTCACAGTCTATCCAGCCAGGTTTCATATGCACCCCAGAGCTGTCCCCAGCCACTCTTGTCCACAGCTCTCCATGTTCACTGACCTGCTACTGAAGGAAAATGCACCGCATTCAAGAAGAATGGAAAATAGTGTGACAGTTATTGTTTCTTCAGCATTCGTGTGGGGACATCAATAGTATACTATATGAGTTTTGAGCCTGGCATATTTCTTATAATTCTCTTATTCTTCCAACAGGATACTGTTACAACACACTGCATTAAATTGAGCTCAATCATAAAAAACACATTGTAAAGTTAACAACAAGGCTTTTGAAGTTAAAATATGTGGATCAAAGTAAAGACTAAAAACATCCACCCCATGTCTTTATCTTATTGACTAGGCTTTGCCTATTTCACTGGGACATGAGGTCCTCGAGCAGGAGATTGTGACTTCTTTAGTTACTTTGGGATAGAACCTACCATAGGTGTCATTTTATAAAAGGTACTTATTTATTCATCCATTTAAAAATATTTTTGAACCTTAACTATGGTGAGGACATTGTGCAAGTCTTGGGGGAGTGGCAATATAGGACAGAACAGCGAGATTTCTGCTTTCCAAGGCAGGCAACATAGTATATTGGTTGGAAAGGATCTGAATTTGAGTACTATACTAATTCTACCACCTAGAAAATGTACAGTAGAACCTGGAGAAAACTACTTGAGCCTCCATTAAAAAAAATAGGAGAAAAGGAGACTCTCATTGGTGGGGAGACCTTGAGGATTCATTGAATTAGTACAAAGTACTTTGACCACTGTCTGACATTATACATGTTAATTCTTTGTAAGATCATGGAATTTATATTCTAGATGAAGGATGGATAATTTAAAAATAACTGCATGAAAGTATGGCAAGGGTTATGGGAAAGGAAACCTGGAGTATGATGGAGAATCCCACAGAGGTTCACTGATGCAGGCCAAAGGAGGAGGGAAGTGTCTGTGGGAAGTGAAATTGCTCTGAGACTGTCCAATCAATGCCGGTTCAGTGAATGCCAGCAGCAACTTTCCATTTCTTGGGGGAATATTACAGAACGTGTGAGTTATTCAGGTGTTTCCATTTTTCTCTCTAATTCCTCTTCTGCTAGCAGCAGTGGTGGTCATTTTGACCTTTTATACCCTTCAGAGGTTTCTACTTAGCAGATGATACACACAGTCTCTGGTATATGTGTGATATTTATTTGTATGTTTTTCTTGGTTGATTTTAATTGATAGTTAGAGTGGTTATAACCAGCTATTAGAGATTGTGCATTACATCTCATATGTGAGGGTGGAAGTGCTGGAAACCAAGGATGGGCAGAATAAATGTCCCAGATCAGATCAGGGCTGAAGTACAATTATGAAATGGGTGACATTCACCTTTAGTGCTCATTACTTCTCTCATACGAGCATGTCAATGTAACCAAAGACCCATTGTCATCATGTTTGTCTAGAGTCTCTTCTATTACTAGGATAGCAAACTAATTGATTAAAAGTATGGTATTTATAGGGTGAGTATAATTTATTATTTAATATGACTTTTAACCATGAAAGGGGTTGCTATTAATTATTTCAGGACAATAGGCATAACCCAAGAGGGTCTTGGGCAAATGAGGATGTATCTTTAAATATTAAAAACTTAATATATTAGCCTTTTGGAGATCTTTCAGTGTACACCTAACAAATGCTACCTTCTGCTTTGAGCATTTTTTACTTAGAAATAAAAAGGCCAAGTGAGAAGACAATGATGAACCCAAATTAATGCATTTCTAACGACACAATTTTAGGCAATTTTATCCCACAATGAGGAAGATATTTATTGGGAGATCATATTCTTAGCAGCTGCTGACATATACACTTTATAAGTGAATCAAAGCTGGGCCTCTCTTTATCATATTATTTAACACCTTCCCATAGACAAACCCTAATAAAGTCTTCTCATTTCTAATTAACCCCAATATTATTGTCCCCAGTATTACTGAGGTATGTGTGTGTCCATGGAAATACACAGCCGGGAGAGATGGAAACTCTTTTTTGTTTTAGTTCGTACACACCAAGACAACTCACAATTAGGACCAAGATCAAAGCAAAACTATATTCAGTGGTAAATAATTCATAACACTTTCCTTTTCTCATCTCCCTTGTTTAACCCAAACTGAGACCCATTTTCTGTGCCATTGCTCCTTTGAGAAATAATCACTCACTACCTCAGCCCTTTTCCCAATTTCTGTCTTCCTGACAATGTCCGTTGTTTCAAAATACCTCATTATCTTCACTCTCCCACTGAGCCTGAATGCGATGGCATTTGCCTTGCCTGAGGAATGAAGAGACAGTTTTTCTTCTTGCAACAATCCTGCACATCGAGATCTGACCAGCGCATCCTCACACTGGTTCCAAATGCATTCCCAGGAAAGGGGAGAGCAGACTTGCTCATCCCCATTGCCATCAAGTGGGAGAATGTTCTGCTGGGTCTCCTGACAGATTTCCTAGTCAAAGAGAAAACCTCTGTAGTGCTTAGAAAACAAAGCTATTTCAGGTTGTTTGTCTGTGAGCTGATAAACAAGGCCTGGGGTGAGAAACACACCACACACACACACACACACAGGCACACACACCTCTGGTCAGTTGAAGACAGAACTGACAAACTTAGCAGTCAGGTCACATTGCTTTCTTTCTGACCTGTTGGCTACATATTCAGTTGATAGCTTCCTATTACCTATCACAAAACAATAAAAATCTTTTGAGAAGACAGTCCAAATTGCTCTAATACCTTCTATAAAGAAAGCAAAAATGCAAAAAGCCTGTAGGGACTTTATTTTTCATAGATATGCAATTTGTGGTGTTTAAACATAAGCTTTTGATTTCAGGTTGAAATGATCTTGTCAAAAAGGCACATGAAAGACACTTACGCTGGGCTTCTTTCTACTTTGGGCTATAGTTGATCCTTCTCACGTCGTCTTTTATCCCAGAACTCTTGACTGGTACCTGACTTCACTTCACTTTAGTAGCTGATTCAGGGAAGTCTGTTTTCTGTTTTTCCAGATTTCCTTTCTTCTTTCCTCCTAATGTTTAAAAAAAAATTTGGTCATGAAGACAGTTGGGTTTAGGAATGGCAGCCGTGTAAGCTGGGTGAGGGGAGCTTGCCTGAGCCCTTTTAAGGGAGCACCTAAAAACCCAGCATTTGAGATAATTTTTAATGCAATCTTTCAAAAAATAAAAATCAGTTAAACAATCTATGATAAACAAAATACCAATATTTTAAAATAAAACAGTATCAGTATTACTGATTTTTTTCTTTCACCTCAGGCTCCACTATCATCTACTGGGTGGATTATAGTGACAACAAGCAGGAGAATGAGGTGACCTTTCTGAGGCGAGTACACATCTATTTCTATGTCCCTTCCAGGAGCACATCGGGTAAGGGATTCATGGATCAGAGTCAACTGAATCACAGGCATTCACTGAGCAACAATTCTCAGCCCTTAGATACTATAATCACATACAACAGCCTCAGGGGTACAGTTCTCAAATTAAGGCTAAAGAGACAGATGGGGCAAAGGCAAACCAATTGGGTAAGGGATTATGCTTTTGAGTGGATCTACTCAGTAGAAACATTGGAAGGGAGGAAAGCATGGGTAGCTGGAGTAGGGAAGGGATCAGGCTGTTGTGGACGGTTTAATGTTAAGACACAGTCATGAAACAGAGGGTGTCCCCAGTATCTTAGGCAATGGTTATGAAAAGGACACTGGCATATAAATTACAAACTACCAAACAACCTTGGACACATTGTTAACCTCTCTGATTCAGTATTTTTTTCTGAAAAAATGAGATTTATAAATCTACTAATCACAAGCGAGTGATGCAATATTCACATAATTAGTAATTTTTAAAAATCTTCACACTTCTATTGAGACACAGGAATTGATTCATAGCCTGGGTTTGTATATCTCCCTTCTAGAAAATCTCCCTTATTTTTTTCTTTTTGTTGTTGTTGTGGTAAAATATACATAACATGAAATCTGCCATTTTAACCATTTATAAATGTGCAATCCCGTGATATTAAATACATTCACTTTATGCCACTATCACCATCCTCCGTTTGCAGAAAATTTTC
The DNA here is from genome assembly GCA_004026545.1 of Mormoops blainvillei. Lineage (NCBI taxonomy): Eukaryota > Metazoa > Chordata > Mammalia > Chiroptera > Mormoopidae > Mormoops > Mormoops blainvillei. The sequence goes on along the minus strand of PVJD01000226.1, from coordinate 224,599 downwards.
ATCTTTCCAAACTGAAACTCTGTTCATTATATACTATTTCCCTATTTTCTTCTCCTTCCACCCTCTGGCAACCACCCTTCCACTTTCTGTCTCTATGAATTTGACTTCTCTAGGTAGCTCCTATTAGTGGAACCACACAGTATTTGTCCTTTTGTGTCTGGCTTATTTCACCAAGCATAATGTCGCAGGTTCATCCACATCACAGCATGTGTCACATTTCCTTCCTTTTTAAGACTAAATAATATTCCACAGAATGAATACACCACATTTTATTTAAGTGACCCTTACATAAATTTAAAGGGACCCTTACCTTGCCTGACTTATCAACAGCATCTTGAGATCATTAACTGCTTCTCAAGTCTTAGAATAGAATAGCCTTCCTTTGTCTCCTTGAAGTCCACACCCCCTAATTTATTCCTATGTCTTTAGCTACTCTTCCCTGGCTTCCTTCTTGGGCTCATCTGATCTTGTTCTAGAACTCTTTCTCTTATACTTAGTAGTTAATTTTGGGTGATCTAATGCAGCCTCTGGACCTCAATGATTTCGTGAACCAGATTACCAAATTTGGCATCCCACAGTTTAAAAATGCATTAAAAACGAAGCAGAGGTATAAAATTGTAAAAGCACATGGAAATATCAAAGCTAAACAGGCATAACATCAAGCGAAAGAGAATTTAGCCTAGGCATAAGGAAATATTTCCTTATTTGTAGTGTTTTTATTTTTTGGAGTTAGTAGGAAGAGCTCCTGAAGTTATTGTGGAATTTTCTTTCTGTAATATTTACCTGCTAGATACATATCTTGACTAAAGGCTGTGGAATTGCTTAGAATTGTTTTTAAATACATGAATGAAACACCTACCATATTAAACTTTTTTGTTTGTTTGTTTTTGTTTTTTGTTTTGCTTGCACTACCTTTGGCAATGGTTCCAACATTCTGGGTAGGCAGCTAGGATAGATGTCCCAAACTACATACATGATTGCATGGGTAAGTTACTCAGCCTTTTTTAGTCTAGATGCATTTCAGATTAACTGAAGGGATGACTTCCTAATAGAACATGGTTAAATGTCAGTACTAGAGAATATTTACATAGTGTGGCCTCTTCTTTGTTCCTAGTGCAAATCCAGGTGTACCGGATTTTCAGGGAACTTTTACAAAGGGGAGAGAACAATGGCTTCATGGGAGTGGAGGACAAATGACTGGGCAGACATGGGATTGAAGGCCCTAAGCTGTTCCCCTGAGAAGGAAAGATTTAATGTAGAGGGCTGTGTGGTATTAGAGTTCATAGAGTTCAGAGATGAGATGAAGGGATATTGAAAGGGTCAGGTGCAACAACAGATTACCTTTTGACCCAGGCCCCTTTGACCAATATGACAGAGCCCAGCCAAAGGGACTTTAACTAATTATCAAGTCAGATAAAAAGATTTAGAATTGTAATGTCTGGTAAGGCTGAGCAACTCAGATAGCCCTGCTCCATGGTTTGATAGCTGGAAGGAGACATAGAAATATTCATCACAGCCTGCTTTTTATACTTCACTTACCCTGCATGAAAGCTATAGGTACAGGTTTCTACAGAAAAACCAAGGGAATTTCAGCACTTACAGGTAGATTCTTCCATTCAAATAGGCAGCAGCTGCATCAGGAAAATAGTCAGGACACATACCTTGAACCAGAGTGAGGGATTTGAGAGAAACCATGTAATTTTTTATTTTCCGTGTGGTTTCAAATTTTCCTGTTGCAGCAGGATCTCTGAATACATTAAAATGCCAGATTATGTGACCCAAACCACACAGATCACCAGCTCGAACAAGAAAATGAACATGACTGTCTCTCTGCCCAGACTGCCAGCTCAGCACCTTCCTTTCTCTTTGGTCACCTGCCCATCTTACCACCTGGTCCATTAGGCTGTCTTTGACTATACTGGTCCCACATCGCTGCATTGTACTTGGGCCTGGTGTCCTTGGTTTTGTTTTGTTTGTTTTTTTCCTTTGGGATTGAAACTATGCCTTTCCTTTGTTCCACTGGGTAACAAAAGCTCCTATGGAAATTTATTTTAAGCCAGGGCATTCAAGAGCTAGTGCTTTATAGATGATTATACCCATAGAAAATATTTGTGTTTGATCAGGGCCATTTAAGTTCTTGTCTTACAACAGCTAATTTTATGATGCAAGTATTAACACTTGTGACATGTGAGCTTGTGGTGAGATACCTCCTAGAGTGGGTAATAGTTTGGGTTTCTTTCTCCTTATCAGGAAGTGAGATTTTTCTAGCATGGAGCAATGGCTAGAACAAACAGTCAGCCAAGGATCCAGCTAAACTGACTCTTTTCTTTCCTAGGGGATGGAATTGGAGGAGGCTTGGAGAGTAGGGGGTTGGGATTGCTTTGGATGTTTAAACTGATTCCCTCTTGATAGTTAAGAAATCACTCTGGCATAGCCATTTGCCGTGGCATTTTTCACACTTTATCTAGCATCCCGTGTCTCTGTTGCCTGAGAACTGTATTTATATTTACACTGTGAAGCGTGAATATGCTGCTGTCCTTTGGGGAAAGGGATTCATCAAATAATCCTTTTGCTTGAGTATTATTAAGTGGACCATGGCACTTCTTCTGCTTGTTTTTGCCCGGAGCCCTTGGGACATGTGAGGTGGCCTTGTCCAGTTCAATGGGTTTTAGCAGGGTGAGCCAGATTTAAAGAAACATAAATTCAGTTGAGGGAGAAGGTAACACGTCATAACTAAATAATGGGCTTTAATGGGCAAACCAAATAGTTAAATCCGAGATGCTTGCTGCATGCTAAAACTTAAGGAATGCATATTCAATGCAATGCATTATTAAATACAACATTGAGCATATGGGTACCCACAATTAATGTATATAAATAGCTGATAAAATTGCTCAGTATTAGAAAGCTAGCGGCAAAAATGACCTCATATGTCAAGCAGACAAGTAGGCAGCTACCATTTTCTTTGTACACCTTACAGATGATAAATTAGTTTTATGGTCTGCATGGGGCCCTTATCACACTACAGCACCAAGTGCATGATAAAGAAAAAAAATGCCTCAGCTCAAAAATCGAACTGGAATTTGGAGTCCCAGCGGAGCTCATTTTTTAAATGTAAAGAATTTTAGCCCGCTTCCTTTGGGGAAGATTTATTGTGGCCAAGAGAAATGTAGATCTTGGTTATGTGTTTTGATTAAAACTTGATTTTTGTTTTTATTGACACTGGGTACAATGTGAATCCGTCATAACTGGCTGCCTATTGATTGAGAGCAGTTTGGTCCAATGAACACAGGACAGGAAAAAGAAGGGGGAGTCCTGACTTTTATTTCCAGCTCTACTACTAATAGGCAGCGCTGACCTTGGATAAAACTTTGTAACTCTTTGCTAGCTCTGCCTGCTCTGCGTAATTCTCCTCAACACTGGTGAATAAACACCGTCCTCTGCTTTATCCTGAGTTCATTGGACATATTAGAACCTTTACCCACTTTAGAATAAGAGGAGGATGGGCTAAGTTGTCCTGACGATATATGGGCCCATTTTTACTCTTTCCACTAAGGTGGTGGAAACCTCTATGTTCTTAGCAAAGTTCTGGCATAAGTGTATATTTTGAATCACAGGTTGGTCTTGGGGTTTTTTGGTGCCTCTTTATAGTTATGGGAATGGGGTATAGGGTAGCTGATTAGCTCCCTAAACTCTGAGCAAATTAAACATTTCTTCTTGGTCCTTGTGTTGCCAGGATTTCATATATGCCCCTGATATTTCATTCATCCATGCATATATTTGATCATTTAACAATTACTGTGCTAAGAGCCAGTGAGGCAAAACCCTTCATGAGCCCACCAGTCTGCAACCCCAGTTTCTCCCTTTCTCACCACCACCACTACCATTCCCTGTGCTACTGATTCCATCCAGCTCTACATGACATCCAGTCCTCGAATGTCTTATGTGCTCTCTTGCATCTGAGCCTCTGTACATGATGTTTGTCTTGGACAAAACTGTTTTGTCCCTTTTCTCCTCTCACTCACTCCTACTCATTCTTTAGGTGTCCAATTAATTAATGAACACTTTCTCCAGGAAGTCTTCCCTAGACCTCTTAGACTAGATTGGATGATCCTCCATTCTAATTAATACTTAATAAGCTTGACTACTATAGCTCTTCAGTTGCATTTCATCCCCCCTAGATTATATGTTCCTTGAAAGTGGAGTCCATCCTTGTAATTACATCCCCAGCATCTCTGTAGACCATGAGGTACAGACAACCCTTCTTAATTCCTTGAATAAAGGAATGCAAATGCAATGGTTTCTGTCTCATAAGCTGCAGAAGGATATGAAGCTAAAGTTTTAACCTGTAAAGGGGCAGATATACCTCCTGGATGGGTTGTTTGTGATGACAAAGTTTCAGAGGATTGTGGATTATGGAGAAGCTTTTAGTTTACTAAATATTTTAAAGCCGTTATTATTTGTAGGTTTTTGCTTGAAACTGATCCCAATGCATATGTATATTATACATAATTACATGCTAATGTCATTTGCTACTTAAATAATTTTCAGCACAAGTGTATCGGATGATGTACATACACCCTGTTGAATCCTGGGAATAATGAAAACAAAAAAAAGGTTATATGGTCCCCTTTCCTTGAAACAGTAAACCCGGAAATGCTGTATAATGCTGGATGGGAGCTCTTGTCTAGGTTGTTTGCGTGACTGCTCACATGGCTCCACACGGCAGTTGTCGTTCTCTTTGGCTGGAGATAAACTTGTCATCACTTAGAGGAAGCTCATCTGGATAGGTAATGACAGGGATGAATAAAGACATTTTGTAAATGTGCAACTGTGGTCATTAAAAATAAAGCAGACCCTCCTCAGGGGGCTGCTAACCTTGCCAAGTAGTTGACATTGTTCAGATCAGAGGACACTCAGCCTGTGTCTGAACAGAGGGTGAAAAAAAACCCAGCAGGATTTCCTAACAAATGCTCGGTCTTTTTTTTTTTTTTTTAAAGTTTTACTTGAGTTTATTAGCAACAGTGGAGCTGATTTAGAATGGAAATGAAATGATGCCCACAAGTGGAGTCCAGCCTCCTGGTTATTAGCAGCATAATGGGGGACAGACAATGAACAGACATATGCGTTGAGATAACCTGATCACATTTCTGCCCTTATCTCAGCTTATCTCATGGCTTTGCCAGCCTCCCCTCCAAGCAAATATTTTGGCCCTAGAGATACTTACAGAAGGGACAAAATGCTTTGTCCTTGCTTGTTGGTAAAGTCACTCCAGAAAGTGCAGCTGACAAGAGGGTTACGGATTGGTTTCTTTTCACAGAGATCCCAAACGAGCACACAGACACACATGCAAAAAGTAGGATTTATGCCTCTGAATATGGCTTGTAAGGAGGGAGTAAACCTCCTGAATTTAGCAATCAAATTTGTTAAGGCTTCTCTAAAGCCTAAACTTCCAATTAACAAGCAAATCATCATCAGACAGCCAGTGAATGGCAAATTCATTCCATTCAACATCTTTTCAAAAGTGGATTTTGTGCACTTATCTCCCTGAAAACCCATCAGGAAGATTTTCCCTGGGAGCGCTCCTGCATCTGCCTGTTTTTAATGACGGTAATGGCAAACGATATTCTACAATTACTTTGGCGATCTCATTTCAAGCATGCAAATCATATTATTGAAGAGCCCAGCAAAAGCCATTTGTGCCTTGGAACCACCAGATAAGTTCTGTGGGGTGAGCAAACGCTGCCTGGAGAAGGCCAGGCCCTTCTGTCTTGTAACTTCAACAGCCCAGTGGTAGAATTGGCATGCCAAGGGCAGGAAAGACGACCTAAGAATAGACATCAAAGGAGAAATGAGACAAAATTTCATCCCTGAAGTGAAGGATTTCTTCTTTTTGTTTTGTTCATGAAAGAGTCGCTTTGTGACTCATATGCTTAATTAAAAATAACATCATTTAAATAAAAAAAGAAGGAAAACGAAAAACACATGCTGTTGGTAAAATTCATGAAGTTAAAACCAAGGCCTTGTTCAATGGTCCTGTTGCCTTTTCCATTTTTTTCTTCCTTCTAGCTTACTCATCTGAGCTATAATATAGTCAGTCTTATTAGGCATATATTTAGAGGGAGCACACATAACATAATTTTAGTTTTACTTTATAAAGGCCTTTCTATCTGCTCCCCAGCCCTGCCCCCAGTTGCTTGCTTGCTTCCTGGGTGTGGTGGACATCATGATGCTCAGATGGCCCTTCAAGAATAAAGGATTTTTTCTGCTGAGAGTGCTGCTGGCAGACAGTATTCAGTAATGAGCCCCTTTAAAATAGTCTCACCCTCTTCTTCCTGGCTTGTGTTGCATCAGTGACTGATCGAAGAAGGCTCTTGCGTCAATGACTGATCGACTCACACAAAACTCTTAAGGGGCATCTCATCTTCAGAACTTTCAGAAGGAGAGGCCAAGACTTGTTTTGAGACTTCATTGAGGATAGACTTTTCCCTCCGACCAAACCTGTTTCCTTCCCGTATCTTTCACAGGTGACACTCCCAAGAGTACTTCCTAGTAAACCTCATGCACACCAATGCCTATCCCAGAGTCATCCCAACGTGAGACCCTGGATGACTCTGCCATTGTGCCATAAACAATTTACTCTTTTACTGTAAGATTCGTGCTATGGTAAAATGCCAATACTTGGTGCTGTTTTTAAGCCATGGATACTTTAGTGTCGATGAGCTTCAGAGAGTTTTTCCATGGGGAGTTTCTTGGATACAGAGAGTAGGAGACTGTCGACATGGAAGGCAGAGGAGAATGTGTCTGCATGAGGACAGAGGCAAAGAACCAGCTGTTTGGGGGTGATGTCTAACGGACTTGAATTTTTCCATGAATTTTATTTAAGCTTTTTCAGTAGCAAGTGACATAATGGCCCTCATTAGTTTTAAAGAATGGGGCAGGGAGATTTATTGTTTTAAGGAGGCTTTGGGGCACTAGAGGACATGCAACTTCATGGCCATTCAAGAAGAATCATTCCCAGCAACGCCTCTCTGAGTTTGAAACTTGTAGACTGCAGTTTAGTAACAGGAGTTTTCAATTGTGAGGTTACCACTCTGCTCTTAATGTGACGTAGGCCCTCTGCATGATGTTTTCCTGTTTTATCAAATGACCTCTCCTTTATCACACCCACTTTCTCAGTTTGTGTTTCTTTATAATTTCAGTTTGCTCACAATTGCATATGGCCCCACCTTTATGCATTCTTTCTATGCAAACTTTCAGCTTTAGTGCTCCCTGTTAGCTATCTGATTCTGTCTCCAACAGCATCTAAGAAGGAGGGTATGCATCCTAGCCCAGCAATTTGACTTTCCATAGGTTTCTAGTTAGCCCAGGAATTGGCTGCTCTGGGGTCCACGTGCCATCAGGGCAGTCAATTGTATGTACCTTGGTGAATTGGGGAACAGTGATGAATCACTTGATATAAGATGTGCTGGCTTCAGGTTTTTAAAATCTATAGCATTGGGGGGCTGAATTTCTCCTCCAAAGGTGGAATTATAGGTGTGGCAGGTACCAGTCTGCTCATCTAGCACACTATCACTGATCTTGCCCTTAGAAGTTTTGGGCCCAGGAAATGTGATGGAGTAGTTTGCCATAGACTACTCTATTTGGCTTAAGTATTTTGGTAGAATGATCAAATTAACCTAATGAGAATTCAACTGTACTAAAAATAAGATTTTGCAAAAATCTTAAGTGGATATCCTTGTTCCCAAAGATTCTACATATTTCTGGCAAAATAAGCTAGATATATATGCGAAGAAAATGATCATAATATAGTAGCATTTGTAAGTGATAAAATTCATAAAAAAATACTACATGCAAGATTCAGTGGGGTAAGGAGAAAGATAAGCCAACAAGGAGACTCCTCTTAATTGGCTCATAATTGTAAAATGGTGCGTGTGTGTATGTGTGTGCCAGGGGTGTCCAACCCATGGTCCCCAGAGCCCCATATGACCCAGGATGGCCATGAATGTGGCCCAACACAAAATAATACATTTACTTAAAACATTATGGGATTTTTTTTGTGTGTGTGATTATGTGTCACAATGTTTTTAATGTGTGGCCCAGACAATTCTTCTTCCAATGTGACCCAAAGACGCTGAAAGGTTGAGCACCCCTGTTAGACAGTGATGCTCAGGGGTGATGTTATACAAAGGTAGTAATTGAGTCTTAATGGAATGGTATAATTTCAATAAATGATAAGATCATGAGATGATATTCCAGATGTAAGGAAGTCTGACCTATGTCATAAAGGAAGAGGGACCAGCTTCTCTTTATGGAAGTGATGTAGATGGTGGAAGGGAATAGTGGTTGCATAAAATACTGCAATGGTAAAACAGAGACCTTGATGCAAATCCATTCTTAGGGCTCCCACACTGTTAAGGGAAACTTTTGTAATAGGAGTTCCATTATACAGTTTTATCCACTTCGGACTCCAAGATCTAGGCTCCAGTCGTAAGTAAGGATCCTACTGTTTCTAATAGCTCCTTTAACATCTGTTGGAAAGTTCTTTAACTTGGAACTTCCTAAGAATACACATAAATTTGGCCAAGACTAACAAAACACACGCATGATATGTGTACTCTCTTAAGTATTATTCATTTCAGCAAGTAGAGGGAATATCATGATCTGTATATGCATATAATGCGGCCTAATGAAAACTTCAAGTGGGCACTCCAGGAAGGAGTTAGTGAGAAGCTTTAACCTATGATAATTGGGACTTCTCTCTTTAGATCCAGCCTGTGTTTTTCAGTATTCAAATACTGCTAATCTTTTTCTGTGTTCTTATCCCATGGCTATTTATCAATAAAAATTTAGGTTGTAATTTCCTTATTTTGGGGTATTTGCCCCATAGGCAGGTAATACTAATTGCAGTGTATGAAAAATGCTCAAATTTGCCTTCAAGCAAAGCAGTGCTTAAGGGGGAGCGTGGTTCCTTTGTGACATGCTCCATAAATGGTTGACACTCGAATGTCTCTTTTTGTTTGTGAGGTTCTGTGGTCCACTTGTGCTCTCTTCTGAGTGTGTTCTCTAGGCAAAAGCTCATTTGCTCTGTTTACGGGTGTAGTGAAGGGGAGGAGGTTTACATTGACCCTTTTGTAAAAAGAGTAGCTCAAGAGATTGGGATCTCAGCTGATAACAGATTTTAAGTGCGGACAGCATCCTGCCTCCTGTGAAACTCTACTAGAAACTTCCTTGGCTTAAGCAGCTTAGAACCACTTTTGTTCAATTTTTTGAATCTCTCTTCCTTGAACAGAAGAGACTCATTAAATTTTTGTTAACTTGAATGATGTTTTTATCCAAGGAGAGGGAGTTTTCCTAGAAGACAATGGAGGGGTTTAAGCTTTCTGAGTGGAGTATTTATTTCATGAGGATTTATTTACAAGTACTTGGGAGGATGTAATAATAATATTAATAGCTAACACTTAATAGTCCCTGGCCAGGTAGCTCAGTTGGTTAGAGCGCTATCCCAACATGTCAAGATTGTGGGTTCAATCTCTGGGCAGGGCTCGTATAACAATCAACCAGTGAATGCATAAATAAGTGGAACAACAAGTTGATGTTTCTCTCTCTCATTCTATCATCCTCTCTCTCTAAAATCAATACACAAAACCAAACAAAACACTTAATAACACCATGTTCCAGGCCATGCTTTGAGTATTTTACCTATATGGTCTTAATTAATTTTTCAACAATTTTGCAAATAGATATTATTATTATCTTAATTTTACAGTTGAGGAAGCCAAAAGAGACACAGATTACAAAGATAAATTAAAGTCTTTCCAAATGCCACACACAAATTCAAATTCAGGTTCTCTGGTTCCAGAGTTCATGCTCTGTTATGGGTAAAAGACACTTCAGTAGCCATTGAAATAGTAATGATATGAAATGATAAGGGCTCACATATTTGATTTTTCCTTAAGTATCTATGTGGCATAGCAAAATAACTTAGTAATTGTTGTAGAGACTTTGCTTTTAGGAGACAGGGGCTGCTGGTGTTACTCTAAGGCACTGTGTCAGCATATCAACCTTGCTGACAGCTTGGCCACCACGGCTGTCCCCAGACACATTAGAATTGCTTACAGCATCTGTCTTCTTGGTCTTTGAGCACCTGAGTTACATTCTGAGTGGTCATAAAAGAGTCATAGAGCGAGTCCTTCAGTCATCACCCATAACTGAGCTGCCACAATTTCTTAAGTGCAGAGAGTCAGGAGAACTGTTGAATCTGTTCTCCTGAAAGCACGTTCACACAATTCACTGGCCTTTCCTACCTTCCTGTTCTACTTCTTTCTTACATAAATTCTCATCGCAGTTCTCCATTTCTCTGAGGCTTAGAAATGAAGCCATTTGGTCAGAAAAGGAAGGTAATTGTGAAAGTATAAGAGCAAATATTCTGGTATCACTTTTCTCTCCTTCTCAAGATTTAGAACCAAAGGCACAGTCTGTTTCTTTAGAAGCTATACTGTAGTTGAGAAGACAAGAGCATCAGTAAGACTTAAGAACTCTGTGCTCTATGAGTCACTTCTTTTTGTCTTTAATGGGAGCCCATAAATCTTTTGAGTCAAAATGAGAAAGACAAAAAATACAACAGGTGGATAGCCATAGACACATTGTCTGTTAACTTAGGCATGGGCTAATCAGGCCATAGAACAAAATGAGGTGTGGTTGGGTGGACAAGTGACCAAGTTCTCAGTGCTAATCCAACAAATATTTATTGATACTTAACACTGAATGGCTTAAAAAGATTTCAAGACAGTGACTTAGAGCTTCTACTCACTGGCTATTATAGGAAATGATAAAGTTGAAGGAACATTTTCCCCTCTATCTCTAACTCTGAACTTTTGAATGTTTGACATTGATTTTACTTTGTTCATCCTGTGTCTTGACATATTATGCACACATTAATTCTACTTTTCTCTTTACTGTGAAACCCCTTTTGTTTGGCAGGGGTGGCCAGGGGCTGGGCTGGCTTTTGAACTCTGTTAGCCTGAAAAAGAAATGATAGTCTGTTATCTGAAACTATGAAGGATATGGAACTCAGGGGAGGGTGCAGAGTGGAAAGTCATGAGGGAACTGATTTTATTAAACCAGAAAGGAGAGTTTGAATGAGTTTACAAACTGAGGGCATAGAAATGGATATTGATAGCTAGAGTATAGGGTTAAGGAGGCAAGCAAGTCTGAGGGTAGAGTTGGACAATAACCAGTAAGTGGATTTCTGTCTGTAACTGGCCTTTGCCTGACTGCTGTGTGGGGAAGGGAAGGGCATGTGCTGGTAATTTTATTTTACTTTACTTTATTTTATTCTTAAAATATATTTTATTGATTATGCTATTACAGTTGTCCCAATGTTTCCCCCTTTGTCCCCTCTACTTGGTGACCCCCATGCCCTCTGGCAATCTTCCCCCTTAGTTCATGTCCATGAGTCATGCATATAAGTTCTTTGGCTATTCCATTTTCTATTCTGCTCTGAACATCCCTCTGTCTATTCTGTACCTACCAATTTGGCTTAATCCCTCCACCTTTTCTCCCATTCTCCTCACTCTCCCTCCTAACTGATAACCCTCCAAATGATCTCCATATCTATGATTCTGTTCCTGCTCTTCTTGTTTGCTTAGTTTGTTTTTCAGATTCAATTGTTGATTGTTGTGAATTTATTACCATTTTAATGTTAATAATTTTGATCTTCTTTTTCTTAAATAAGTCCCTTTAATATTTCATATAATAATGGCTTGGTGATGATGAACTCCTTTAGCTTTACCTTGTATGGGAAGCACTTACTTACTTTATCTACCCTTCGATTCTAAATAATAGCTTTGCTGGATAAAGTAATCTAGGTTATAAGTCCTTGATTTTCATCATTTGAATATTTCTTGCCAGTGCCTTTTAACCTGCAATGTTTCTTTTGAGAAATCAGCTGACAGTCGTATGTGAACTCCTTTGTAGATAACTATCTGCTGTTCTCTTGCTGCTTTTAAGATTCTCTCTTTATCTTTAACCTTTGTCATTTTAATTATGATGTATCTTGGTGTGGTCCTCTTTGTGTCCATCTTGTTTGCGACTCTCTGTGCCTCCTGGACTTCCATGCCCATTTCCTTCACTAAATTAGGGAAGTTTTCTTTCATTACTTTTCAAATAAGTTTTCAATTTCTCCCTCCTTCTTGTCTCCTTCTGTAACCACTATGACTTAAATGTTGGTACATTTGAAGTTGTCCCAGAGGCTCCTTACCTTATTCTCATTTTTTTGGATTCTTTTTTCTTCTTACTGTACTGATTGAATGTTTTTTTCTTCCTTATGTTCCAAATCACTGATTTGATTCTCAGCTTCATCCACCTCACTGTTGATTCCCTGTCAATTTTTTTTTTAATTTCACTCAGTATAGCCTTCATTTTTGCCTGGGTCTTTACTATGCTGTGGAAGTACCCAGTGAACTCCTTGAGAATCCTAATAACCAATGTTTTGAACTCTATTTCTGATTAGATTGCTTATTTCCATGTTTTTGTTCTTTCTCTGGTGTTTTGATCTGTTCTTTCATTTGGACCATATTTCTTTGTCTCCTCATTTTGTCAGGTTCCCTATGTTTGTTTCTATGTAGTAGGCAGAGCTGCTTTCCCTCCCTATCTTAGTAGCACGGTGTATTGTAGAAAAGGCACCTTTAAATTGTGTGGGGCAGAGCTTTAGGTAATTGTCATGGCAGGGCAGCCTGTGTGAACCAGGTGGATGGATTCTCAGGTATGGTGTCACTGTTCTGTGGCTCCGTGTGGGGTAGGGCTCAGAAAGGGGACAGTGGCTGCTGCTTGGCCTCTAGAGTTTTGTCCTGGAAGAAGCTGTCTTCTGTACTCACCCTGATGCCAGACACTTTAGTTTCTCCTTGTATGCCACTGATGCCCTTCCAGCTGCTGCCCCAGTGCTGGAGCCCAGAGGGAGTGAGTCTGCCTAAGCCTGTTGCAGGCTCTTTAAGAGGAGATGCCTGAGAATCCTGCAGTTTCTCCTGCTGCCTCAACCCCCACTGGATTTTATAACCAGAAGTTATGGGAACTTATCTTCCTGGCACTGGAATCCTGGGCTGGGTGGTCTTGTGTAGGGCTGGGATTCCTTGTTCCTGAGGCATCCCTCCTGATTTTTATCCACTACAAATAGGTGTGGGGCTGCCCTTTCTGCTTCTCCCATCTGCATATCTCCACCCCTCCTACCCAACTGGATGAATGTGACTTCTTTAATTTTTTGGTTGTTGGACTTCATACAGCTTGATTTTCTGATGATTCTGGGTGATAGGTGTTTTGTAGTTTAGCTGTAATTTTTGCTGTGGTTGTGCGAGGAGAAGAGCTGTGTTTACCTATGCCTCCATCTTGACTAGTAGTCCAATTTTAAAAGACTAGGAAAAGGAGAGCATTTCTCTCAAAGCAGTCCCCTTTTCTTACTTTACCATATCTGATACTATTCTTTCGACTTTTATTATTTACTGTATTGTTTTTAATTAATTACCTTTCATATATTCATATCTTGGTTTCCAACTATATAGTAAGCTCTTGGAGGGCAGGAATCTTCTCTGTTTTCCATACAGTTCATAAAGATTGTCTTGAACATTTCAAGAATTCAGTGAATACTTGTGATGTATTGATCAAGACAGGTCATTAGGACTCACTGCTATGAGCTGTCTCTAGCAGTTTTGAACAGATGGTGGTGGTTTTGCTGACTTCATGTGGACATAGTATGAGAACAGGAAATATCTCAGACATGACTAGGAGCTGAGCCAGTGGAACTTGGACTCTACATTATAGTCAGCTTGGATCACAGTGGTCCAGTCACAAAAGGGAAAGTAGCTATTACTTCAGTAGCACTAAAAAGGCCCTGTTTGTTCATTATCGTTACAATTTAATGAAATATCTTTAAACTTAAATACGTCTACTTAATAGTGTTTATTTTGACTACCCAACATCTATTATATTGACAAATATCTCATTTTCTGATCAAACAAGAATCATAAAGTAGATAAGTCAGGCCCCAAAGCCTATTATTTAAGGCAAGTTTTCCAATTTATCTATTATTATCTATTAACTAGATAACTACTTTATCTTCATGGGGTTTTTGAAATCTTTTCTAAATACTTCAGCCCATACTGGACTCTCTCTGATCTGATCTAATTTAATTCATATTACTTGAATCCCTTATTTTGGCATTGAGTTACATGTAATTGCATCTGTAGTATATTTTTATTTTGTATGCTCTGGTGGCTTGCAAGTACTACATCTTGTGTCTATTTCATATTCCCACAATCACCTACTGCAGAGATTGAATGCATGTTCAATATTTAGTTTTTGAATTAAAATAAATAGTAATGGGGCATAAGTTGTGTGAATTTTTATATGCATTTAAAAGCTTACACAGAATTATTTGACTCCTTTCATTTGATTGCAAGCTCCTCAAGGGCTCTCTATCTATTCAAAATATACTTTTCCTTAATTCCAAAGCAGCATCATTCAAGTATTATTTGCTTAGTAAATACTCATAGTCTATGATGACTATTGTTTTTAAGATGAGGGAATACGTAAAGAGACAGGACATTGAATATAATAAACAAACAAACAAACAAACAAACAAACCAGCAGCCTCCAAGTAAGATGTCTTTGGCTCATTGCCCTTTAACATTAAGTTCAAAAATGGACCTGCAGAGCTCAGGACATAGTAATGGGCTGAGGGGCCTCTCACCAGTAGGTTGCCAATTCACAAGTATCAAGTCTTTCCCTTCTGATGTCAACCTCATGGTATAAAAAGAAAGCTTTGTCCAACCCTTAGCTAGGGTGTGTGTGTGTACAGGGTGGGGTGGTATATGCTATAGACATTTTTTTTTAAGCTGACTTCTTTTTTTTTTAAATTGAATTATTGGGATGACAGTTCTATGATATATCATCTGTATATTGTATTGTGTGTTCACCACCCAAGGTCAAGTCTCCTTCTGTCACCATTTATCCCCCCTTTACCTCTTCTCCCTGCCCCCAACCCTCTTTTCCCTCTGATAATAACCATACTGTTATCTGAGTCCATGACTTTGTTTTATTTTTTTAACTTAATTTCTTCACCATTTTCACCAAGCTGCCCAACTCCCCTCCCATCTGACAGCTGACTGTATGTTCTCTGTACTTATAAATCTGTTTCTATTTGTTAGTTTATTTTGTTCATCAGATTCTACATATAAGTGAAATAATATTGTATTTGTCTTCCTCTGGCTGGCTTATTTCACTTAGCATGATACTCTCCAGGTCCATCCATGCTGGCTTCTTAAATATCACTGCTCAATTGGTTGCCATTTCCCTGAATCCAGCTAGCATTTCTATGAAACTATTAATGTGTAACACACGTATGTATAGTATGCATTTCCAGTACTGACAAGTTGTTCTCAAATTAAACATGTGAAATTTCTGAGTCACTATGCTATTTCTTCTTACCTAAGATGAAGTTTGTGCTTAGTAAATACAATGCCTTCCTGATTGTCTCATCTGCAAATGAACGATTTTATCAGAAAGCACTGCTACATGAAAGTGTTGAAAGTGTCCATACAGAGAACTCTTCTGTCCTTTAATTTCTGCTTAGGTCTCACACTCAGTTGTAGACTTCTTAACCAGCTTTCTCTCTCCCTAAAGTGTTTTGAGGCAGTTATTAAAGGCAAGCGATTATTCTTAAAATCCAAACTTTTCTATATCTTCTAGAAGTGGCTTCAGAAAGCTTAATACTAAGACATCAGGGCCGAGCTCCTCCCAAATATGGTCATTGTGTTTCTCAATTTCCCTAGAGTGAGGACCTTCAACTCCCCAAAGCTGTCAACCTGATACTTTTTAGCAATGTTGAAGAAAGCCACCAAGCAACAATGACAATCCCCCTAAAATAGATCCACAGGGTTTGTGGTGGCTAAGAGCTGGGTTTACTAAAAATAAAGCTGCTTCTGCTCTTTTCCTCGCCCTTTTTTCTGCTAGACTATAATTAAAGTCCACATCCGACATTCTTATTGAGCGGCAAAGTCCCATGAGTGATTGGCATCTGGCATCCAAAATTATTCCACAAAGAACAGTGTTCTCAGTGCCACATCTGACAGGCTTGGCTCACTTTCAGTGCTCCTGGCTTCCCAATGAGTGGCAAACCAATGGGTGAACAGAAAGATTGCTTTAGCCCAACATCAATCAATCAGTTGGTTCTTCCATCAATGACTTAAAGCAGTTTCCCATGCCTACCCTCACTTACCCCACACTGGCACAGGAGAGAAGAGTGATAGGGGCAAAATTAGCCTCACTAATTGGTACACTTTCTGCTTTGCCAGTGCTGGGAGAGAGGAACTCAGCTTGGTTGGGAAAATGTGGTTCCCTGGCGAGACAGAGAATTACACTTGTCTGCTGGTCCAAATAGCATTAGTTTTAGCATAGAAATTCCACCCAATTAAATGACTTTTATTTGAACCCGAGATTTGTGGTTTCCCTGGAAGGGAGAGATTAGTTTTAGGGAGGAGGGGAAAAGTCTTCCCCATCATCTTGTTTTTCATGCTTTTGTCATTTTCATGAAAACTAGACAACGTGTGATTGTATATGGGTCACTCCTCATAGTACCCTAAGTAAGAACATGTTGGACAATGAGAGAGATTTTTTTCCTCTGAGCAGTCAAATAAATTTAATCATATGAATATACAACAGAATGAAATACCAGTGTTGCACTGAAAGGTTTTGTGATTTTAAATAGACTTGTGCTAAACTCTTATCATAATTGTAATTAGAAAGAGCAGGCCAGTTTCCTGCTGCTCCTGCTCGCATCTGACATGTGAACAGTATGAGGTTAGATGCCTGAGTAGAATCCTTGATTTTTCACTAGTGTAGAGTTGCCATTTGCTAGGTTGCAAGTAGAGATCAAATAAAGTAATATTAACTTTGCTGAAACCAAGTATATTATATTTCCATGTCTGCTAGAGACAGCCAGTATTTCAGCCTTTCATTGCACCAAAATGTTAGTATACGTTAAATAAGAATGGCCTAAGAAAGGAGACCCAGATATGTAAGACTTATAATCTTAGGACAGAGACAGTGATCCGGATATTTTGAGATGCCTGTAATTCATCTGATGGTGTGGGTGGCTAGTGGCATAAATTTCTGCAATGGATCAAATCCATTACCCAGGTTTTACTTTATCACTGTGTAGCAAAGAGTGAGAAACAAAAACAATAGCATCAAAATAAAAAAGAAGAGGTGGGTGGGGGAATAAAACAATAGTCGTAATGGGGAAAGGGTCATAGAAATGACTTCAGAAGGAAGCAGAAGAAGAATGGAATGCCAGTTACAGACATTTTCTGCAGAAGGGACTGATAAACCAATAAATATTGACAATTTATTCTTCAATTGCATCTTTTGGTGAGTTTTAAACAGCCTTTGAAGATGTTATTTGAGGCAATACTTGACACAAGTGTCAAGGGCAGGTACTTGTCCGTTATTGCAGAGCCCCTTTCTCTTTGGTTAGACTACTAGGAAGACGAATATTGGAACTGAAAAACCATCTTGAATATGCTACCATCCTTTTTTCCTCAGATGGAGAAACTGTGGCCAAAGAAGATTGAGGGATGGACATAAAGTCCTATAGCTAATTATGAAAGATCTAAACTCGAATTTTGGTCCCTTGAACGCAATCCATGTGCACTTTCTAATTTGTATAATCATCAGTAATATAGCATTGAACAGGATACAAGAAATGCAGGGAAAGTTCGCCCACTTTGCAATTGCACCATAAGGTACCACCATAGGTTTGCGTGAAGCAGTGATGTGTTAAAACTGTTTTTGTCTTTGAGTCTAAACTCAGCAGAGCCAATTAACTTCAGGGATTTTGTTAATCGGATGATGTCATGTGGGAAACTGAACTCAACCATGGTGGGAAATGCTACAATCCACAACCCTGGAGAAAATACTTGCTAGAATGTTACTGACTGGATGCATTACTTAAGAAATGAGGAATTTTACGTAATTAAGACCAATGCCTGAAATCACAAATGCAGTGTTTACTTGTGTAAGTTTACCAGGCTAATGCTGTATGTCAAAGGCTTGTTCAATATGAAAGAAACACTTAGTGACTTCCACTCCTTTAACATATGCTCAGAAAAGTACTACCGTCTATTAGAGACAGAATAAAGCAATGTGAATATTGAAGAGATGAACCCTCATCTGGAGATGAATGAAGAGAGATGATTTCTGTTCTTTGTATTGTAGGACAAACAAGTCGGTCTCTCTATAGCAGTCTAGGAAGGATTCTGAGACAAAAGTGGAAAGTTCAAATCTGTCTCTGGACAGCTGTTGCTTTTTTTGTCAATGGGAATGATATTTACAGAATTACTCTATTTTAGGGCTTCCTGGAGAGACAAGATCTTAAGATATTCTAAAACGGAGAAACTCACCCATCTTAAAGATAGTGGGGTATTCACTGCTGATCTGGAGCTGACACGTACTGGCTCAGGACCCTGACTGTGCACATCTCCTCCCAAATTTGCACTCTGTGAAATTACTTTGGAAGCTTGAAATCAGCCATGATGGAACTATTTACACCATGAAAACTGACAAACACCATAAATCAGGGGATTTTTTCTTTTTTCTACACCAGCATGGTTGTTAACCATTTACCAGAACATCACTAGATATTATGGTACCCTAATGTTAAAGCCACAAACAATAGTCAATATTTTATTCAGAAGGGTTTTCTTTCAAAATTTGCTTTTAATTATGAGTTAGAGGCATGATGATAATACACTTATGAAGTGAAGCCCTTATAGCAGAATAAGAGAATTCTCTCATATGGAGATATAAGCAGGTCTATTGAAATGCATAGTTAAGACCAAACTAGAAAATTGGACTAATATTTAGTCACACAATATAATTTAACATTTTATTTAAGGTCTACACTATACCTACAAATAAGATAGGTACCTCAGGGAATACAAAAGATGTAAAAGTTTGATATTAGAGAGATTGGAATCTAACTAAATTGATAAAATCCTTCCAAATAAAATATTGGAGAACAGTGCCACACAATAAATATAGTAAAAATTGAGAGAAAAATAACTTAATATTGGATAGAATCATCAGACAAGGGTCCCCAGTAAAATTGAGATGAGAGAAGAATCTTAAAGGCAGGGCAGCATTTGAATAATGTTTGGGATCTGGAGAGGTGACTGAGAACATGATCAAGGGGTCATGTAAGCAAAGAGCCTATTGGAGCAAGCACAGCATGTACAGTTCTATTGATAGACCTTCTTGGCAGGAGAGGAGGGTGTGGCTGGGAAATAGTATAGGTGGTGGAATATAGAAAAAGGAAGGAAGGAAGGGAGGGAGGGAGGGAGGGAGGGAGGAAGGAAGGAAGGAAGGAAGGAAGGAAGGAAGGAAGGAAGGAAGGAAGGATGGGAGGGAGGCAGGGAGGGAGGGAGGGAGGGAGGCAGGGAGGGAGGGAGGAAGGAGAGAGGAGAGACGAGAGAGGTTAGGTAGGGAGTAAAGCAAAGGAAGAGAGGCAGAAACTGACCGGTTACTCAATGTAGGGCATATGTGAAATAACCCTCATATAACGCGTCACATCAGGTAGTTGTTAAAACATCACTGGGAGTAGGCACTGTCCTTATTTCACAGATG
This sequence comes from Mormoops blainvillei, assembly GCA_004026545.1. Taxonomy (NCBI): domain Eukaryota; kingdom Metazoa; phylum Chordata; class Mammalia; order Chiroptera; family Mormoopidae; genus Mormoops; species Mormoops blainvillei. The sequence goes on along the minus strand of PVJD01000226.1, from coordinate 204,925 downwards.
AGAAACCCAAGGCTGAGGCACGTGAACTCTCAAAAAATTGCAAAGGCATTGGGGTGGAGCTTGGTACATAGTTTAGCATCTCTGCCTCTAGGAGCAGGGCTCTTGCCACAATACCACATGCTCTGGCACTTGGTTCCTTGAAAACTACAGCAGTTCCCCTGAAGTATTGCTTTAGTTAAGTGCCAATCACAGAAGGAAATACATCACATGAAGGAATACAGGAGGTTGAATCAGCTGTACCACAGGCAAATAAACGTTTAACAAGTAGCTTGATTACTGAAACAACCTGTCGCGGTTGGGTGAAGGTTAAAGTTGACAAAAGGTCATGACTACATATCTAGTGGAGAAGACACCAAGGCTAAATAGCCATATGTTATAGAAGGAAAGAGGTTACAGTCATTGAAATGGAAAGAGGCAGAAGATTCAACTAAAAGGAAATACAGAATCCTGGGCATTTAGTATAAACTGTACCTCTAAATCTTTCCCAAATGGCAGAATTACTGCAAGTTCGCTCACCAGGGAACCAAGGATACTTTTGACAGAACTACACAATCCCCTGGTAAAGATAAATGGGGTGTAATTTAAGTAGTCCCAAACTTTTCTGCAAGCTTCAAGATCACTGCACATTGTTGGATCTGTTCATAATGGCCTGGACTCTATCCCAAAAATACCAGTGGGAGAGACTCAAGCGGACTGGCCAGACCAGAAAAGGAAAATGAAGCCATTTGGACTTGGCCGAGGCTATGGATGATCTGACAGTTTGCAATTTATACTTTTTTTTTTTTTGGTCCCCTTAACATTCCTTATCTGCCTTTATTTGCTCAACAGCCCTTTGCTGAAGTTCACGGTCAGCTTACCACATTCGGTGAAGCACACAGCAGTGGACAGGGGAATTTAATCTAGAAATCGGCCTGACTTGTCTTTGCAATGTATTTTAGCTCCCAGGACTGTGCTATGAGGCTGTGTTAGCAAGAGCCCCATCTAGGTCAGGTGGCCCGAGAGCCCTGCCAGCATCTCCAACGATGCTTTTTAGGCAGTGCTGTCAAGCAGACTCCCATCTCCTTTACTGACAGTGATGGGCATTTTAATAAAATGAAGTTCTGGTTGTTTTGAAGCATGAAGCCTAGTAGAAAGGAGAATCTGATCAGCTTTCACCATGCCTTTCATAATTGTGAATCCTTCCATCTGACTGCCAGTAATTTGCCGTCCCAGGCATTCAGAACAGATCATTCTCACTTCGAGCTGTCTCAGGTACATTGCTCAGGACTCTTTCAACCTGCCTCATAGCTTTCAGGTGGGAAGGTGGCAGGCGTCCAGTCTCTCTGAAGAAAAAAGCCTCCATTGTTCATTGTGCCACTGTATCTTCCAGCCCTTTTTGTTATATCCCAGAAACCTATTTGCTTTTTAACGGCTGCCACATACTGGGAAAACATCTTTATCAAGCACTCCTCAGTGCTTTGGCTTGAGTCCTTTTCGTCAGGGGGCCTGTAAGTCCCTAGCTGAGTTACAAAGTCAGAATGTTTCTGTCCACCTGGTTATCTTTATGTCAAACCAATTTGAATGTCATTGGTCTTTGTGCTTCTTTTGTTGCTGAAATTTTCCTGGAATCTTCACCATCTTCCTGGGAGGCATAATTCAAAACCATTGGTAAACTTGCTCAAATTCCTTCTGGTTCTAAATACAGCATCACATTAACAGTATTCTACAGGGGCGGGGGGAGGGTCTTTTCCAATGTAACAAGGAAATTCTGGATCGAACATGCCACAGGAATGGGTACTTGTTCGCATTGCCAGAAAAAAACATGTAATCTCTCTCCTGTATTGCCTAAAATCTTCTTTTCCCTTTAGTGCATTTTTAAAAAGTGCGATTTCTATGACTAGAGCTTAATTTGGATTCGAAACATAATCTGACATTCAACACATATATTTTAAGCATACCTTTTAAAAGTGAATACAATGTTGGTAAGATCAAGAAAGGATCGGTCATTCACACCTCAGATAAATTTAATTACATTGCTTCTCTCCTGATATAACTGGGGAAGAACTACCCTAAAGAACACAGTTAATAATGTGGGGTGGAGAAGAAGGGAAATTAGGAAGAAAGTAAAAAGCGATTTTGAGCAAGTAACTCTGAGGAAAGCAAACCTAACTACGCAGGACAATTCTCTCTAGAAAGACTGCGAGGATCCTGAGTGTCTGGAACAGCATAGTGGTGAGTTTATGAGCTAGAGGGAAAGCTGTGTGGAAATGTGTCATTCCAAAGCAACTTTTTAAATTTATCATTTTGGAGGAGGATTATAGACATTGATGATACCTTAATTTAATTGATCCAACCAATTAGTTTAATGCTGTTCTTTCTCCCTAGCTTCAGGAGAACAGTACCAGCTTGATATACACACCACTCAGCCCCCTTCTCCAGTATCAAACCTACCTCTTCTTTTGAACTCTGTTTTCCACGTTCTCTACAGCTAGTCACACTAGAGGGGAAACAGGCTCACTCTTACCGAATATCTATTATTTTGTAGATTCAACCTATCAACATATATGCTACAAACAAAGGGCTACAAGGAGCTGAGTATGGGAGTAATCCTTGCATCATTCCAACTACCAGAAGTTTTCATGGAGGTGAGCCAGCTCTCCCGTGTTCTTTCACTGCAGAGCAGCTGCCGTGTCTATATTCCTCTCCTGAACTTAAGCAATTTAAGAGTCGACACTGTATTTTTTGCTCCCTTAGCTTCTTAGAACAGTGCCTTGCACAAAGTAGTTATGATAAGACCTAATATTTATTGAGTGATTACTATATGTCAGACATGGGGCTGATCATATTGTGGGACTTATCTCATTTAATCATTGCAATAGTCCTATCACATACAAGTTGTTATCCCCCTCTTGGCAGATGTGAACACTGAGACTGGGAACAATGAAGTGACCTGTCAAAAGTCTCATTTCTCCTATATGAAGACCAGAATTAAATTCATGTGTGATAATGAATACTTTCTGGGTATGTGAAGAAATAATTCTATCAATTCTGTAGATTGAGTTTTTTTTGGAAATCAGAAATCCATGAAGTTCTGCATTTACAGGGCCACCCTGACACCCTCCTTCCAGAATCTGGCTCACCTACATGTTTCATGTATCTTCCTTTTCCAAGTAGTTTCAGAGCCTGTCCAGCTAAACTTGCACTGTTTTCCATAGCTTATTATTTTCCCCTTTGACTGATCAGTATTATCTGCTCTTCAGGTCCTACCGAAGGGTCTCCATGAGAGTTTAGGTTGAGGATTTGACTGCTCTGAATTATAGTCTGTGACAAACCTTACTATTTGCCTCACTGTGTAACCTCTTCTAACCTGCTTTCCTGATCTGTAAGTGAAGGTAACGATAGTACCTGCCTCCCAGGTGTCATGTGAGGGTTAAATAATATCAGGCACTTAAATAATCTATATCAATATATAGATTATATAATAATAGTAATTACTATTATTATATTAGTAAATATTATCATTATAGTTGTGTATTTATGTTAGATCATCTTCATCACTTTCTTTGAACTTTCTCAAAGCTAGTGCTTAGTAGCAATTATGTTTTACATGTGTGCTATTTTATTCTATCTGCAAGTGACATATATCCCTTGATGACAAGGAGCAGTTGTATACAAAATTTCTGCCCTTAGCTCTAATTAGAATGTACCTGGTCAACAGCACTGTAGTCCCCAGCTAGGTGAGTGCTTTATCCAGATCCCAAGTGATGACTGCAGGTAGGCAGGAAGCATATATGCCAATTACAGATGCCAAAGGGGAATCATTTTTGTTTTAGGATTAAACTCACTCTTCTTTGTTATTATTAGTGTCAGTATCTTACTTACTTGATTTCAAGATATATATTTACTTTAAGCACAAGGTCTGGTTATTCCTTCACACCTTTGAAGAGGTGAATTTTGGCTTCCAGACCATTAACTTGCCCATGATAACATATCTCAGATGCCTCGCTGCAAATTTGCCCTGGGGTCCACTCACTGTGAGAAACTGCTGCAGCAACTACTAAAGAAACAATACCCTCTGTATTGTTTTTCTTTTTTTCTGGTGGTTGTTGTTTTTAACAGCATGTGTCTGCTTTCAAGAAATTTCTAGTTAGATTATGTAAATACATGTCTTTGTGTAATAAATTTAATCTCTTTCTTAGCCTCTTGCTTCTGACAACTTGAAGTAAATCCTTTGACTAAACACTGTGCCCTGAATGCCTGGTAAACTAAGTTATCTTAGCCTAAAAGATGGAGAGGGAGTCAGAAATTACATTTATTAAACAACTCCCTCCTTCTTATCTCCAGGATCTACAAACTACAGAAATAAGAGAATTTCCATCGATATTTATAAGTGGTGCTTTGCAGGGATGCTAATGAGGATATGTAACTTCATCTGACACTTCAATAATTATTGGAAACTATAAGAACTGTTGCAAGAATATGTATTGATATATTAGATGTCTTTTTTATCCCAAGTTTGATTCTAGCTTCACCTGTTGTATTTGAAATTGTGGCCTCTGTTAGAGAAAATGTTAAAAGGACTCAAAGATTACCTTTCTGCATTTCAGTATTTTTGAGGGAATGAGAGCATCAAGAACCTGAATTTTAAAAAGTAACTGACAAAGAAACCAAAGACAAGATGTGGGGAATTCAAAGTAAAGAAATTACTTTGAGTGGTACAGAACAAAGATAATAACATTTAAACACACAAACACAACATATAATTGCCTAGGTCTCCACTGAGACTTACCAGAGCAAGATTTATGAGTGGAAGGACATCATTTGTTTTCAAGAGAGTTTAATACACAGATACACAGAGAAGAGAAAGTTGCACATTTTCAAAATGTCTATACTTGTGTAAAAGCAATGAAAATGGAGTGGTGCATATGGTGGGAAGCATTTGAACTCAGATAAGAAGAGTTAGACACAGAATCAATGATGTAACTGAAGTACACTGCAGAACTCATGCAGGGGGAACCATGGACGGTGTTTTTCAGACATAGGTCATAGAATGTCTGTATTAGGGTTGAGATACTTATGTATATGGGAAAGCTAGTTTTGCTAAAAATAAGAGATACATACTAAACATACCCTGCTCTCCATTTAATCTTTATCAAATGCTGAAGGAAATGATATTCCAGATGATTTTTGATTTTAAAGGTAGTGACAAGAACCTTGGACAAAGTGATTGCAGCATGCTGGGATTCATAATAAAGAGTAAGAAAAGACAGTTCTGAACTAGAAGCGCCCAGGGTAATGGGGCAATGTGAAGGTAAAGATGCCCAAGACCACTGGGAGGACACAGTAAATTGCATGTACATCCCTTACACACAACAGATAATGTATCTGAATTTCTGGGGTGCGAAGAACCCTGAGAGGTGAGGGCAATCTCTCTTACAGAGGCCAAAATTCCAGACCTTCTCCTGTCATTGACAGGGCTCCCAGAAAGCTCTTGCCTAAGAAAACTCAGTTTTAGATTTCTTGTATGATTAAAAATACATACATACATACATAAATGAGAAAGATAATGGCAGTAAGAGGCCTTATTAGATTTTGACTGGAAGTAAAAGTTGGGATGATCCACTTTTGGGACTGTAAATACTTTCAGCCTTTTTCTTTTAACCAGCCAGGAAGAGAAGAGAACCTCAAGACCAAAATACCGAACACCCTTTTCTGCAGGCGCGTTGAGTTTCTACTCAGCTGTCTTCGTTTGACCATATTTGTGACCAGACTCTGTGGAGCTGTCCAAGAGAAATATGACCCTGTGGAAGAGGAGCTAATTTGAGCCAAGCGTTGGTTAACTAAGTTCTGGGCATATGGATTTTGAGTTGTTGGTGGGGCATTTAGTCAGAAATAGAACTGGGTAGTATGCTAAGGAAGAGAGTCAAGAACAAAGGTAGATCCAGAAAGAAGAGCTTTAGTTGCTGCTGGCGGAGGAGTATTAAGACATAGTGGAAGCAGAGTCAGAGAGAGGGACAGAAAAAGAATAAGACAGAAGAAACTAGAAGAGTCTCTTCTTGTTATGAATTAAACAAACACCATGAGATTAATATTGAGGCAGATGTGAGTCTAAAAATGAGGTAGGAGAGTCTGAAAAATAAAGTTCAGCTTATACATTCAGAGCATGAAGAGTCAATTAGACAAAATTTGACTATGCTGGTTTTAAAATGGAGATGGAGCCAAAGATTAAAAGGATGGAAGAGAGAAGAAATACATACCTAAGAACAAATGCAAAAGAGAACCATGAAACTATTAATAAAAGGATTTCAAGAAGCGCACTGAAATAATATTTTAAAATATAATGCCAGGAATTTTTAATACTATAAACAAATCAAGAATAAGGAAAGACCTGCTGTAATACTTGGGGCCAAAAAAGTAAAGGTAGCAGATAGCAAAAAGAAGATCAACCTGTTTTTTGGTTCCGCTTCTATTTTACTTACACATTCCTGGCCAGCAGAATGGATTTTTACCCTTTAGGTTTAAACCTTTAGTATAGTGACATCAGTTACCGTCCTTTCTTTACTGTAATCAACACCTTTATTATTTTATATTTACTTTTTTTTTTCTAGTAGAAATATGTTTGCGGGTATTCAGTATTTTTGGCATACATTTCTTCAGATCCTTTACAGATCAAGGTCAGTAAATTGACAGAGCTCAAGGTCACCAACACTGCAATAGCTTGAGTGTTGCTTTGCCCTTCATGAATATGCATCACATTCGTTTTGGGCCTAATTTTTCTATCTTTTCTTTTTACATTTAAGACCTAAAACCCCAGGAAAAAATATGAGTTTCTTATTTTAGTGTGAATGTGATCTGAAGGTAGTTAACCTTGGAAAGAAGGTAGAAATGAAGACAAACTTTCCTCTGGCCTCCTGATGCTTCTGTGTGAATTGATGGATCCCTCAAGGATGAATGCGACACCATGACAAGTGTGGAGGGAAAAGTTATGCTGAAGCTGACATTCACAGGGTGTATTAATTATAAGTATTCATCTCCCTAGTGATCATGTACTCTTTTTCCCCAGGAAGCAAACCAACCAAGAATTTTACTTTTGATGGAAATGAAGAATGTTTGGAGTTCTTGTTAAGTTTCAATACCTTTAAGTTAAATTCATCTTCACAGTAATTTTAGAGACCTGCAAATCTCAAGCTTATGTATGAAAGGTGGAGGTGGGAGCAGGGTGGGGATGTATATATTCTTTTTACATGGTCCAGCACAGAACTTGAAGGAAACCCCAAATTCAATGAATTTGAATGGAAAAATGTTGGGTTTTATTGTGGAGGCTAAAGGAGACACAATTTCTTTGCCTGTGGTCAAGAATTTTCTATTAAGTTGCTGAAGGAATGTTCCTTTGTTTAACTTTTGTATATTAAATATATTCATGGTCATGATGTCAAAAAGAGAAAGTTGGGTAGAAGAGGTCATTAGCACCCTGATAAGGTGAAGTTTTGTGAAAAGATGTTGGGTTTTGCACACCACCTCCTCAGGGGGTTCACCTTCTACAGATCCAGAAACCATGGTCAGTCTCTTTCTAAAGAAAAAAAATAAAACAAATGTATCTGAGGAAACTACTCATTTTGACTGACTGTCATATTTTGGGTCAAGATGTAAAAAGAAAATGGTGTTGACAGTTTGTTCACAAGAAAGTTCTATGGCAACAAACTATATACATTTATTTAATCTTCTCGCACCATTTGCTGATATGTAGACACAGCTTTAGACAGCCTGTCTGGCTAATTCAGGTCAAACTTGATGCATTTTCTCTGCAGGTTCTTTTGCTGGAGCCAACATTTCACTGGCACATGCATATTTTAATTCTCTTGATTTCCATATTCCCTGGGGCCTCTGAAATTATGTCATGTTCCTAAGTAGACCCTTCATTCCGAGTGGACTTTTGTTGCTGCTTCTGTTACTGTTATCGTTACTTGTTTTTTTCCTCCTGGTATGTCCATAAAAGCAAAAGAAAAGGCTTTTCTTAATTTGTACATGAACTCTTTTTCTTATCTGAAACTTCTTTATAGCCCTTTTCCATTTTTAATGAAATCAATTATCTTAAGTGAATAAGCCTGTGCAAAAATGTTTGAGAGGTAGGCCATGGAGATGTTTCTATCTTTTTAAACCAATCACTTTTCATGTCTTTTCTATTTATTGGGATGAACATATTAAACAGCATAGATTTTTTTTCTGAAGTGGTTAATCACTTTTTAAAATTGCATAGCACCTATTCTCCACTTTATCCAACTGTCCATCATTTACTCATAGCACTTAATTTTTCTTCCTTCACAATATGAATTTTATAATGTTCAGAAGCTCAGGAGCTATTTTCTTTTCATCAAATGTTTTCCTACTGGAAAATGCCACCATGTAGATAAGTCACAGTAAGATCAGCTCATGAATATTCACAGGGCATATTCTGAGTACTGTATTACCCACTTAAAGCTCTTTTACTGGCTAGATCACCCTTATTCCTGATTACTTTTCCCCATTAAATCCTTAATTGCTATTTAAACCAGGAAATTTTTCATAGTAATTCTTGCCCAGTCTAGAGTCTTGGGATTGCCTCTTGTTATTACGTGTGACATATAATTCCCTCTCATTCTTGAAATTTATGTGTGATTCACTTCTGGCTTTGCTTTTCAACTCAGGATGTTTTAATTTTTTTAAATTCATTGGCCATAATTTTCCAAAAGAGAGAACTTTTGAGCTGTCTTTGGAAAACAGAACCTAATATAGAAGTTCTGTAACATTCCCCATTCACATAAAAAGATTTGAGTTAGTATAATCACTCAAAACTCTTCATTTCTCAATTTAGAACAAAATATTTTGCAGTTGGATGTTTTTTATACTTGGTGCTAGACATGTAGCTGCACCATTTTAAGCAGATTTTACTCTGTAGGAGGTCCTAGAAGCTAGTAAACTTCTCTCTCAGAATGTTTATTTATCCCTAACCACTTCCCTCCTCAGCTTTTGCAATGCAGCTTCTTGCTAACTAGTTACCAATGACATAAAAGCTCTTTATTAAATGTCTTCAGAAATACAGTATCATGTTTATCTTTTTTTTGTTTAGATTTTGACTAATGTTTTTGGATGAGTCTGAAAATTTTGAGGTATCTTGGTGTGTCTATACAGGTAATATTCAGGAGAGTTGAACTTGAACGTAAACTGCCTGGTGAATGGAAATTTTAATTTTCCTCATTAAATTAAAAGTTTGGTCATACAGAGTTTCCAATATTCACTCTATTTTTATTCATAAAAATATGGTTAAATTTTATATCTTGGCCTGCTCAGAATATTTGAATTAGTGTGTGCATGTGATTGTGTTTACTCGAATAATTCAGGTCATTTTCTGTCTTCTACATGAACGTAACATATTTCATACTCTCTGTGTTGGTTTTACTTCTTACTTTTCATTTTGAGTTCTGAGGGACAGTGTTTGTTTCATGATTTGGCTGACCGGATCATTCTGGTCCAATGGGTCAGTCATGCCGGGATGTGTTTGTTGTAGTGTACATAGCTAACTGCCTTATCCTGTATTACACTGAAAACATCCTGAAGAGAGGTAATCAAATATATAACGACCTATTTCATTTTTACTTTTGTGAGTGTGGTTTTCTCAGGGGTAGATGAGGTTATCTGAATATAGCCATTTTGGAGTCAAGCAGACTTTGTGTTTGATCCTGGTTCCTAGTCTTTTGATATATGTCTTTGAGATAGCTACTCAACCTTTCCATGCTTTTGTCTTCTCATATGTTAAACATGTATAGTAATACTTATAGATGAGGGCTAATCTGTTCAAGCCTGATTACTTGTAAAGTAGTTGGCTGCCTTCACAACTCCATTGGTATCAGTGTTTGGTCAGTGCCCTACTCGGAGGCTTAGGTCCCAATACGCCCGCCCCATATCTGTCATATCATATGAGGAGCTGGTGCTTCCTCAGCCAAGGGTGGTGATTTGATATATCCTGCCATTATCTTGACACATTACCTCACTGCAACTATGAAACTTGGATTCTAGATTGCTCAGGGAAGGGGACTTATTCTTTCTCAAATCATAAGCACTAACCTTCCAGAAAAGGGCTAAAGCGAATATGCTGCCATGTATTACTTCTGTTTGTATCCTGCCTCCCAGTGATGGCAGTAAAGATTCATTACTATCACGTAGCTTATGGAAAACAACCCAAAGGTTGAGTCCCTACTAGGTCTCTTGAGGCTGCGCTAAAATGCAATAAGGGAATGGAAATACAAACACCTACTTCTGCTTCTGACTCCACGACTTTTCCCAGAAGAAAGATGCTCCAGCAGTTTAGAACAAAATTTTAATTAAACAAAGTCACTTTCTTTAGTGTTTAAATTCATCAGATAATTGCTCAATTATCCACTTTGTTTGGTCTGTGTAGATATCCTGGCTCAAGTCCATTAACCAACTAATGTACACCAAAGATGAGAAAATTAGGAAATTTTGCCTCTGTTGATATTTCTGTTTTCAACCCAATGGTTTGTCTGTATCACTGATGTCTGCTGTCCTCATTAAGAGTTATCGAATCAAAGTAATGTTCATTGCAACCCACAAATAAGTTAAAGTAGGTTATTTTCTCTTTGGCTGCTAGCTCAAAAAGGCATTGTCTTTGTATTGGGAAAGAAATGTAATGGTTCCTTTTAATATTAGAAGACATGTCAGATATAAATATCTCAACTTTTGGTGAGAAGGTAAGAATTGGGGCATTGCTACAGGTATCCAGAATGAATTGTATCCTAAGCTTGTTTTCTTATGGGCCATCATATCAGTTCCTCTCAGCTGGAATAAATGATACCCTTCCCTCATCAAGATCACCTCTTCCTAGTCCCTGAGATGGTCCAGACCAGCAGAAGCTAGTATTAGTGACTCTAGCTGATCAGTTGGTGACCCCTGATTTCTAGTGTGCTGATAATGCTAGTTAACCTATAAGATGATGACCTCATTTTTGTTACAGAGCCAACCTTTGCCCCTGGAGCCATAGTTCTGTCTTGAACTTCGGCTTAACTGGGATTGCCTGCCCAACTACCTGGGAGAATCTTGTGCTCTGCATGGCTCAATAGAAAAATCACAAACTTTGGAATCAGAATCCATATTCTGTCTCTTATATGTTGAATCATCTTGGGCAAGTTATTTACCTTCCTTGATCATCATGCTCCTTATTTGTAGAAATATAATACGAATTGAACATCTTTTGAGGGCTAAACGTGTTAATGTACAGAAAGGAGCAAGCCCAGGGCTTGACATCTTTTGGCACTCTATTATTGACATGGTCTTACAGTAATGGATTTATTATTTGAAACCCTATCTGCCTACCTTAAAAATGACCTGGATTGCTGCCATAATGTCCATCCATCAAATCTGGCCTCTTTAATTATTAAATGCTTCAGTCCTAGTGTAGTGCCTAAAACACAGGAATAATGAATAAAGCGGTGGATGGATGGATGGATGAGTAGATGGACAAATGCAAAAATTTTGAACTAACCCCAGTCTCAATTAATTTTACCTTTAGAATGCAGCCCACTGGGCTTCTGACTTATCTCAGAGAGACCAGAATCTCCATTAGTTAATTTCCTTATGCCCCTGTTCTCCTCCTTCACCTGTACTTCTCCTGGTGTTCCTTGTCCTGAGACAGTGTGAATTACAACACACCATGGGGATTTTCTGGAGATCGAGGAAGTTGCTTTAACTAGCAATATAAAAGACTAGCAATATAGATGATTCATGATTGTCTTGACTAGAGAAATTAAAAAAAAAACCCATTGTTAAAGCACATGGTACTTTTGACTAGCCAATGTCCCAAAAGACAAACCTGAAAAGCATGACACAGGGGAAACTTTATTTTAGTATATGAACCAACAGACTTGATGAACCACTCTATGATAGCACAGAAGAGCACAATATTCCCCTTAGAATACTTACAAGTTATAAGAAAGAAAAAGAATATGAGCATAGGATATTCTAACATTTGCATGTCTTGAACCATGTCGTGATTTTCTTATTTACTATTTTGCAACCACTATAAAGGGATTTTATCATTCAGTGTTCACACAATAAAGAGAACAATTGTAATTAGGTGCTCTGATCATTACTTTTCTTGGTTATAACAATTGTGGCAGATGCCTTAAGAGACAGGCCATGTCAGAGGGCCTTAGCTTGGATAAGAATCTTTTTCCCCAATTGCCTAAATGGGGACTGGCAGTAAAAAATAGTCTGAAAGGCGTTCCACTTCTGGTTGTACCCATGAAATAGTAAACTTAGAAACCAGCATAAGTAATAATGTGATTATTTTTTATTGAGATATAGTTCATATATCATAAAATTCACTCATTTAAAGTGTACAATTCAGTGTTTTTTAGTATACTCATAGGCAGTGCAAAACACTATGTAATTGCAGAGCATTTTCATCACCTTAAAAAGAAACCCTGTATTCAATAGCAGTTGCTTCTCATTGTCCCCCTCCATAGTATCTGGTTACCACCAACCTACTTTCTGTCTCTATGGATTTTCCTATTCTGAAGGTTTTATATAAATGAATCACATATTATGTGTAGTTTTGTGCTGGCTGTTATGTTTTAGCATAATGCTTGCAAGATTTATCCATGTTGTAACACGTATCAGTAATTAATTCATTTTTATTGCCAAATATTATCTCATTATATGAATATACCACATTTTGTTTATTTATTCATCAGTTGGTAGATATTTGGGTTGTTTATACTTTTTGGTTATTGTGCATAACACTAATATGGGTGTTTATTGTGCAAACATATGTTTTCAATTCTCTTGGGTATTTACTTAGGAGTAGAACTCCTGGGTTATATACTAGCTCCGTGTTTTCCTTTTTGAGTCACTGACAAATCATTTTTCGAAGTGGCTGCACCATTTTACAATTCCTCCAGCAAAGAATGAGAGTTTTAACTTCTCCACATCCTCAGTAACACTAGTTAGTGTCTATCCTTTTGCTTATTAACCATCCTAGTGAAAAAGTATTTTATTGTGCTTTTGGTTTGCATTTCCCTAATGACTAAGGATCTTTTTGTGTGCTTATTTGTCATTTGTACATCTCTTTGGAAAAATGCCATTTCAAATGTGTTGCCAAATTTTTATTGGGTTATTTGCTTACCTTTTTTATTGTGTAAGAATTTAAATGTTCTTTATATATTGTGGATGTTAGGACACTATCAGATATATGATTTGCAAATAGTTTCTGTGATTCTTTGGGCTGCATTTTCACGTTCCTTATGATGTCCCTTGAAGCACAAAAGTTTTTAATTTTGATGAAGTTCAACTTATCTATATTTTGTTTTGTTGCTTGTGTTTGGATATCAAATCTAAAAAAATCCCAGTTCACAAAGATTTACTCCTACATGTTTTTCTAGAGCTTTTATAGTTTTAGCTCTTACATTTGGGTTTGTCAACCCTTTGGGTTAATTTGTATGCATGATGTGAAATAGGGCACTCAAGTTAATTGTGTTGTTGTTATTGAAACCACTGTTCTTTCCCCACTGAATTGTTTTGGAACATTTGTTGAAAATCATTGTACATAAACGTAAGAGATTTTTTCTGGATTCTCAATTCTTTTTTATTCATCTATGTGTCTACCTATAGGACAGTAAAAACTGCCTTAACAACCTTAGCTTTGCAGCAAGTTTTAAAATATCAAAATGTAAGTCTTCCGATTTTGTTCTTTTTTAATCAAAAAAATTTGGGCTATTCTAGGTCCCATGGGTTAGCTTGTTAATTTCTGCAAAGAGATCAGCTAGAATTTTGATGGAATTACATCGAATCTGTAGATCAATTTGGGTAGTATTGTTGTTTTAACAATGTTAAGTGTTTCAGTCCATGAATACGGATGTCTTTATATTTATTTATGACTTCTTTCATTTGTTTCAACAATGTTTTATAGCTTTCAGTGTATATTTAATGAAATTGTTTTCTTAATTTCTTTTTAGACTATACATTGTTAATGTATAGAAGTAGAATTGAGTTTTGTATATAGATCTTGTATCTCACAACCTTGTTAAAATTTTTATTAATCTAAGGGTTTTTTATGGGTTTCTCAAGAAATCCACTAAATATATGATTGTGTAATCTGCAAATAGTTTTATTTTTTCTTTCCAGTTGGTATGTTTTTTATCTTTTTTCTTGTGTAATTTCTCTGACCAGTAGCTCCAGTACAGTGTTAATCAGAGTGGTGGGAATAGACATAATTATCTTGTTGCTGACCTTAAGGTAAGCTGTCAGTACTTTACCATTAGTATCATGTGGATTATGTTTTTCATAGGCAGCCTTTATCAGGTTGAGGAAGTTTTCTTCTAGTCTTATTTTGTTGAGTGTGTTTATCATTAAGGGCTGTTGATTTTATGAAATTCTTTCTGTTTTTATTGAGAATATAGTGTGTTTTTTCTCTTTTATATGTGTTAATATGACCATTTTACATTGATTGATTTTTTTGTGGTGAATTAATCTTACATTCTTGGAATAAATTCCACTGGGTCATGGTGTTTAAGACTCTTCTGTTTACTGGATTTAGTTTCTTAGTATTTTGTTGAAGTTTTAATATCTGTTTATAGTGAATATTGGCTTATAGTTTTCTTTTCTTGTGATATCTTTGGTTTAGGTATCAGAGTAACCCTGACCTCATAGAATGAGTTGGTAAATTCCCTTCCTTTTCTGTGTTTGCAAGAATGTATGAAGGATTGCCATTACTTGCTTAAATGTTTGGTAGAGTTCACCATTGATACTGTTTGGTCTTGGGCTTTATGTGTGGGGAGTTTTTTGATTAGTGATTTAATCTGGTGTGATCTGTTCTAGTTTTCTGTTTCTTCTTAAGTCAGTTTTAATAATTTGTTTCTTTCTAATAACTTGCCCATTTCATCTGGGTTAGGTAATTTTTCATATAAAATTATGCAACATATGCCCTTATAATCTTTTCTGTGATATAACCATTTTAATAGATTTATCTTGAGTAGAAAATACAGGGCCTGTTGAATATCTCTTCTGACTGACTGTCAGAGTCTAAGATGTGCACACATTGCCGTAGAAAAGTAAATAATTATCTTTGACTGTTTTCTTAAAACAGCTTATTATTCATTATGGATGTATTCTGTGGGACTTAAGAAAGTTTTTCTAAAATTATACCTAAAATTTATATTCCTTTTTGGGCTTCAAACATCAGGAAGTTCTACGAAGTGAACTTAAATTTGTTCCCACTCTACTTTCTTAAGCTATAACATATGTTATGTCCATTTCAAAAGGCTAACAATACGGACTCTGATTTTCTGTGTCCTTGACATCTGATATTTGCTTATCTAATGCAGAATTGACCTATTAATCATTCACATGAAGGTTGTATTTCTTTCTGTCTTTGGATTGAAGGATCCCTTTCTCCTAGTCTTTTCTTACAGAGAAGATCCTTAATCTGTCCACTTAATTATTTGGAACTTTTCTATAGTTGTTATATCTCTCTTGAGGTAAACTGTCCAGAACTACATGCTGTATTTCAGATGTGTAAGCATCACGGTTTTGTAACAATACAGGATTTGTGTTATGGAAAGAAGAGTTTGGGCAATGTGAAAATGATAGTTCTGTGAAGAGAGAGTTTACAGGATGGTGGATTTGAAATATTTGGAAAGAAGGAAGACAGGGTTTTCTGTGTTATCCCAGGAACAGATGCCTCAAATAAAGCAATGGAACACATCTTTCTCCAAATGGTTCTGTGACAAAAGTACACATTTTTGGTGGAAAGTTCCTACTGCCTATCAGCGCATTTTTTTCTACTGTCTGAGATCAAAATCCAATTTGAAGTCTGAATGCTCCATCATTCATCTCAGCATTCTCGTTTGCATGACTTCTGCTGCTCAGTAGCCAAATGGAAGATTAATCACAGCATTAGCATTTCCAAATCACCAACAATCTCCTTTGCAGATGTGCGGTGATATTACTGAAGTCTGTTGTTTTGCCCTACATTTATTGTTAATAATTAATGTACATTTCTGGGTGAAATTATGTGCTATCACCATCTGGTTAATTTAATAGAAATAGTCAAATCTAAAGCACTTTATTAAATATGTTGGAAATAATCATCATCCTGTTTTTTCAATAAAAATATGCCAGGAAATAGAACAGTTCACCGTATGCTAACTGTTACTACAAACTTATTTTTTGAAAAATTACCTGCCTATATTATGTAGTCGGTGTGGAAATTAACAGAATGCAAAGTTCATAGATTAAATGGTAGAATATAAACAGTTTATTGAATTTTCAGTAGAGAGCTTGGGTAATAAAAGTAAACTGTATCTGATACGTAAAGAGAAATTATTTTTTACCTCCTCATATTAGTCTTTATATTGAATAATAAATGAAAATTCTGGAGAGTAACAAGAATATAATTATTTGGCATTTTTGTTCTTGAAACTGTCTAAAGAAAACAAATGGTGTGAGGTAAGTGTTCCTTTCTGAATTTGTAAAGTGCAAATATAATGAAGAAAACATCATTTAGCCATTATGCAGTGTGTCTTTCTTGATAAGTTTAGCTCTGAAGATTGAAACATAGATCACCACTGGGTTTTTAATACCATCCTGTAGACACTTATTTACATAAGCGTCTCAATCTTCATGTCAGAGAAGTATAGGTAAGTTTCTAGAGATTCCCCACCCCATAATCAAAGTTGCCTTGTGTTGAAGACTGTGACATTCCTTCAAACTTCTCTTTTCCATAGTTTAAATGTGTTAGAGCACATCCTTCCCTTCCCTTCCCATTGCTCCCCATTAAGGCCAGCAGAGTACACAATGGTGAAGTTGCTTGGTATCTCATTTCCCTTTGAGATATCCCTGTTATCATTTAGTTCCCCAGTAAATGTCTTACCCTATACAGTTCCCAGTTGGTCTTTCTTGAGCTATGAGAGGATAATGGTTTACAGAGATATTCTATTCTGTGGGGGCTATGCATTGCTACATAGCCAAAGAAGGCCTTAACTGCTTCCCAATAATGAATGGAGCATACATTTGTTACATGATCTCATTTCTGTGGTGAGAAATGAATACAAGGCACAGTCCCTATCCCTGAGAGAAATGAAATAGAAATCCTTCCTATTAATAATATTAGCTCTCATTCATTGAGTTTTAAGTATGTACTAGGTGGTATTTCAAGCCCTTTTCATTGATTCTCTTTAATCCTCATAACAGTCCTGTGAGAAGGGTGCCGTTATTAACCCCATTTCACAGATTGGATGACTAAAGCCTAAAGGGATTAATTTATTTGACCGCAGTAACATAGCAAGCAAGCGGTAGAACTGGGAACTGAACTTAGGGCAGACTGACTGAATCATTGTGGTTCTTACCATCGGCTGTCCATTGGAATCACCTACACAGCTTTGAAATATTACCTGTGACCAGATTCTTATCTGTGAATGTAACTGATGTGAGTAAAGCCATTGGATCAGCACTTTGTAAAATTTATTCAGGGACTCTACCACAGGGCCAGAGAACTCAAACTCCAGAAGCTGTGATCTTAGAGGAGATTAACCCATTTTAACCAACAGCAGAGATGTACAGCATGCAAGATGCAGTGCTGTGAGCTTTCCATGAATGCGCTCTTCTCTTCCTCACCATAGCCCTGTGAATGGAAATAGACATCCTTATCTCGGTGACAATGAGAACTTCCAGTGCAGCACACCCTGAATATAAACAGAGTCTCTTTAACTTCCAAATCTAGGTCTTTTAAAGAATACCCCAGTGCATATAAATGAACAAATATTTATTTAGTAGCTCATATATGAAGGGAGCTATGCTAATCACTGTGTTGTGGAAATACATGGAATTACAGTAAATACTATCAGAAAGTGTGTCATCACATGTTAGTAGTGCTACTAAGTGGGTAGTACTGAGCAGAGTGCTGAGGGGTTCAGTGATTGATGGTGATTCCATCAACCACCTGTGCTTGGCTGCAGAATGACTCAGAGAAAAGAAAAGGAAATATTTATTTGCAAAGAGAATCAAACTCTGGAACTGGCTCATTAAATCAGAAAACAGGAATTTAAAAGATTTTTTTAAAACAGGCAAAATTAACCAAGATCATCTCATTTACCTTAGATGATGGTGAAGAATTGCCTGTTACCTCACACGATTATGATATTCACCAAGACTGTGACTTATCTTTACACATCGGTATAGAAGGCACAATAGTTTTTTTCTAGAGAATCACGTTTATGGAAAATGTTGAGAATTTCTTTTATTTTGGTGAGCCTAATCAGATGGATTTTTTTCTGACTATGGCATGTGGAGCGCTAAACCAAATAGGATGCAGGGTGGGATACCGGTTTTTGCATCCATGACTTCATGAATGAGACAGTTTTTTTTCCCCTGGGCTTTAATGTTTTGAGATGAAATTTAAGCCCCAATGGCATTCAATTTAAGGGTTCTTCTTGGGTTGGATTACTTGCTTAACCTTTCTCAAATTATACTACTGGTATCTTGACTAGTAATTTGAGTCCCAATTTCCCTGGCTTTTTGCAGCATTTACTATAAAATACCATTTTATCTTCAGGCTCAAATTAACATTTATTTAGTACAATTACCATTCATTAAACAAATATGACAATTTTTATTGCATACCTACTCTGTGCCAGGCACTGTTCGAGGTATTGAAGGTTAGCAGTAAACAAAATAAATTTCATGTTTATATAGACCTTAACATCTGGTGGAGTTGATGAGGAAAGAAAAATAATGAATAACTAAATAGACAGTAAATTAGACAATGAAAGTGCAATGGAGATTATAAGAATAATTATATGTATATGTATTATAAGAGTAAGCATATTTTTGAGAGATTAGAAGAGAAATGAAGAAAAGAAGTGATGAACCATTTCTATAGCTGGAAGAAGAGTCTCCTTGGCCAGAAAAATAGTAGGAGAAAAGGTTTTTAGACAGAAGTGACTTAGCACATTTGAAAGAGCACAGTGAAGAACACGGAATAGTTAGCAGGTGTGCACAGTGAGGTAGTGGGAGCCCTGTTAGGTAAAGCTCTGTAGACCATAGGAAGACTTGCCTCCTACTCTGGTAAAATGGGAAGCAGAAGAATTTGAGTAGGGGAGAGTTATGATCAGACTTCAATTTTTAAATAATTATTTGAGTTTCTGTGGGTAAAAGTAGAGATACCAGTTGAAAAGCTATTGCAATGTTCTTGCTGAGGAAGGATGGTATCTTGTACTAAACTATACTTGAGGTTAGAAAAACGGTTACATTCTGCTTCTACTTTGAAAATGGAATCAGTGGGATCTATTTGGGGGTTGGAGGTAAGTTATAAGTTAAATAGAGGAATCAAGCTTTTAGACACACGCAAAATAGAACTACCATTTACAGAGATGGAGAATGCATAGGGAAGAACAGGGTTAGGTAAAATCAAGGGGCTTTACTTTATATGAGTTAAAGTTTAATGCTATTAGACATCCAATTGGAAATGTTGAGAAGACAGTTGGTTATAAGATAATGGAGTTCAGTGGAGACATCTAGGTTGAGAGCTGGTATCATTCAGATCTTTAAAGTTACAAACTTGGAAGCAATGAGTCAGGCCATGGATGTTTATAAAGAAACTATCTGAACAATAAGCTCTGGAGTAGCCAGATGTTTAGAGTTTGGTAAAAAGAGGAGAAAGTGGAAAAGGAACTGGAAAGTAGCAGCAAGTGTGCTAGGAGATGAATGAGAAAGCAGTGATCCAAAGGCCAAAAGAAGAAAGGACATCAAGGAAGGAGTGATTAGTTGTGTCAAATGCTGCTGCTGGGAGGGGCCCTCTGACGTGTCAAAGTGCGATCATTGTATTTACCAACATAAAGATTATTGTTGACTCTAACAAGAGTTGTTTTAGTGGGTGTATCAAGGTTTTCCAAAGTTGAATTCTTATTTGTAAAGATATAAATGTTACTGTCTTGGGTAAATGAAGAAGAGATTCTCTTATGGATTTTTCGTTTCTGAATCCTATTGCTATCGTGATCCTGTGTAAGGGATTTGTTTTTTTGAGTTTAGTAAGACACATGAACAAATTTCCTTACATGTGGCAAACTTCATTTTTATTTTTATCCTCACCCAAACATATGTTTATTGATTTTAGAGAGAGAGGAAGGGGGAGAGAGAGACAGAAAAATCGATGTGAGAAACATCGATCAGTTGCCTCCCATATGTGCTCTGACCGGGGATCAAACCCACAATCTAAGTATGTGCCCTGACTGGGGATAGAACCCACAACTGTTTGGTATATGGGATGACACTCCAACCAAATTAGCCACCTGGCCAAGGCTGTGAAAACCTTTTCAAATGAACAAGGTCAAATACGACACGTTGAAAGATAGGATGCAGTCAACCTGTGGTTTGGTCAGTGTTTCTCCCAAAAACCAATTGAACTGTAAGTTTACCTACAATGATTCTGAAAAGTATCACCCAGGTACAAGTTGAAGGCCTGACAGACAGGGCTTAAAATCTAAACATTTGGTGTTATTCAACATTTTTGTAACAAATAAGAGGTGGGAAAACAATTTGAAAGGTCATTATTACAGAGCTGTCTGGGAGTTTGCCCACATACATGATTAATTCTGAACACTGATTAGAAGGGAGGGAGTTGCCAAAGTTAGCCAAATGGAATGTATTAGTGAAACTTTGTGTGATGAGCAACTGGGACACCTATCAAGAGAAATGGTGCGGTGGTGGGGTTGGCATTCATGTTGGTTTGGTGGTAAGTTTGTGTGATTCCATAGTCTATGTTCCTAACTTTATGGCATCTTACCTTTCTCTGTGTGCAGGGGATGACAAAGTTCAAATAAGTGGATTATTTTAAACCATATGAGTGTAACAAGTATAGTTCTGAATCAAATTTTAATTTGCCTGTGATTTTACACCTGTTTCCACTCCCTCTTCTCTTCTCACACCTAAGGGTGACCCTCTGCCTCATTTCTCCATAAAGGTGGAAGTCCTCCTTTATTGTTTAGTTGATGTAAGTTTCTCTTATTTCAGGATTTTTCTGTTAGAAGGAGTCATTTAACTTTTCTTAACCTTAGTTGCAGCTTTTTAAAGTAGAAGTTTAGGTTAGCTGATCTGTATGGTCCCTTCAGGTACTGAAAAATTATAAATTTTATGGGTATATGTTAATAAACATGAAATCATGCTATTAGATATGAAGAGTCACTTGAAGTGCTTTTTTCCCCATAAGGGCAAGAATAGCTCTATGATGGTGCTCCATCACATTAGAAGAGCAGGAGAAAAGGTTACATAGTATCTCATAATCCCGAGATGTGCTGTGTAATTATCCATTTGCAAAGGCTTTCTTTATGTTCTATTTCACTGGGAAAGTTAGGGCAAAGTGAAAATAAAGTTCTGCAATTATGAAATCTGCTCACTTGGCTCTTTCTGCTCTTCAAAGTAAATTCTCTGTTAATAGAGAAAAGTTAGTTAGTGTAGCAGACCCCTAATTTGTTACCATTGTAATTATTTTTTTTCAGACCCATTAACATTTGTGAATGAATTTAATCCTCAGTAAAATGATGATCTCAGCCGTGGTCTGATGCAAGCACGGCATCAGCCTGCTGAGATAAGAACCTTTTAAATTGCTTTCAATATACCTAATTTTCACTTAAAGAGTGTTCTCCCTTTAAACCTTTGTGGAGACTTGCTTACCTGAGACTCAGTGCTCTGGATATCACCAAGTAATCATTCATTCATTCAGTATTTATTAAGTACCTTGTGCATGTGTTGTTTTAAGCACTAAGGATCAGGCAGAGAACAAGAGAGACCTTGCCGTCCTCTGAGGAAGACAACCATTAAGGCTGGTCTGAGAGATACAAACACGTTTCTTAAACATTGTTACATATATCAGGTGCATAAGTTCAAAGTCATGACTAGCTGCAGTATTTGTTTGTGTAGGTGACTAATGTTAAGACATAACATTTAAGCCATCAGTTTGGTTATAACACTTGTTTCCTAAGGGTGTGTGATATTCGACCTATGCTGTAATTTTTTTGACCATGACCTCTGCAGGGTTAACAAAGCTACTATAAAGTGTGGTGTATATTATGATATAGCCAATAAGATGCTAGGGAACAGGGTCTGTTCCTAGTCTAAGGTCAGGAAGACTCTGGAGGAAGTAAGATTTAAGCTAAAATCAGATGATGAATTGGAGCTAGCAGTGTGAAAGCATGTGTATATATGTTTTATCTTTGTGTATGTGCCTGTGACTTTGTGTGGGAAGAGGTCAATAAGGATTCAAACAGTGAAATACTATGGACAAAGAGAATAAAATGTGGCAATACAAGGAATCCAGTAGAGTTTAATACTAATGTAATGTTAAGATGGTAGAATACAATGGGGAAGAAAATTATTGGGAGATGTGGTTGGGGAGATGAGTAGGATGAAAATGGGGGGAAAACTTTGTAACAGGTAAAGCTATTTTGTATTTCATCCTGAGGGCAATGTAAGAGGAAAGGCACAATTAGTGAGAATTAAAGAACCATCATATAGGTTCTAATGTACATGTTGGATTGCAGGAGAGAAATGAGAAAACAGGGAGACCATTTGGCACACTGGGGCCATCATCTGGGAGACAATGGAATCTCGGACTAGGGCCCTGACAGAGCGCCTTTAGAAAATTGGGTGGCTTCAGGAGTTGTTTAAGAGACAAAAACCACCAGGAGTTAAATGGATGTAAGGAGTGAAGGAGAAGGAAGTGTCGGGGATGACTCCCAGATTTCTGGCTTGAGTAGCCCAGTCGATGGTGTGGGGCAATGGTGTTGCCATTTACAAAAACGAGCAACTGAAGCATGTTACTGACATGTGGCACTCAGAAGGAGGACTGGGGATGAGGGATAAGGATGAATTTAATTCTGGACTTTTGAAATTAAGAAGAGCAGAAAACATCCAGCTGGAGGCTTCATGCACCAGGCAGCTGGATGTATGAGTCTGGAGTGCAGGAGCTAAATCGGGATGAGACTTGACAGTCATTAGTATTTAGATGCTCTCCATTTGTGAAGCACTATAATTGCCCCTCTGTCATGGTGCTCACCTTACTTTGAATTATAGACATCAGTGAGTATTTCTTACCCTTCAACTCTAGAGAGGATTCCTTAAGGACAGAAACTGCATTACTTTTTTTTTTTTTTGGTTGCCCCCCTTAGCATTTACTTGATAACTGCTTCCTAAATGGAGCTGTCTTCTGTCATCATCTGACTTCCTTTACCAGTCAGGTTGGCCACTACCCACTGAGCCCTGCATCTTGGTTCTTACGCCTGCGCTGAAGGAGTTCTCCTTTCTGATTTTGTACTTTAAATCTGCTTTTTTTTTCCCCCCCTCAGACTGGCTCTTCATAGTCTAGACAAAATAGTATAATGGGCGAAAGGACACTGAACTGGATGTAGGAGACCCGTGGAATGTTACCAGTTAATAGCCTTCTGAGTTGGGATATCTTGAGTGTATCATGTTATTTCTCTGGGCCTCTGTTTACCCATCTGATAAAGAAATGGCATCTACAATACCTTTCAATTCTGAGAAACTCTAATTCAACTTTTTCCTTTTTATATTATTTCTTTTGTTTGTTCTCTTATGTTTTGGACTGCACACATTGGTGCTTATGTTCTTAAATATATAGCTCTGTATGTTATGGATTTTCTTTGCTCAGAGAGATTAAGAGCTCATAAAGAGTTCTACTTTCTTGCACTCCACACAGCCTTTAGTCTAGGGTGATGATAACCACAAGATGTTGAAGGCAGTGGGGTATTGGATATGGACAAAACATCACAAACATACATATAATAACTCTGTGCTTCTTGTCATACCTTTGGCTCATGTGCAGCCCCAACTCAACAAGTTATTATGTGACAGGAGTTAAATCCTGTTTTTTCCCCATACTTACTTGCTCAAGGGAGAGTTAGAGGATAATCTCTCCAGGATACTATATGAGGATTTCTCTGTTTAATTTTAAGCGGTGGAGAACTTTTCTTCAAAAACAATAATCTCATCATCTAATCTCCCAAAATATTTAAAAATTAAGTAAGAGTGGATCTGGTTGAAATAGTGTTGAATCCTGGAGCCCTTCTAACATAATTTCCCCTTTGTGCCCCTTCTTTCCAGGCATTTGGGCAGAACTGTTAGATTTCTGTAGAGATTTGATAATCTTTCAGTTTCCAACTCTTCAATTTTATAATTCTGACTACTAGTCAATGGCAAGGGTTGTCTCTGTTTCTTGTGTACCCTTGTGCTAGATGCTATGGGGGCTTTTAGAAATGAAGAAAATGTAGTGGCTGTCATCACTGAGAGAGATAATCTGCCTCACATACATGAAACAAGTAAAGGACCCCATATATTAACGCTGCATATTTTTCTGCAATGGAGTTCAAGCAGGTGATCTTCGTAGTCTCCTCCAGTTTTCACATACTATACTTCTGAGTGTTAATGACGATGTGGCCATGAGCATTCAGTGCTTTGAGCTCAGGAGTAACACACTATATAAATTCAAGGACCATTACGTACATAATCACAGCTGCTAAGCAGGGACAAATTCCCTATTTGCATGATATCCTCAAGAAATCCCAAGGGAAGCCTTGTTTGGGACCAAAACAGTATTATCTCTTTTTCTTAAAAAAGAAAAAGAAGAAGAAGAAGAAGAAGAAGGGAAAGAAATGTAAGCCCCCTCTGCTCCCTGAGCTCTTTCTCAACATGCTCTTGCAGGCGAATCATTCATTTGTCATTCAGGAAAACATCCCAAATAATATTCTCCCCTGATTCAAATAAAACTTCCAGCACTGGGCTGTGTTGGTTGCCAGAAGTGTGTCTGGGTTAATTGCACACCTGCATTTTATTTCAAGTAAATTGCATGGAGCCCCCCTCTTTGCACCCCTCACAAAGCAGGAGCCCACCTGTCTGGAGGCTCTTTGGGCAATGAAGGGCTGCAGGAAAAAATTAGTCATCCTTTTTTCTTCCCTGTGACTTCTTTGACCTTGAGACTTCTAATGGCATCTCAGACAAAATGAACATAATCTAATGGACAGCGGGGAAGAGGGAACGGCTGGGTACATCTGTCGTATTACTGGGCTGTCTGAACAGTCAATGAAGCAGGGCCGAACCATAAGAGGCCTGTTCAGTTTAGCTCCAGGGTCCGCAGAGAAAGGAGCACAATCATTTATCTTTATTTACTTAACTCTGCTTTCTGTTTAAGAAAAAAAAATTGACAGGTTGACAAAAACCCGTGTTGGCGCTGCCCGCTGCTCAGAGATAAATGCTATTTGTGCTCTGGAGAGTCAAGGACAGCTCGCAATGCCCTTTCCCTTGTTTCAGTAGGTGCCTCTTCCATGGAAACAAAAATGCCAAGCACCTGGACCCTCTTTCCCCACCGGAACCTCCACATCTTCCCATACCAGGATCTGGTAGTTGGACCCACAAGAAAGAAATCTTGCAAAGGATGGGAGGCGTGATACCCCAAGGAAGCAATCCAAATTGAAAGAATTTGGGCAAGAGACTCAGGGGACAAAGACGACTAGGAACTGTGGTTAGCCCATAGGTTTCTTTATGATGAGATGGTGAGAGATCTACCCATGGCATCTATGAAAAATACCTTTTGACTTATATTAATAAAAGGGGGACACACATAATGCATATTCCAGCTGCAGAGAAAACTTTTACTCTGAGTTGTAGAGCAAAAATTTAAAAATAGAATTTTAAAGTGCTATCCATCTGTGTCTATTCTTTGCTGGGTGCTCCTGGTCACATCATGGGCTCTTTTAATGTCACATCTACCACGAGCTACACTCTTGTTAGAATGGTCATCACTAAGGTGGGATTCCTGTTTCTCAGAGTATTGTAAGACAGTCCACTGGGAGTAAGGAAAATATGAGAGCTTATTTATTTATTTTTCTTCTTTCTTTTTCTTCCATCTCATCTTTTAAAATTTGCCTTTGTTGTAGATGTTTTGTAATATTCAGAATATATTTATACAATAGTGTATAGAAATCATTTATACGTATATTAAAAAGGAGATATGTGTGCTTTAAAGCTTTTTACAGATGGAAACCACAATTAAATGAATCGGAGGCTGTCTTGGGACTTCAGAATTGTATTATACACTTTTAGGCTGATTCCTCCAGCTAATTGCCCTGGCTCAAGGTGCTCTATTGTGTATGGAGATATTTTTTTCAGAAGTTCTAGAAAACAGCCACTTTTTATACCCTCTAGTTCTTGAAATAAATAATGCTACATATTTCAATTGTTAGAACATCATTCTTTTTCTCTCCGCTTTGATAACCCACATGTATGTTAATATTACTATAGTTAATCTTTAGGACAGTTGCTGTACTTGTTACTTGTCTCATGCCATTTGCATAAGGTCCAACAATTCCCTTATGGGAGAGGGGTTAGGGGTGGAGGCCAAGTGGGCAAAATATAGGACAGACTCGGAGGCTGTGGTTTCCCTCATTTCGGCATAAGGACTTATCTCCAAGAGCAGCAGAGACCCTGTGTGCCATGGGAACCCTGTCTGGGGGCATTGACAAGGGCAGTCTAAGAGTCGACCCATTCATTTTCATCGTCTTGACTAACTTCACTAGTCCATGTTTTAAGGTTTTGCTTTCACTACACCAGAAAAAAGCAAATGTGAGGTACAGGTGTGTGACTGTGAAGTCATGTTAGGAGATAAAACAGAGGCCTGGACAGAGGCAGAGGCCGTGTTCTGGGGCCCAGGGTGGTGCCAGGCAGCTCACTGCCAGCAGGGGGGCAGCACTGATGGGAGCCACAGCACATGGTTGGAGGACTGGGATGACTGGAGGCAGGGTGAGGGTGGAATCCAGTGCCCAAGAGGCCGAGCAGAAATGTATGAAGAGAAGCTGGAAGGAACACTACTGACAAATGCGGTCTTAATACATGGGTGCTAATGAACCAGACATCAGGACGTGGGCAGAACGGGAAGAGGGCACTCAGAGGGTATGAGTGGGTCAAGGTTAAGTCACAGTGACCTGGAGAGAGTTCGGTTGAGTTTATTATAACTGATCCTTGAATTCTTAGTAGCGGAGCTTGGAGAAGGAGGCTGGTACATTCTGCTGAGACAAAACTGGCAGCTGTGGAGGCCAGCAGAGTGGGGAAGGTATGTCTCTGAAAGTCACTTTAATAGTCTGTGACCCGTGGTATCTGCTGGCTTGTAGCACGTCACTGTGTCAGGTTTTGTCATGTTTAGGGAACTCACTTTGACTGATGCAGCAGTATGGGGCCACCAGAATTTGACACTGCAAACCAAAGCCATTGAAGAAGCAATTTTATGAACACAGCGTTGAGTGCTGTGAAAGCCACAAACCCCAGCAAGTCTGACCTAAGCTGCTTGCTAAAATTATTTGCTAATATTTTCTATCCCCTTAAGGAAATAATCACCAGGATATTTTTTTGCATTAACTAAGAAAACAATAAATTTGTTAGAGAGAGTGTAGCTTATATATTTTGTCCATTTACTTAATGATTTACATAAATAAAAACAATTTAGGAAGATTGTTTTGGGTACTTTCTGAAAATGTCTCAAAGAATTATTGTCTTCTATTCACTTTGTTATAATTGAATAATTCAACTCATAGCTGTTAAGAATAATTATTTTGAGATATTAAACATAATCACCATTTTCTTCCTTGATGTTTGTTTCTTATATTATTGATGTAGTTATTGTGCACTTGTATCCGTGAATGGCTATATATGTTTTAGTCATTAAAACTGGTTCGTATTATGAGTTTTTTCTATTTAATTTAATAAGCACTGAACATTTAGCTCTACGCTCAGCACTCTGCTAGGTGCTGAAACAGAAGCTGTAGGTATTGAGGGCTCTCAAACAGGATACCCTAGGGCATACTTTGGTATCAAAACAAACTGCTATGTCTCAGGTTTAACTCCAGTTATTTCCTTTTCATTTCAGAGTCTAATGCAGGTCCTGGCAGTGTTCCTTGGAGACAAGTCCTCCAGTGCTTGTCTAGGATCTTTCCATTTTAAGGCTTTGCTGTCTTCGACATCAGGCTTCCAAGGTTTCTGTGGAGGGAAAGAAAACTAGAGGATTGCATATTTTTAATTTCATGTGCAGACCTAGCAGTGGCTTCATTACTTCTGTGGCCATACCATTAGACTAGAAACCAATCACCTTTCCAACACACACTGCTAGGTTTTCCAACCTCTTCCTCTAGCGCAATAAGCTCATCGGGCATGTGAACTGCCTTCTAAGTTACACCGCAATAAGCAGTTCTACTGAGAGTTTTTCCAGTGCATAGCATGCATAGCCATGCCATCATGCCTGCCTCTTACACAGGTTTTATTGCCTTTCACTGCTTGGCTCCTAGGTCACTGGCACACGTTTTCGGTGTTAGTTACAGCAGCACCCACTTCAAGGTACCCATTTCCCTACTATTAAGTATAGCTATACTCTGATTCAGTAACAAATAAACTTTAGGGTTAGACAGAGGAGAAGGGTAAAGTTAAGACCAGATCACAAGGAAAAGATTAATATATGAGGTAGAGATCGTAATCTGGCAGGGCCACGGAGGCACGCGACAAGGAGAAATGGAGGCCGAGTTAGCGGTTAGGAGATGACTGCTATGACCTGAGAAAAGATATCAAGGGTCTAAACCAAGGTTGCGTGGAAGAAAGAGGAAGAAAGAAAAGGAGGCACGTGAGAAGTATCCTGAGGGAAGAACATCTGGCTTAGTAGAAAAGTAGTCAATCAAAGTCAAAAACGCAGGTTCCGGCTCCAGTTACTCAGTTTGCGCACTGCTTAGTTTCCTTTGTTCTTCGTTGCCTCGCTCTAAAGACTCAGCTGATCAACTCTGGCCTATAGATTTCTAAAGTTTAATTTGAGAGTTGTATGATATTAAATATATGAGAATGTTTTTTATTTTGGTTTTATTCTTTATTCTTTTTAAAACAAATTGTATTGTATTTTTTCCATTACCTTTTAGTTCCCTTACCCCCCTCACATTCACCACACTGTTGTCCATGTCCATGAATCCTTTTTCCTTTTTGCTCAACCACTCTTCTCCCTAACAGCCCACCCCACTAGCTGCCATCCTGCTCTCTATCTGAGTCTGTCCCCATTTTCCTTGTTACTTCAGCTTGTTCATTAGATTCCACATATGAATGAAATCATATGGTATTTGTCTTTCTCTGACTGCCTTATTTCACTTAGCATAATGTTCTCCAGGTCTATCCATACTGTTGCAATTGCTAAAACTTTCTTCTTTTTTATAGCCAAGTAGGATTCCATTGTGTAAATATCTCCTAGTTGTTTTATCTACTCATCTATACTGGGCTGCTTCCATAGCATGGCGATTGTAAGTAACACTGCAATGAACACAGGGGTACTTATGTTCTTTCAAATTAGAGTTTGGGGTTCCTTTGGATATATTCCCAGAAGTGGGATGACTGGGTCAAAAGGTAGATCCATTATTA
The DNA here is from genome assembly GCA_004026545.1 of Mormoops blainvillei. Lineage (NCBI taxonomy): Eukaryota > Metazoa > Chordata > Mammalia > Chiroptera > Mormoopidae > Mormoops > Mormoops blainvillei. Next base: position 175,453 of record PVJD01000226.1, on the reverse strand, counting down.
ATTTTTTGGAGGTATCTCTATACTGCTTTCCACAGTGACTGCACCAGTCTGCATTTCCACCAACAGTACAAAAGTGTTCCCCTTTCTCCATATCCTCATCAGCACTTGTCATTTGTTGATTTATTGATGATAACCCTTCTGATAGGTCTAGGATGGTATCTCACTGTGGTTTTAATTTGCATTTCTCTGGTGATTAGTAATGTTGAGCATCTATTCATATGTCTAATGGTCATCTCTCAGTCCTCTTTGGAGAAGTGTCTATTCAAGTCCTTTGCCCATTTTTTTTTTGGTTTATTTTATTGAATATGCTATTATAGTTGTCCCATTTCCCCACCCTCATACCCCCTCCATCCTGCACCCCATCTCATCATCCCCACAACTCTTAATCCATGTCCATGGGCTGCACACATCAGTTCTTTGGCTTCTTAATTTCCCACACTACTCCTAGCCTCCCCTGACCACTTTTTTTTTTTTTTGGTCAAAATTTTCCCACCACCTTTTTCCCCAGCCACACCCACCCTCACCTCCCACCCTCAATCCTTCCCCCATTTGGCTTTGTTGATGGGTCCTTTATGCATTTTTCTTGATGACCCTCCCCCTCCCCTTCCCCTGTCATCACCCTCCCTTCTCTCCTCTGGTTACTGTCAGTTTGTTTTTTATTTCAGTGTTGCTGGTTATATTTTGCTTGCTTGTTTATTTTGTTGATTAGGTTCCACTTATGGGTGAGATCATATGGTATCTGTCTTTCACCACCAGGCTTATTTCCCTTAGCATAATGCTCTCCAGTTCCATCCATGCTGTTGTAAAGGGTAGTATCTCCTTCTTCCTTTCTGTTGCATAGTATTCCATTGTGTAAATATATCATAGTTTTTTGATCCACTCATTTACTGTTGCACACTTAGGTTGCTTCCAATTCTTGGCTATTGTAAATTGTGCTGCTTTGAACATTGGGGTGCATAGGTTCTTTTGAATTGGTGTTTCAGGATTCTTAGGGTATAATCCCAGCAGTGGAATTGCTGGGTCAAAAGACAGATCCATTTTTAGTTTTTTGAGGAAATTCCAAACTGCTTTCCACAGTGGCTGCACCAGTCTGCATTCCCACCAACAGTGCACTAGGGTTCCCTTTTTCTCCACAGCCTCACCAGCACTTGATGTTTGTTGATTTGTTTATGATGACCATTCTGACCGGCGTGAAGTGGTATCTCATGGTGGTTTTAATTTGCATCTCCCTAATGGCTAGTGATGCTGAGCATCCTTTCACGTGCCTCTGGACCCTGTGTACATTCTTCTCGGAGAAGTGTCTGTTCAGGTCCTTTGCCCATTTTCTAATTGGATTGTTTGTCATCCTAGAGTAGAGTCGTGTGAGTTCTCTATGTATTTTGGAGATCAAACCCTTGTCTGAGGTATCATTGGCAAATACATTTTCCCATAGGGTTGGTTCCCTTTTCATTTTGCTGATGTTTTCTTTAGCCAGGCAGAAGCTTCTTATTTTGATGAAGTCCCATTTGTTTTTTCTTTCCTTTATCTCCATTGCTCTAGGGCACATACCGGTGAAAATATTGCTGCATGGAATATCTGAGATTTTCCTGCCTACATTCTCCTCTAGAACTTTTATGGTGTCACAACTTATATTTAAGTCTTTTATCCATCTTAAGTTTATTTTTGTGTTTGGTGTAAGTTGTTGGTTGAATTTCATTTTTTTTTGCATGTAACTGTCCAGGTGTCCCAACACCATTTGTTAAAGAGGCTATTTTTACTCCATTTTATGCTTCTGCCCCCTTTGTCAAATATTAATTGACCATAGAGACATGGGTTTATCTCTGGGCTCTCTATTCTGTTCCACTGAAATGGACACATAGATGTGTCTATTCTTATGCCAGTACCAGACTGTTTTGATTACAGTGGCCTTATAATATAGTCGGATGTCAGGCATTGTGATCCTGCCTGCTTTGTTCTTCTTTCTCAAAATTTCTGGAGCTATTTGGGGTCATTTATGGTTCCATATAAATTTTTGAAATGTTTGTTCTGTATCAGTGAAATATGACATTGGTAACTTAATAGGGATTGCACTGAATCTATAAATTGCTTTGGGCAGTATGGACATTTTGATGATGTTAATTCTTCCGATCCGTGAACATGGAATATACTTCTTTTATTTGTGTGTTCCTTAATTTCTTTCTTTAGGGTTGTATAGTTTTCTGAATATAGGTCTTTAACCTCCTTGGTTAGGTTTATTCCTAGGTATTTTATTTTTCTTGTTGCTATAGTAAATGGGATTTTCCCCCTGATTTCTGACTCTGATATTTCATTGTAGGTGTACAAAAATGCCTTCAATTTCTGAATATTAACTTTGTATCCTGCTGTTTTGTGAAATTCACTAATTTGGTTGAGCAGATTTTTGGTGGAGTCTATTGGGTTTTCTATGTACACTATTGTGTCATCTGCAAACAATGACAGTTTTACTTCCTCATTTTCAGTTTGGATGCCTTTTATTTCTTTTTAATTGTATCGTTTGGTTTTTGGTGCTGAGTTTTGTAAATTCTTTATAAATTTTGGATATTAACCCCTTATCAGATGTATCTGCAAATATGTTCTCCCTTTCTGTGGGTTGTCTTTTATTTTGTTGATGATTTCCTTTGCTGTGCAAAAACTTTTTTGTTTTTTGTTTGCTATAGTCCTATTTGTTCATTTTTTCTTTTTTTTTTTTTTGCTTGCCTGGGGAGATATATCCCATAAAATATTGCTACAAGCAATGTCCGAGATTTTGCTGCCTATGTTCTCTTCTGCGGGTTTCATGGTTTCAAGTCTAACATGTAAGTCTTTACTCCATTTTGAGTTTATTCCTATGTGTGGTGAAAATGTTTTGTAAACCATACAATGTAATGCAACTGTTAGTTAATTAATTAAATAAAAAAGAAATAATTCAAATAGCTCCAAATCTCTGTGGCTGGGTAACTCCGAAAATGTGGCATTCCCAATAGGAGTGGTGGCTAGAAGTGATAGGTGGGCACGATGATGCTTTGGCTTCGGCCACAACAAATTGGAGTTTCATCCAGATCTTCAGGTGGGTAGATGCAGGAATGATGTAGCTTAGTTGGGTTCCCTAGAAGATCCTAAGGTAGTGAAACTGAGTGCAAGTGATCTGTTAAGAAGGCTCTACTAAGGAAGTGGGGCAAGCAATTTAGGAAAAGAGAAGAAATCCCAGGCTGAGATTTCAAAATGGGACCTGTGGATGTTAACCTCAACCTGACCCAGAAAAATTCAGCAATTTAAGTCATGCCTTAGGGTTCATCCCACCTGAGGCAAGGGTGGCAAGGCCTTTATACTTAGGTTGACTGACTGCCTCGAGACACAAATTTCTAGGCACTTCTTATGCTTTGTCTGAGCTGGTAAATCACCTTTCGGAGCCAGGGGTAGAAATCCATCTAAAGAAGAGTTTCAGGTTTCAGCAGTTTGAACCAAGACAATGGAAGCTAAAAACAGCCAAAGGGGTCCAACTCGATCTTATTGAAACATCAACAGGGTAGATTTGGGTTTTAGGAGAAAGAGTAAAATGAGGTATCTGTTTGTTTTGTTAACATCTGAAAAGCAATTGAAGTTAAGTGTTCTACATGTCAATGGGTTTTTAAGTACCTTTTAATTATTATCTCTCTTGGAAAAATTTTTCAATTTGTAGACTAATATCACTCCCTCTCCCTGTTTTTTTTTCTCTTATCCTTGGAGATCTGCAATGTAAGAATTGTGACTTAGGCAGTTATCTTTAATGCTCTACCAAACCTTTGGAAAGGCCCTGCACCATCTTCTCAACTATTATAAGGTATCCCACTACCCATGTTTTCTTGAACACCCTGGATAACCTGTCTTCTCTACCAACAATATTCTAATCAAATTCACATGTAGCTATGTGTATCTGATAGAGACTAAGCTCTTTTTTATCCTCTCCTGCTCTTTTTCCCTTCCCTTGACCTTTGAGGGATATTATCATTTAATAACAGATTTATTCCTGATGGTGAAATTCCAAAAGGCTATTGAGCAGATTTTTTAAATTCTTACATTTTTATTAGTTCATAACTTTTTACTGAATATCAGGTTTGGAAGATATTTAGCTGATCTTATCCCACACACCATTTGATATTTTTTGATACATTTGATACCTAATGAGCAAATTGTTTTTAGGAAATGTTTTGTTATTCTCACCATACCTTAGTACCACAGAGAACGAAGTGGAAAGGCTGGTGACTTTTGAGAATAAACATGAGGATGCTGAGAAAGAAGGTACAGGGCTTAAGCCTGAGGAAGTGAGCCACGGTTTGCGCGGACCCCTGGTTTTCTCATTTATGCATTGACTTCTTAGATGTATCTTGAAGGCGAATCTTCTTTTACAGGCTGCTCTCTGAGCTCTCAAATGAGGTTAAAAAATTTTTTTTCCCTCTCCCTGGGAAGTGAGGATTTATGTGGCAGAATTTTTACTTAGTAATTAATTTGGACCCCAACAGCGTGGAGATAGTGAGAAAGGGACCCTATTAAGACTTGATATTAAGTTAATAGCAGGTGACAGTGACTTCATCAAAACCCCCATGCAAAATATCAAGTAGATGGAAATTTCAGTTCTGGTACATTACTCAGCTGATATCATCAGACCTGCTTACAAGGGTCATAAAGATTATTTGTACAGTAAAGAAGGGCCTGTCCATCAAGCTCAATATGCAAGAGAAGGAGGAAAATTATCATCTCATCAAGTGCAAAAAATACCGTGCAATTTTACTAATGAAACACTCAATAATTTGGAAAATTTTTACTGGCTTTTTTACATTATTTTTTTAGACACACATGTGTGCGCACATGCGTGCTCACTTGGACACACACACACATTTTTGCCATAAAAATGAGGGAGGGAGAGCTAGAACAGATGTCATTATCACTTCTGTATCTTAACTCTCCACTAAACCACCACAGGGAGGTGGGAGTGGGAGGGGCATGGGAAATATGGTCACTGTGATTTAGACAGAACTCGGTAGCTAAATCGATGGCATAGGTCACCTGATAAGATGGAAGCTTGGTAAGGCTAGGATAAATATAAAGAAAAATCATAGCCTCTTTGGAATATTAACCTCTCTGGTTCATTGTTGTGTAAGGTCGTTGCTTAGAAATCAGACATCAAGAAAGGAAGCAATAACAGAAAATATTTGAATACAATGGTCACCAAAGGACAGCATTTCCTACTGTATAAAAAAGTATAAAAGGGTGATTTGATTATATGTTCAGGATACACAGGAATTTGGGAGGTCAGTGACAGGACGCCCATTTCGTTTTGAATGTTTGAACAACCATCTAGCAGGGAGGCTGAATTTTCTTTTCTCTGCTAAGAATCAAGCCCTCCCTTTAGCAACAGTTCTTATCTTCTGAATGGAAGATTGGAAGTTTAATGCAAGTGGTTTGCAACAGGAATATCTTTGTTTCTTACCTCTGTCCCTTGGTACCTTCTATAAGCCAAAAGGACATTTCTGATTAATATGGTAATTAGAAAGTTATTAAAAACAGTAATCATGTAGAAATTATTTGGTGCCATAAACATCTCATACAGAGAAAATATTTGAACATTTAAAAGTTGAACATTACAATTGGCTTTGCATGCAAGAAGCCAAAGGGGACATAAAGAATTTTTAAGTTCCCAAGAAAGCACTCACATTAAAAACAAGTTGTCTTCTTGATCAGGTTAGAAGTTAGTACCACACATCCAATAGATTCCCCTTGTGGCCAGTAGCAATGAACCAATTTCTATTAATGAAGAGCTCGTGTTTATGGCTAATATAGAAGAAAATGTACTGAAGGGGGGAGCTCAGTCATTCACTGGAGATGGCTTAATTCTGGTAATTTCCAATTTCCAAGCTTGTTTTAATTTGTTATCAAAGTAATCACTCATTCCAGCTGGAGTCAGAAATAGCTTTTTGTCGTCTGTAGCCTGACAGATTATTCAGATGGAACCCCATTTTTTAAAGCTCACCTGCTCAGCATCTGTGATATGCTCATAAGTTCCAAGAGGTATGGTTGGTAGCATCAGAGCCAGACTGAAAAGAACCGAGGCTGCTTTTCTGCAGTTTTCTGAGCCAGGGAGTATGTGTCATGACTCTAAACTCTGATCAAAACTTACATACAATGAGCAGAATATCATGGGGAGCAGAGATAGGAGGATGGAACGTATCCTGGACTTCATTACCTGTGCCAACAGAATCCCGCTGGCTTTCTTGTCCACCTGGCCACAGGGGAAGTTATATGGATTTTGCTGCAAACATGAGACTACTCTCATGGGACTGACCTTGGCTTTTCTAATACTAGTCCATATTTCCTTTCACCCACAGTGTCCAGGAAAGTGGTCAGCTAAACGTGTTTGACCAGCTGCGTGGGAGCTTAGCAAATGATGCTCTGCAAATACTGAACACCACAGTATTTAGAAACTGAACTTCAAAGGCCATATTAGATTATGTAATTTACAAAGATGATCCCACAACCAGAAACTTGGGCATTACTTTGCAGCATTTTAACTGGGATCAAATAATAAAATAATGGTTCCTACTCCGTGCCCCACTTACTTCTAAAACTATGGAGGCAGGGGGCACATGGGAAGCATATGGGATTTTATTTCCATATTCTATGGAGAAGTTGGAAAGGACTCAGGGCCACTTTCAATGGAGATGAAACTATAGCCTTGCTTGATTGACTTTGCCACATTTTACACAGCTTGGCAAGGTCACAGTGAGGATTAGAACCCTGAGCCATAGCCAATTTTCTTTATATAGGAAGAAAAATAAAAGTTGAGACAGAGATGGGGGGAAAAGGGGAGATAAGGGCTAGAAGACTGTCAAGGAGATGGTGGGAATTGAAAGGAAGGAGGGAAATAACTAAGAGGGAGAACTTACTTGTCTCAAAGACCATCCTTCTCAAATTTGTCATCTCTGTTGACCTTCCGGAGGCTCCAGTTTTTAAAAGCAAAGTAGGGAAGGACAATGGTTAAAATAGATAAAGCTGATAGTCACGAAAACCACAACTTTAGGACACAGCTTTCTGAATACATACAGAAACATAAACAAACCCAAACCACAGTTCCCTCATTGTCACTGAGTAGCTTCCAGGGATGATAATGAAGAATTGTCTTCTCTTTATTGCTTTGGCTGATGCTTGAGTCTGTGATGCCAAAAATTTGGATCTCCCAGAGCCAGGCAGTGGAAAAACAATACATTAGCATTAAATAATGGGCTCTCTGGTGCCCGGATTGCAACGGAGGAAGGGTTAACCAAGCTGGGGCTTTGTACAGTGGGAGCCTCCATCTATAATCTCTTGTTTTTCTAGGCGGGGAGGAGGAGAAAGGAGCCTTGGGGGAGGAAAACACAGAGTGCCCTAATCTTATGATAAAAATAATATGATTTCTATACCTGCTATCTCTCCCCACCAGGTTTCTGCTCCCTCTGCAGAACACTAGTAATGCCCATAAATGTCGGTTAAAATAAAAATTTCTGTTCCATTAAACATATGAAAAATATGTTACATTGAATACAGTTGGTTTGGGAAATCTGTTTTTATCCCTCCTAACCAATCGTCCATACTAACTGCAGCTGCCACAAGTGGAAGTGGGGTGGGCTGGGGCTGAGATCTGTAGCAGGGTCGGACCGTGTCCAGCGTGAGCCACGTGGGTCTGCGCACCAACTCACCCCGCTCCAGTTCTAAGGCACACGATCTGGCCAACCTGCTCTGAGAATTTAGGTGGGGTTATGTTGTCAAGGGAAACATGTTCATCTTTTGCTTGCGTTTTGAGAAGTTCGAAGCACATGGGAACACCCTAAGCCAGGGTGGGATGCTCATAGCACACACCATTGGATATCACGGTCAACCTGTGCTGACTTCTTATCTGTGTGATAACAGCATTAGCTATGCCAATTCACTTAAGGTAGTGAGTGATGTAGGAACGTTAGTCAACCAGCCATTTAAGAAATATTTCTTGTCTACCCACCATCTGCAAAAGCTCTGTTTTGGGGATGCTGCTAAGTTACTAAGCATCTGCCCATGTGACCTACTTCACAAGGTAGTTACTCTCTTTTCCTCCATTTTTATAGTAAGGAAACTGTGTCAGAAAAGATATTGGCTAGGGTCATCTCTTTTATTAAATGATGCCTCTCCAGTTGAATTCCTCTCTCCCTGCCTCCATGGACTTGGTCCTTTAGCCATGGAAATTCCACTATCATATTCTTCTGTCTCTTAGCTTCAAACTTGTTTGTGAGGTACCTCCTTTCCATGAAACTTCTTTCTGTGTGCATCCTCTCCCCCTTTCCTTGCCTACTATTCATTCTTAAAGATCATTTAATCAAAGACCAACACTGAACGATAAGGAAACTTTATTCAGGTTATTGCAGTAGGGCTTACACTTCAGATCTGAAGATCAGGATGATCAGGAGGGTGGCTTTGACTCAGATTTTTATAGAAAAAAGAGGAAAAATTATGAGGTGGGGGCTGACTTTACAGTTGGGATTGTTTTTGAAATCAAAAGTCTCAGTCAGCTGAACAGGAAATATATCTAGTTGATTTCAGGAGGACAATTTTTAATCGGTTACTAACTCACGTGAGACAAAGAAAAGGGAGTTGGAGAGTCTGTTCTGGCTTTTCAGCAAGTTCAGGGAAAAGAGGTGAAATCTGTGTGTGGTTTTGTCACAGGTAGACAATACAGTCAGCTGCAAGTCTTATGGGAAGTTGTGAGAAAGAGTGAACTTGTGTGTCTTTTTTGAGTCACAGGAGAAGTGTGATTCTTGGTGGTAAGCTGTTTCTCAGAATACAAAATGTGTGTGTGTGTGTGTTGGGAAGATTTCTTAACTGTTGCTGTTTTCACGGTGCAGGTGAAGTTCAACATTTTCACATTTTAGGAGTTATCACCTATTGCCCCCAGTCTTGACTAGGGGTGTCCACTCCCTGTTCCCAGACTATTCTGGGATTACATCTATTATCACAGCCACTACATTACATTTACTAATGTGTTTTTCTGACTGACTTTCCTGTTAGCCATCGGCTTGAGGGCGATTGTCTCCTTGCCTTTGTGTCCACACCCAGCTAAGTGGCTTGCCTACAGAAAGCACTGATTACTTGTGGATGTAAAATAGGTAGATACTGGTTGGTAGGGGGGTTTCCCAGGTAAGGAGAAAGCCTGAGCAAAGACACAGTGAATAAACCTGACTGTTGGCAAAGGCAACTGGTGAAAGACGAGGCTGGAGAGCAAGCCCCGTAGTTTCAGTGCAGCCCGTTCCTGAGTCAGGGCAGAGAATGCCCTTCAACACACGTTGTGATTTTTCCTGAAGCTTGGTCTTAAGTGATCCTGGGTAGTCACGTTCACCCTTTCCCCTGTGGCTGATTTTTCTGCGGCTCTGATGACACTGCTGTCACAAAGTTTTTCCTGGCAGTTCAGCAAAGGGAAACAGAGGGTATTGTATTCCATCCAGTAGCACATGAATCCCTTCTCTTCTCACTGCTTCCGCCCTACAAATATTTATAGATATCATTATGCCTCCCTTAGCTATCATTTATCCAAGCGCTAACAGCACTGGTCTTTCCATCTTGCCCATAAATCAACCCTACCAGCCCCTGTAATCATCTCTCTCTCCTCTCTGAACTCTCCAGGGTCTGTGGACATCTTAATAAGGTACCCCAAACTGAAGGCTCCTTTTCGCCAGCATACCAAAGCAATTACCTGCCCATTAGAGGGATTGCATATGCTAAAAAGACACTTTGGCCTTGTGGATGCTATCGTGAAGTTCAGTCTCATTCTCACGAGTGGCCACTTCTCCCCTCCAGAATGTTTTTCTGTGCAATTGCTGCTAGTGTGCTCCTTCTCTCCCTCCTGGTGCTCCCAGACACAGATCAGAAGTAGGCAGGCTCTTTCCCTCTCTTACAGGACACTCCCTTCCAAATTTCACCTTTGCATTCTCTAGGCTTTTGTCATAGCCCACCCTGGGCCTCCAAGGCCTCCATTGTGGTGATCTGTCAAAACCTCAGGCTTTTCCTTCTCCCTGGTACCCTATCAAATCATATCAACTGGGCCTCATGTTTGGGCGGACCCATGTTCCAACCCTAGGTCTAACACGCTTGCCCAGTGGAATAACTTTGGGTGAGTTATTTAACTTCTCTGAGCCTCTGTTACCTGTAAAATGGGACTAAACATCATATTTAATTCAGACTCTTATGAGAATGTAAGGAAAAGCATACATTAATTTTACTCAGTTAATTCAAGTCGCTGTTAGTGTCCTCTTTCTCTCCTGTCCTCCTTTTCCTTTTGCTTATTCCATCTCAGGTAGGGATTTAGACCAGTAATTTGTAAGTCAAAGAAGAAGAAGCATTTTCCTCAATTACCTAGACATTTTAGGGAAAAGTTAGCTTTGAAGGAGACCTTTATTCATTCTCCTTTTCTTTATGCATGTGGAGGTGCTCTGTGGAACTGTAAGGAGAAATCCTGATTAGCTTTATCATTTACTGATTTTCATGAGTAAGTAATCAGAAAGAAGAAAAGAAACCCACAGACCTATATGCTCAATGAGGAATTAAGTGGTATTCCTTCTGAAGCAGCCATGGTATTGTCTAGGAAAACTAAGAAACAAGATTCATAGATTTAGATATATGAAGTGTTGAAGATTATATCTATCCAAGTCTAATTAGAAAAACAGAGATTCCACTAAGTTGTTCAATTGTAGGAATTTATTTTGGGAAATTAGTTAAAAGGGTCTCAGAAAACTACAAAGCCAGATATTAGCAACAGTAGGAAGATGCTACAACTCCAGGACTGGAGGGGCTGCAGGAAATCATGTTTCTAGAGCCCAAGCACCAGGACTGCCTGCAATGGAAACCACTCTGAGAGCACCACCAAGGAGGAGAGGTGCACTGCTCAAGACGCTTGACATAGGGAGAGAGAAAGGATGCCCAGACCTCCCACTCTTTATTCTCCAATTTCTCACTGTGGGCTGAACTTAGTCAGAAATTGGTTGGCAAAAAAATGCGAATCAGCCCCTGTAATTCAAAGCGGAGAAGGGGAAGAGGATGGAATGGGTCTGGGAGCAAATGGGCAAATCGATAGCACAGCAAAATCAGTAATGCAGTATCTATAATAGCAGGTAAAAAAAATGCCCAAGGGTTTTAGAGGACTAGACTAATAACTAAAGTTATCTCTTTCTCCATCACCACCTCCATGTGCACCCCCATCTCCATCTCTACATGTCTCTCTTCCTCTACTTCCATTTCTACCTCTATCTCACAGATTAAAGGGGTTATGTCCATTTGCTCCCAGACCCATTCCATCCCCTTCCCCTTCTCCGCTTTGAATTACAGGGGCTGATTCGCATTTTTTTACCAACCAATTTCTGACTGAGTTCAGCCCACAGCGAGAAATTGGAGAGTAAAAAGTAGGAGGTCTGGGCATCCTTTCTCTCTCCCTATGTCAAGCATCTGGAGCAGTGCACCTCTCCTCCTTGGTGGTGCTCTCAGAGTGGTTTCCATTGCAGCTTATTACTCAGGGTCCAGTCAGGAGACAGAAGCCATATTAACTATTTTGATCAGAGTAACTTTTCCAGTTTTCTTGAGATATAATTGACATATAAAATTATATACATTTAAGGTATACAACATAATGACTTATATATGTATAAATATATATGGTTACCAGAGTAAGTTTAGTTAAAATCCATTACCTCACATAGTTACATATTTTTTCCTTGTGATGAGAACTTTTAAGATCTATGCTCTTCGCGATTTCAAAACATACAAAACATTATCATTAAAGGATACATTTGAGTAATCGAAAACTAGGTAACAGGTGGTAAACTACTAAGCGGGATAAATTAGAGTTTTAGGAGATTGGAGAGGTAGCAATCACCACACCTAACATTGAAAAACAAAAGTGAGCAAAACCCAGTCCCCATCATCCAGGTGAAAAAAACAAATGCCCTTTGAAGTGCCTCTCCCAGCTCCAGTACCACTACATAGAACAACCAAAGGTGTGTTTGAAGTTAAGTAGCAGTAAATAAATAACTGATATATGTACCAAACGGATACATATACTGGATTTTTATTGGCCAAGTTTATGTTTTTTCATTTCTCCTTTTAGTCATGAGGCTGTGGTAAAATTCAAGACAAACGCAAGTCTGTATATTTGATTAAGGCTACACTACGGGCAGCCCCAGTCCGACTCTGGATATCCTGCATGGCTCGAAAGCCTCCATATGGTATGATTCATTACTCTAAAAGGCTGCTAAATATGGAGTCTATCTTGATTGAATCAACAAGAGGAAATTCCCCTGTCTGTGGGCAGAATGTTGCAGTAGAAACTTAGGAAATTGCTTTCCTCTCCTCTTTGCTTATCTAAGTTGAATCCTTGCTTCAGGTTCTGTCGAAGTCCCATCTCTCTACCCAGCTGACATCATCTCTCCCCCAACATGACTCTTTTTTATGGTGTTTTTATTCTGTACTATTTATTCGGGAAAAAAAAAAAAACCTAGTCCTGTGTATGTGTTTAAAAGCCTTATCTCAGCAATCTTGATTGTCAGACCTTGAGTTCCTTGAAAGGAAGCACCTCGTCTAATAATTGCCAAACTCAATGGGACAAGCCATCTGAACCCTTTGAATTCACCCAGTCTAGGAGTGGTTAATGAAAGGGAGTGACACTTAAGCTTGATCACACCTTGAAGGCAATTTGAATTTTGACAGATGGAAAGGAGTTCATGCACATGTGAGTACATGTGCGTCAGCATGAGTGGGACTGTGTGTGTGCTGCTTATGGAGGTGGAGCGGGTTTCGTTTCTAATCAATGAAAGTAGAGTGTGTGAAGGGGACTAAACCTCCTAGGCTGAAGATCAGTAAACAAATAGACAAGAGGCAGGCAGGAGAGCATGAAGCAAAAAACAAGCATTAGGGAAATATTTTTGTTCCTTCTTCTGGCCTCAAAATCGTGGTCTGGTGCCCTTGCATATTAAACTCAGGGGCTGCACTTGTCACCTGCTTTGATTAGCAGTAATCTCCTATCAGAAAACTGTTCTTATTCCCAGCATGTCGAGAAAATGCTGGTTCTCTTTGTACTGTTTGTCCTTGCTGAACAAGTGTGAGAGATGGATCTATCAGGGCATCTCTTCACCATCTTTTCAGAGTTGCATTGTTCCCAGCATAATACAGTTTTCTCTTCTGCCTTTTGTCCATTCTGGTTTTTTATTTTGAGAGCGGAAGCTGCCTGGACTTAGTTGGATAGATTGCTCCCGACTGATACATCTTAGCATCAGGACCTGCTTCTTTGTACTCACCCAGAATTTTAGTCTTTATTTTTCTGAGACTGGTTATGTACTTTCTCCAGTCATTATCTTTCCTATTATGGTTTTACCCGAGGAATATTCTCTGAAAGGCTAATGGTAGTGATTGTCCCAGGTTCTGTTTTAGTTCCTAATACCACCGTAACTTGGGGACATAGTGTGTTTAAAAATAAAATAAAGAAAGCTAAGAACTCAGCTTATATAATCCTTTTTTTTTTTTCTGGCTCTCCAATCCCCATTGTAAAATGAATTGAAGTACCCCTTTCCCTGTATCTTCCTCCCTTTTTATCTCCCTAAATGTTTTTACTGTACCTATATCAAGAAATTCATTCAAGAAACATTTTAGTTAATGGGAACAGGGATTATTGTTTATTAAATAATTGCTATTTTCCAGGAGTCTTATACATGTTATTTTTCACAACAACCAGACCAAACAGGAATTACCTCCATTCTACAGCTGGATCTCAGGAAGTAAAATGATTGGCCTCTGATCATAAAGCTTTGAGAGACTGAGCAAGATAAAAATGCAGGTCTCCCTAAGTCCATGTTTTCCACTCGTGTGTGGTCAGAGCCCACAGGTGGATAAGTGTGTGGTCACTGTGCAGCAAGGTAAATGCTGGAGGACCAGCACACTGGGGAAGCACCAAGGACAGAGATGAGCTATGGATTCATCCAAGTCCTTCCCCCGTTCCTCGGTGCCTCCTCTAGGTGACCTTTGTAACTCAATTTTTCTTTGGGTACAGCTTTGGGAAGATGATTGTCCAACGGGGACAAGGTAGCTAGTCCCCTTTGAACAAACAGGTGCAGAGCTATAAATTTGGAAGAAGAACATGTCCTTTCACTACATTTTCAGGGGCTGGACAAGACCAAGGAATGCCTGTTGGAGGAAGATTGATATTGACTTAGAATCAGGAAGCTCATTGTCTGATTAGAGCTGCTCAGGAATGAAACTGGGATGTGAGGAGCACCCAGCTTCCTGCCACAGGGAGTGCTGAGCAGGGCCCAGACCCCTGTGTTCCTTCCACCTCTAAGACTCTGTGACAAATAATTTCATATTCTCCTTCAGGCTCCACAATTCAGCTCTCAATGGGCAGAAATCACTTCTTTTAGTGATCATTTATTTCTTTTAGTTTATGGTTGAAACCAAGAGCGTGGAAACTCTAAGAGCCCCAGTTTCTAGATAGAGTTTGTATAGCTTTGTTGAAAAAAATCAATATACTAGCGTGTGTTCTCAGTAGAGCAGATGCCCAAGGAAAGCACCACTGACGTAGTGTTTGTTAAGTGAGTTGGTCCAGCGTTTCTGGTTGTGTTTGTGTCAAAGTGGATAAAGAAAGCATGGAGCATAAGAAATTTTAAACCCTGGAAATGGGCTAACATCTGAGGATGTATCCCTGTTTTATCAGCTACTAAAGCGAAAGGAAAAGAATTTCTCAAGTAATCTTAAGCATTTTGAAATGTGGTCTTGATTTTTTTGAAAAATCAGTATTTTACACTGTTGCCTCAACTTAAATGTTTCGATTACTTTACAAACAATTATTATAGCCCATCCAGAATTTAATTCCAAGTGATTTGGTCACACAAAAAATAAAATTCTGAAGGTAGATTCTAGAGTGACTTTTTTTTATCACTACTAAGGCAAAAATGTTTTTTATTAATACTATTGGCTTTTGGTCATTTCTGGCAGAAATAAATTTAACCAACTTAGGCTTAAAAGACTAAAAAAATTGTGGCCATTTATTCCTTAAATTAACCCACCACTCTTCCTAGATTCCTTTCAACTCCATTTTCTGGGAGGTAGTCAAGGATTTATTCAAAATCATACAATGCCTAAAATAATCATTATTCCCTCTATTATAGGTGGTATTATATCCGGGGCCCTCTCACTTACAGGCATGTCTGTCAAAGGGACCATTTTTCAGGCTCACAGTTCCCAAGACTCTGTCACTTTCTTACTTACAGAGGCCCAAAATGGAAACTATTTTTCTTTTCATTATGAGCTGTCACTTTTTCATCTTGGCACTGCAATGATAGACTTTCATTCATCTTCTATATTACCTTTCCTGAAACCTCTGACACAGACTGACACAATGCAAAATGCAGGAGATCTTGGAGCATACGTTTGCAATTTTGGGGGGAGGCAGCAGCTTGTCTCGCTCCGTTATTTTAAATATATATTGAAAATGCCAAGATTCCCGATGTGGTAGACTGGAAATGCTAATGTTCCATGGTCTGTTTTCACCCGTCCTTATAATGTCTGCTCCCTGGCTCCAAATCAAAGTGAAGAATTGGCAGAGGGCAGCCTTTACCAGAGTGGAGGGTGAGAGTAAAAAGTTTGCTCTAAATCTGTGAGGCCATGAGGCAGAAGAGAGGAACGAGTTCTATTTTCTCAATTCCTTCCGAGATTGCTGATGAGACCACTGATTCTTGTGTGTATGAGGCTACTCCACTGACAAATTAAGTCCCTAGGCAAGCCCACCCCTCTCAGAGCCCCAGATATTGAACAGAAAGGCAGTGACATCTCACTATCCGACATCAGGATCCAGACGAACTTCTGTGTCTCTGTTCTCAGTGGGGTGGTTCCAGAAGTATTCCTCATGGAATTGCAGAGTCAAGTTAGGAAAAGGATGGAAAGAATAAGAGAAAGTCAAATCTAGTTTACTCGTACTGCCCTCAAACCATACTGAATTTTGACTTTGCATCCTATTCAGAAATATCAGTATTCAGCACATCGTCAAAGGCTGTCATGCTTGGATTGTGTCAAAGGAAAAGGATCTCACATTTCTGATATTCACATTTCTAAGAGGACACAGGGCCGGCTATAATGAAAATTGTGAAAAAGACAAACTTTGGTATCACTTGTTACACTTCCAGTTGATCCTATGTATTTAGGGGATCAAAATGTTCATTTCTGTGCACATTTCTGGAGCAAAACAAACAGAACAGGGACACCCATCAGGAATGAGACAATGTTATCACAGCCATGGTCTGTGAGGTGAGCTTCTACTTGCTCTTTAATTCTATCCTCTGTCACTCTGTTTGGCCAAGTCCCAGTTACATAAAACCTTAGCAAGCAGCATGTCATCTGGGAGTCTCACTTTACTTTCTCAGACAGATATTTTTTCCTTCAAGTGTATTATAAATGATTTATAATTAAGTTTATGTTTTATTTAACATTATATCCTCAGTGCTTGACCCACTTCTTGTTTAATAAATGTCTACTTATTGAATGAATGAATGGTGGAAGATTCTGACCAGATTCGTTGCCCATTTATTTCCAATTCTGACCTTAGCTTTGAACCATTAGAGGCATTTTTACCAGGTTTAAAACTGTGAGGTGCAATGCCTTTAGGCTGGCATGCCCTTTGTGATTCTCGACCACCCTCTTCACGTGTTTAGATCTGTCTGACTCAGTTGAGCTTGAAGTTCTGGATTCTCTCATTCCTTTTTGGATTGACATTCTAGCACCCCAGCTTTCACAGTGGTTCTGATCTCTTCTTGTTACATTTACTTTGGGTAACTTTGTTCTGAGCCTGACAAAGAGCAAGAATGTTCTACTCATAGAAACTTATCATAGATGTAGGCCTCCTCTCATTTAGCTGCCACTCAGCCACACCTCAAGAGCCTCGCCCACTCTGTACCAGAACGGTCAACCATCTCCTGTATATATCTAAATTTAACTTCTAGGGTTGAATATTAAAGTATTATGGAAGTTGGAGGATGAGAAGATAAGAGAAATAAGTGAAAGTGAAGAGAAAAATTGAGGAAAGCCAAGCTTTACCTGGACAATTAAAAAAGTCAATTGAAAATTTATTTTAACATATAAGAGGACTTTATATGGTGTCTGAATGCCAAAATAATACATAGGAATTAGCATTTTTATATATTTTTCAAGAATATAGAACACCAAGTTAGAATATATAGTGGAAGAAAAAACAAAATAGCAATTTAAAAAATAATTTTATTAAGGTATAATTGGCATACAATAAACTACACATATTTAAAGCGTATAATTTGATAAGTTTGACTTATGCATATGCATAAAACCAGCACCACAATCAAGATAATGAGCATATCTGTCACCCCCAGAAGTTTTACTGTGAAAATATTTATGTAGTCAATGTAATATAATAAAATGGCAAACAATAGTCTAACTAGAAATTCAATTTATATAATAGATGAAAGGTATATTACTTAATACATAAAGCATTTCTATGAATTAATAAGAAAAAATACAAATAGTCCAATAGAAAACATGGGGAAAAAGACTAATATACATTTCATAAAGAAAGAAATAGCTTTTTAACAAACATGCTCAATATCACTGAAGCAGGGGAAGTACAAAGTAAAGCTATAATGCTTACTATATTCTATCTAAAAGATGAAAAATAATTCAAAAGACAGATAAAACAGCGTATTAATTATTGTAAGGAAAAAGTTGTCTCATGCTATTATGGTTGGAAGACATTTTGGGACTATTATTCAATTAAAAAACCACATTTCATTTAAACCAGAATAGGATTTCTTGGTATTTATTCTGCAGATATATTAATACATCTGCTAAATGATATATGTGTGAGAATATTTTTGTAACATTATTATAATAGCAAAAGATTAAACTCGAATGCCCTAACATATGGGACTTGTCACATAAATGATGGTGTATCAGAAATATAATTCCATGCAGGTATTAATATAGGCTAACACATGCATGTGGTACAAAATTCAAAAAGCATAAAAGAATATACAATATAAAGAAAATCTCTCCCCTTCCTAGCAAAATCACCCAATTCTCCTCCCAAGGCAGTCATTGCAACTGATTATATTTATTGCAACTGATTATATTATTTAAAGAAATATACAGCACAGTATCCTGCAACTCATTAAAGAAATGACATAGTTCTATATAGAATTATAAAAAATATATCTACCATAAAAATTTAGCGAAAAAAGCAAGGAAGAGAACACTGTATATGGTGTGTTATCATATATGTAAATGCATAGAAAATTTATATAATAATGCTAGTAACTGTAATCACATGTCTACTTCACATAAGTATATATTTTTGAGACCACAATTAGATTTCATCACTAATCAGAATTAGTCCTCTTTATATAGATCACACACACTGAATTGTCTATTGGTCTTTTCTTTGCTAACTCCTTCACTTAAATAAAACCTGTTCTTCATTATCATGATTTCAATTTGCTCAATTCAACTCTGGTTTCATGGCATACAACCCCCATTCCAACTTCACTTCTCTAACACTCCAGCCAGGACACCTAACTTCGTTATGGTGACGTTGCATTTCAGTCAACATTTTCCTAAGCTAGATAGCTGGCTCTCAGTCTTGAGCATCAGAATCACCTGGAGGGCCTGTTTCGCCACAAATTGCTGGCCTCATCCCAAGAGTTACTGATTCAGTATATTTGGTTGAGGCATATGTGAATTTGTTAGCAAGTTTAAGGTGACAGTGATACTATTGGTTTGGGAATTATGGTTTGGCAACCACTGGCCTTGAGTATCGAATAATGACAGAATCCGTCCCATACCCAGCCTCAGTTTAAATGTGTGTTCTACATATGTAACCAACTTTGCATCTTCAACACACTATAAGCATATTTAGGACTAATGGCTTCATCCATATGGAAAAATAATGACATTTGGTGAAATTTTGTTATTCAATACAGTCCTCTTTTCAAAGGGAAAAGAATAAATTCCCTTTGGGACAATGTTTAAAAGGTCCAAAGTCAGCATGGTATGAAATTGCCCAGGCTCAACTCTTTGCTTATGTTAAGGATACACATTTGTGACATTTTTTTTTCTTTACAATTGAAAGAGACCCTTGCAGTTATCTAAGAAGTAGCCCACATGGGGTGGATATTTGGTAACTCTGTTTTTTCCTGGACATAGGAGGCTTCATTAACATAGATGTGAATAGGGGAGACCTATGCCCTCTAGAACTAAATTGAAAGACTGTTTCTTCTGTGCTGTCCCTTCTGCTCCTTACAACAATCCAGCTTCAGACTTACCAGCAGAGAGTAAAGCAGCAGGTACAGAATTTTGGCTTACTGCAATTGAACGAGAATGGCTTAGGACCCAGAAGCAAGGGAATTCTCTTTGGGATTCTTTTGTTCTTTGAATTCACATCCTTTATTAATAACAAGCTTATTTTCAATCTTGCCCTATCCCATGCTGTTCTGGGATTGGGGATAGGATGAGCCAAAACCAAAACCAAAGGCAAGTTGCAGAATCGGAAAAAGGTGGTGGGAGTGTTGGAGGTGCAAGCTGGTATGTTAGCCATGGAGGTGTGCTGCATAGATCACACTTTAAGACAGAACTCACGATTTAGGTGCAAGAAGCACAGTTATCAGACATCATGCAGCTTCAATGTCTTCAGGACATTGCCTCAGCTTTTGAACCGATGCCACACTCCTGATGGGTAGTTCCCAGCCAAGGACTGGACCCAGCAGGGATCCTAGGGCTTAGCTCTTTCTGCCAAGTGAAGAAGTCCTCTAATGGCTCATCTTTGCCCTGAGGCCCCTCTTAGGTTAGCTGAGAACCTGTCAGATCTGTATCATGATCTGAGGCTCTCCCTGCCCAATCCTGCTTCCTCTACCCTTTTCCTTCTTAGGCGTCATATCTGCACAGAATCCAAAGGCTTCGCCTGCCTAATTCTGTCTTTTCCCCTCACCCTTTCATCTTTCACAGAAGTTGATTCCCCAGTCATCATTTGTACTACTGACTCCATCTAAGTGTCTGCTTCCCGGAAGACCCAACTGATACATCCAGAAATTGGGAACATACGCTTATTCAAAGGAAGGAGATGTGATTTCCCAACGATGGCTGAGAAGAGGGATAAAAGTATTACATAAATGGGAGAGGAATTCAAAGTGCAAATAAAAGCAGAATTGACCACATTATTCCCTCTTCAAAGGCTGCTAATGGCTCATTGTCACCACCAGGATGGCCCAAGCCCTGCTCAGTATCCTGTACAATATCTTTCCATGTTTCTTTCTAAAATTTCTTTTCTACTCTCCTATACTATACAAACCAGCTGCTCTACTGACCTCACTATGTAGACACAGACGCAGAATTTTAGAGCTGAGAGAGGCACGGGTCACATTGTGCCCTTGCTCATTTTACAGATGAGGAAGTCTATTTGCAGAGAGCCAAATGGCCAAACTTTCTACTCTCTCAACACACGAGCATATGCACGTAGGCATGTGTGTGTGCATGTGCATACACATACACTTAGTGTATTTTCAATAGTCTAAACCTGTGCTGTCCAATGGGAAAGTCTATGATGCTGGATGTGTTCTGTATCTGCTCAGTCTGATACAGTTGGCACTAACCAATAGTAGTGGCTATTGAACGCTTGAAATGTGACCAGCGAATTAGCTACATGTGACTAGTGGCTATGGCACGGAACAAGGCATATCTAAGGTCTTGCTTATCCTCTTTCATCCATGATGTTTATCCTGACCTCCCTTGTCGTTCTAAATTCAGCCCATTAAAAAAACTGTTCTTCTTAACTAAGTCATTTTATCCTTAACGAGGACTCCTTGGACCATTTTAGTTGACTTGGAAAACTGACGTTCTTTGTACTATTATCTTTGTTGGCAGTGTTTATCACTCAATATGTGTTTAATGAGTACATACTATGTTCAAAGCCTTATACAAGATTCTTTTTAAAAACAAAATATATAGTATTATTATGTAATTTTTAAATTTGTTATATAACTTAACTTATAACTCTTAAATTATTACTGAATTTTTTTGAAGTGTAATATATCTCATTCTTCTTTCCAATGCTAGATTTTAAATCCCACAAAGGCGGAGGTTGCGTCTAGTAATTCCCAGATTTGCACAAAAATAGACATTTAAAACTAAGTTAGTCAATTTGATAGATAAAGTATGTCCTGGATACTAGTAGCTGATTTTAAAGTAATATAGCTTACTGCTTTTTGATGAACCAAGACTCTAAGTTAAAATACTAACCATTTTGCCATCTTATTTACTAGATAATGAGAAAGGAGTGACTTCATAATGAATTAGGGTAAAGGAAAGAAATATAATATTGATTCACTTGTGGGGTTCAAGTTAAAATTCTATAGTAGATGGTCCAGAAGTCTAATTTGCTAAATTATTTTCCAAGGAACTTTGGAAAGATTCAAACATCTGCTTCTCTGAAGTTGATTATTACAGTTCCATACCGCTATAAAAGAGAAAGAATTTTTTGGCTGCATGTTATGGTTTTATTAACATAAATACGGGATGTCCACAATCTGTCTATTCATTTTCTTGGCTGTGCAACCTGGTATTGGGATCGGTGACTCTGATGGCCAGCAGGGCTGCTCCTTCCACAAGGGCTTCGGGTTCTTTGAGGAGACATTGTAAGCAATCTCAGAACAGTAAGATTTGTTGCACACCAGCAGCACTTAAAGCTCCTTGATACTGTGGACCAGGAACTTCTGAAAGCCACTGGGTAGTGTGTGCTTTTTTTTCTTGTTGCCGCCATAACCAATGTCGGGCACCAAGACCTGGCCCTTGAATCTTCTGTGCGTACTATTGTCAATGCCTCTGGGTTTCCGCCAGTTTTGCTTAATTTTGACATATCAGTCTGAGAAAGAAATTTATTTTCTTATTGAAAATTTCTATTCATTTTAGATTCACCAAGGAAATATGATGTGCTTTTTGACTGTACAATGTGCCAGTCATGGTACCCCAGTGAAAAGCAATGGGTGGCTTCTATTCCATAAAATCTGTCTGGGTTCCACAAAATTGGAAAGGTCTAGTTAATTCAGTTCCTATGCCTTGCATTTGTTCATATTTTTTTTTCCTTCAAACCTAAGCTCAATCATTACAGGCTGATGAGTTTTAAGTGTTCAGCTCTATTTTTAAATTTAACACATGATTTGGCAGTTTGCACAGGGATTGACAGATGCCTTAAATATATCAATAAAAATGTACTATATTTTAAGATGAACTGGATTAATTTGACTGCAGTAAAAATGTCCTTTCTGAAGTATAGAAAGCCACTGTGAGGCTGGGGATAAATAGCGATATAATTTATCTGTTCCCTGACAGAAACTAAATAGTCAGGGTGCTTTAAATAAAAGAGGTCTGCATTTACTTTTCTCATTTTCTGTCCTAACCAGAAGAGAATGAGTTGTTAGAGAAATCAATGTTTGGTAGGAAACACTTTCTTCTCTTTGCCTTTAGGGCCCACTGGAGTCTCTCTTCTCCAGGAATTTTTACCTTTTTATCCATCTTATGCAAACCCTTCTTCCTCTAAATTGTTGTATGTAATCCCCTCTGTATAACCAGGTGCCACCTTTAATTTTCTTTTCTTTCATCCTTTATTTCTCTCTGCCTCCCTCTCTCCCTCCCTCCTTTCCGTCCTTCTTTTCCTGTGTCAGAACTCCCAGCTTAGATGATATGCTCTCAAAGCAACAGGAAAGAATGTGTGTCTATTGTCTGCCTGACATAGGATGAGTAGGGGAGAGGTACTTAAACATTTTGTATTGATTTACTAAATTGATTTTTCTTAGGAACCTCCCAGATCTCTTGAGCATTCTAGGCCTCATGCTGCCCGCATATCTGCATAACTTTAAGTGAAAACTCCTACTCCTGTGGTGTGCGTTTTCCTATATATACCTGACTAACAGGTGAGCAGCTGAAGGCGGTTGCTTCCAGGTGTTTACCAGAGGAAATCACTACCTGTCAGTAACCCTGTGACAGATTGGGGTTAATTTCACAAAAGAAGTAATTAACTCTCAAGGATCTTGGTGATGTATTTTAGGGGAATAAATCTTTCTCTTCTCTCCTGTGATAATGTTTGTCTATGCACAAACAACTCACAAACCCAAATCCGCAACTTTCCGGGGCCTTCTTAGTTTGTAACTATATTCATTACTTGGGTCACTGGCCGAAATAGCACATATGCAAAGGTTTGCTGGCAGAAACCAGATTATCTGTACTTTAAAACAGCAAAAGCAAAAATAAATAAATACAATAAAGCAATAAATGTGACATGCAGCCCCTCTTCAGGGATGCATCTGTAGAATCCAGTATTCTCTTTACAATGGGTTTGATTATATATTAGGATTTTTCATAGGCAAGCACATGTAATATCTTCTCTCCAGAATGCACAGTTGGGAGGAAACCCCAGGAGTAGAAAGGGAACAAGGAACATCCACCGCTCTAGGCAAATTGCTGGAACCAGTGCCAGGGCCCATGCAGTGATCCACAGGGTAGCTTCAGATCTTGGTGCTTTAACCACATTGAACAGACGTAACTAAAAATTAGCTTAGAGTAAAGTAATAATAATAGCAATGTTTTCATTGATAAAAGTCAATGAGTATTTTTCTCATACTGATGCCTGCTACATACTTTGTCCTGGCAGGTGAGGGTCTGGGTGGCAAACATTTTATCGACATGAATAAGCCAGCACAACGAATGAATTAGTGACACCACAACTTAATTCATTGCTTATTTCCACTGTAATTTACACAGTTATACTGTGGTTGGGTTAGTGGTGAGAGGCCACCTGCATCTTCAAGGATTCAGAACTTGGCCTGCAACTGCGATCTTCATACATTAGCATGCGCCAGGATCGCCTGGGAGGACCCCCGAACCACAGAGTAGGGTCATGCCTCTGGGACCTCTGATGCCTTAAGTCTGGGATGGAGGCTGAGAATTTTTGTTTCTGACAAGGTCCCAGGTGATGCTGATTTCTGGTTCGGAAGCTCCATTTTGAGAATGAAATGACTGATATATACCTGTGATTAACCCTCCCATGTGGCAGAAGTTATATGGCATCCATAAATATTCATCAATCACATTATTTCCAAGGTAGAATGAGTACAGCATGTTTTCTGTTCTCAGTGGCCTTATCTAATTTAAAAGATACACTTTAAAAAGTCAAATAAACAACAACAACAACAACAACAACAACAATAGGGTTTGACTTGCATTGTGCACATCCTCCTGTTCTAAATGAGAACACATCATTCTTGGAGTCCTGATGCCGAAGGAGAGACAGGCCAGGTACTCTTCGGGCATGACAGGGCACGCATTACCAGAGGAATGGGAGACGCAATGAGTATTAACACTCAGAAGTAGGGGACAAAGAACAGAGAAAACTCTTTGAATACTAGTTCTCTATAGAGGACAAGGGCAAATTCCTATTTTAACTTCAAGAGAATCTAGGAGAGCAAAAGCAGTGACAGGGAAATTCAGTGGGCCTTTTGAAAATGGATAGCTATATTGCCTTTGACGAATAGTGTTTATTTTGCTTGAAAACAAAGTTTCACTTTCCAAAGTGAAACTTTTTAATCAAAATGTCTTTAGAATATTAGATTTGTCCAATGGTTAGCTGGTCATTGCACTTTGCAGAATGTGCCTTAGTAAATGGAGTCCAACCGGGTGCTCTTGTCACTGCCTTTCTAAACCTCTGGGCCTCTTGTTAATTTGTCTATGGATAAGGGCAAACACCTGCTGGTTCTGGCTTGTTCTCCTTACCTATAGTTAGGTAGTGAAAATATGTGAGCACTGAGGTCAGCAGTGCTAAACACAGAGTGGCAGTTTGCTTAATTTTTCACCTCTAACGGGCAAGCAACATTCTCTCAGAAAATATCAGTAAAAATGGAAACGTGATATGTGGTTATTTATTTATTTCTAGACTATTAGAACTGCAGGAGAACTGAGAGATGAGCTAGGCTAATACATTCCTTTTGCAAATCAGGGAAACAGAGCTGCAAATAAGTGAATGACATGTCAGTGATAGCACTGCTCATTAGTGGTCTGAGTTCTCACCATTGCCCTGAGCCTGAAACCAACCCCAGTGAAAACTCTTTTCCCATCACTGTGTGAACCTCATTTACTTATAGTTCAGAAAATAAAATGTATGAGGGTGCTTGTAGAATTGACCAATTAAATGTTTATTCACCTTATTGCACTTGACTACAATTTTTTCACACACATTCTTGAAGAGTCCAACTAACAAAGGCGCTGTTGGTAGGCTGCTTTTGAAGCTGGGCTTATTCACAGGGCTCGCATCACAAATACATGCCGAAAGCCCCTATACTTATTAACCGACATGCTCAAGCAGAAAAGAATTCTGGGTCGCAGAGGCCCCTTGCCTGTTTATAGCTCTAGCTACAGCAGAACAGTCCTTGTAAATGTCACAGGAGATAATAATTGCAATGGTAAAGAAAGAAAATGTTTAGAGCTTATGAGAAAAGACCAAAGCACTCCCAATCACAGGACTGCAGAGGTCAAGAAAACATCCCTAGGGCAAGAGAGATGAAACTTCCCCATAGTCAAGAAATTAATGCTGACACCCAGTCAGCTAAGTAAAGTGCAGGGTGGAAAGAGCCGGCCTGGCTGTGTTTTGGGCTTATGGATAGAGCTGTGTATGTACAGTCCAAAGAGAAACAAGTGTAAAGATCATCTTATCACTGTAAATAAAAATCACCCTGTTGCCCAAGGGAGCCAGAGCTCAGTTACAGTCTGGTCAGCCCCAGCCAGGCCATCACTGTGTCGTTATTGATGACAATGCAGAGAGAGGGTCATTTTCTCCGTGGAGAGGGAGGAGGTGGCTAGGGAGCTAAGTGCAATTACGTTAATGAACATAAAATCTGGCTCTGTGTGGGCTTTTCTTCCCATGCTCTCAATTAGATTTTAGAGGGTAAAATAAAAGATAATAAAAGTCTTTTCTTCAGCACCATTTTTCTTTGGCTATGGTTATAGGAATATGTGTGATGGAAACATAAGTATTCTGGTTTATTAAGCCCAAATGCACTCAACCCAGTGTTTAACACAAGGCTGAAATTCTGGAAGGACAGAAGGTCACTCTTATCTCTGTCCTTTGGGGAGGTTATAAATAATTCAGAATCTGTTTACCTGAATTTGGGCTGCTTTTAGAAAGCCAGTGTGAAGAGCTCAGTGGGGTTCTAAAGGAGAAAAAAGCTCTGCAAAAATGTGTGATTAGACTTACCCTATCAAAGTCCACTTTCGAATGTCCTCAGGGAATTTCCCTCACTAGGTAAGGGACTCTGGTTTGCCCCATGGTGAGAGATATTTCAAAGGCTGGGATGATATCTCTGAAGTCCATGACAATGTGGGCTAGCATGGGGGAGGAAATAGAAAACAAACAAAACAAAAAGTGAGTTCCAGTGGCAGTGCTGGGCTGGGGATAAGGGAAACACAGAAAACAAAACAAAAGAGGATAGTAGGCAGAATAATGTTTCTCCAAAAAATCCCTCTATTTCTTCAATAAACATTTATTTGTTAAGAGGCAGCAGAGAAAACAAGTTTATCTCTGGAATGTGAGGACAGATTATATTACGATGTAATAACAGGATGTTATATTACAAAATGAATTTTGCACTATGTAGATATGATTAGATTGAGAACTTCGCCATCAGATTATACTGGATTATCTGAGTGAACACACTGTAATCATAGGGATACTTATGGAGGAAGGAGAAAAGCAGAAGAATCAAGAAGATGTCATGACAAAAGGTTGATGTGTCAGGCGTCTTTGAAGAGGGAAGTAGACTACCAGCCAAGGAGTGTGAGCAGCCACCAGAAGCCGGAAAAGGTCACCGTGTCCTCCCCTCGAGCCACCAGAAGAAACACTGCTGGTTCTGCCCACATTTTGATTTTGAGCACAGTGAGACTCCTGAACTGTAAACCAATAAGTTAGTAATGGCTAAGCCACTTACATGTATGGTACTTTGTTACAGGGAAAAGAGGACACTAATACACAAGCACTTAAGGAAGGAATGCATGTCAGGACCCCATGGCATCACTTTGCCACCATCCCATAAAATCTGACCTGAATTAATCCTAAGACTTCGTGTTAATACACCCTAAAGGCCCTGGTGTCCTTACAGTTATATGTTTATTCTCTTGTCTTCCTCTTCATTGGACCCAGAACCGGAAGCCAGAGTAGGGGAAGGGGTGGCTTATTCATCCTTTTGACTCTGCTAAAAGTTCAGAAAGGATAATTCCTCACAGGGAGGAAGCTGCTACAGACGGTGTGCCTGGAATTGTACTGAGTCCCGACAACCTGGCTCTGGGGTTTGAGGGAACGTGAAACAACTTTTCAGCCATATTTTGACTTGAAATACATTGGACCACAGCTTAGAAGCGTGCACATGCACACACACACAAATCGCCGAGTAGTTTAATGTTTACGAAACATTTCACTTATGGCATTTGAACACACTGTCACTCCCTCATGTAGATGCTATTGCTCTCTCCATGTTACAGAGGAAGAAATGGACTTAGAGCACCTGAATGCCTTGACCACTGCTGTTCAGTCACTAAGAGCTGGAGGAGGATTCAGTTTGGTGTCAAAGTTCATGTTCTCTTCCCTCTTCCCCACTGTTTCAGGGTCTTCTAATTCCATGACAGTGGACCTGAATAGTACATAATAAACACTTAATGAATACTCCCAGACATGACTGAATGCCCCTTTTCAGAAATCCTAAGACCATGGCTTTCTAGAAAAGTTTAAGGCATTCACATATTTCAGAAGAGGAAAATGAACCTCAAGACAAAGATGACATTCGGAACTCACATGTTTCAAGTAAGATGTATAATTACTAAGATGACAATTACAAGGAGCAGATATTTGCCTTCTCTTTCCCTGGCTAGTGTAAACCAACCTCAAGTCACTCTGTGGCCTCCTCCCGCCCCTTCCCCACCCCCTTGACCAGTTGTAGAATAACTTTATTATTGCAGGGTAAGGAAACATCTGATTCTGCATGTGGGACAAGAAGCAATTTCACACACCTCAAGGATGCCCAAGTTCTGCCCTCCTTGCCACACAGGTCATTTGCAGATTCCATGCCTTTCATATAGATGCCCTGTGCCTAGCACAAGGTGCCACACACTGCAGCCACCTGACAATGGACCACCAGTTCTTGATGGCTGCTGCCTGCCAGCACCTGGGAGTTTTTTTTGCACATGATGTAGAACTCAATAACAAAACAAAACAAAACAAAGCACCACATTCTACTGATGAAAGCAGGAATTGGACCCAAACCAACAGTTCCTGTTTTCCACCATTGAGAATCTAACAACTAGGACTGTGATTTAGTCCAATGGGTTGTATCTAATTTCATCTGTCATCTAATAATGACACAAAACAGTGTAATGTTTTATGCTTCAGGGTGCAAATTCTTCATTTATTTAATTAATAGATATTTATTTGTTAAGAAGCAATAGAGAAAACCAGTCAAGAACTTGACCCATGTCCTTGTTCTGTGGTCAAAAACTGAGTGACTTTGGTTAAGTTTTTTACTTAAATGCCATATCTCAGTTACTTCAACAGGTTGCAGTGAGGATTAAATGAACTTCTATGTATAAAGTAGTTAGAACAACGTCAGGCACACAGTAGGTGCTCAATAAATGTAAATTATATACATTGGTTTTTTTAATTGGACATCCACTAAGGGCATGGATCTCTACTGGATATTGAGAGGTACGGAATGAAATGAGACAAGCAGCTCTCATTGTAGTGCATGTCATCTCCATACTCAAATTCTTTGAATAGATTTGTTGTAATTTATTCTAAACCCCTGGAGCCCAGGCATCATCCCCCAGGATTCTCTCATAAACTTGTGCTCTGCTCAAATTAGACAAATCCACCTGCTTGATAATGCAGCCCACTTTCTTATTTCTACAGTGTTGTACGTGCAGCCTAACGGAAATATCGTCCCCACCAGCTGCCCCTATTGAAACGTGCCCAGGCTGTGTGGCCCATTTCAGAGGATACTTCCTCCGTGATGTGTTGCCTCCATAGCCTGCACCCTCAGAGAGCTAGTCTCTTCCTTTCAGACTCCTTGGGCATTTTTTATTTGCCTCCTTGTGGTATATTTTACTTTCTACTTAGAAGTAAGATTTTTGAGTCCTTGGTTTCTCTCTGCCCCTGCTTAGAGAAGAGTCTGTGACTAATCCTTCTTTATAGCTCCCACAGCATCTGATTTGTGACCTGGTGCATCATAGGTGCTCAATAAATATTTAATGAATAAATATTTGTTGAAGTGATGAATGATGAAAATATTTGTATTGCTAAATGCCTTCTCCACATGTGAGCACATATCTGTAAGAACACTAAATGATATGATATTTTTGTGTATGGTTTATGCAAATCACACAAATACACATGCACATACACACCTCAATTGACAGAATATATTTGAGCAATGGCTACACACTACTTTCCTAACTGTACTTTCATATTAGAAATCATGTTAATGTTTTGTTTGCATCTTCAGCTCTGACCAATCTCTCAGAAGCCAATAGCCATTAAGATTGCAATAGTTATTGTATCACATTTTCAGCATACAATATAACATACAGATAAAATATTATAGAACTGTACACCTGAAACCTATATGATTTTATTAACCAATGTCACCCCAATAAAGTCAATAAAAAGTAAAATAAAATAAAACTTGGGCAAGCTGAGTTTTACATTCCACATGTAAAACTCATCTACTTACTTTGTTATAATCTAATTATATGTCTTTACATCTTCACTCATGTAACTTATATATGCCAGTGTTCAGAATTTACATAATAATTTTTTAAAAAGATTTCCATGTTTATAATATCTCAAGAAAAGGAAAATTCTGCAGATACAGAGACTCCTTCGTGAGCTGGGGAAAAGGAGATAAATTTGTCCATGGTATAAATCAGCACATAAATTAAAAGGGAATACTAGATGGACAGGGGCCAGTGAAGTAGATAGTTTGCACCAGTGCCCAGCCTATGTCAGTTGCCTGAGTTATTTTGTTTTGTTTATTCTTCGACAGTCATCAAGGTGCCAGCTTTTCCTCCTCAGTGAAAATAATTTTAGAAGATGAAATCTGTCCCCAAGACCTGTTTCTGACACAGTTACCATAGAGTAATCAACAAATACTGCAGCCTTTTGCAGCAACTTGGAATATTACTCATGTCACTGTAATGTCTCCACTTAGCCAGGATGGCAATTCATTTTAATACTTTTGTCTGAAAAGAAAAATGATTTCGATTTTTCTGATCACACATGGGCTCAACTATGTATCAATTTATTTTTAAGTTCAATATTTGTATTTCTGATTTAAGTGCAAACATAAAATCAAAGAGAGAAAAAATACCCAAGGAAAAGAGCAAGATGCAGAGGCAGAAATATCAAGCTCATAGCCTAGACAACTTATCTTTAGAATTTAAGCAAATGTTCAGGCAATGTAACGACTTATTAAATGCTAATAGTTGTAATGTTGATCGCTGTGTGAATACTCCTCACATTCATCATTCCTTTTTTGTTGTTGTTATTGCTGCTGCTGGTGGTTTTCTGTCTCTCCCTCTCTCTCTCTCATAGAAGTTTTAAAATATGAAATAAAAGAGATCTGGAGGAAGACAATTCAGAACTGGAGTGGTGGGTCAGGGAAGCTAACAGAGCCAGGGTCCTGGCAGGTCACAACACAGCTTTCCAGAGAGATCACAGAAAGACTCCGTGGACTCTCATTATTCAATCAGTTTGCCATGGTGTTTGCAGATCATTTTTTCCTCCTTCCCTATTACTTTGTTGAAGTGACCCTTCAATTATTATGAAATGTTCCTCTTCATTGATGATGATACTCTTTGTCTTGTATTCTGCATTGACTGATATTAATATAGCAACACCTGCTTTATTATGCTTATTGTTATCATTGTTTATCTTTTTTCTATCCTTGTACCATCAACCTCTCTGTTTCAATGCACCTTTGCTAGACAGGTCTATACATGGTCATACTTTGTTTATCCAGTCTGACAAATCTCTAATTTTTTAAAATGAGTGTTTTGAGTTCTAGGGCGTGCTAATGTATTTTATTAAATACTGACTAAGTAAACAGGGATACTCACAACACATGTCTACAAGACAAAGAATAGCAATACAATGAAATACACAGGTTGGCCACCAGCCGGTTTAAAAATCATCCCACACAAATTTGAAATACACTGGGTGCCCTTCCTTTTATTCCATTTCTGTTCCACCTGCCCAGGAGAATCATTAATCGGAATCGTATGCTTATGTCTCTGTTGCATTTCTCTTTATTGTTTCACAACAATTATAGATACACCTAAAACAACATATTGTTTCTTTTTATATTTTTGTAACTGTAATAATATTATTCTTCGTGTTTCTATGATTTGCCAGTTTTACTATGGTCTGAAACTTCATCCATGTTTTCACATGTAGTATAGTGTTTTTTCCTCCATTTTTAAAAGATCTTATTTATTTACTTTTAGAGAGAGGAGAAGGGGGGAGAAAGAGAGGAGAGAAACATTGATGTGTGAGAGATACATCGATCAGTCATTTCTTCCATGCCCCCAACTGGAGATGTGGCCCAAAACCCAGGCATGTGTCCTGACTGGGAATCCAACTGGAGACTTTTCAGTTCACAGGCCAGCACTCAGTCCACTGAACCACACCAGCCGGGGCTTCCCCCCCCCCCATTTTTATTGCCATATGGCATTTAATATAACCAAAAATTATTTCTCTATGCTACTGTTGGGTATTTCTGTTGATTAGATTTTTGCTTTTACAATTTTACTATGAGCATTCTTTCTGAAAAATTTCATGAGGTATAATTAACATAAAATAAATATTTAGGCACATTTGATACATCTTGATATATTAATACATCTATAAAACAATTACCACAATTGACATTAGGAAAGTATCCATCACTCCCAAATGTTTTCTTGTGCCCTTTGGCATAGATGTTTCTAATTATAAACATTGTAATTAGAGGTATAGTGATAGCTCATTGTATTTGTGTTCCCTAGAGAATAATGATGTTGAGTATCATTTCAAGTGATTTTTTTTGGTGGGGGGCTCAATATATTTTTGGTGAAGTATTTGTTGAAATCACCTGCCTCTTTTTTGTTCGGTTGTTGTGTTTACTTTTGAATTTTGACAGTTCTTTACAAATTCTGGATTCAAATCTTTTATCAGATATGTGATTTGCAGATATTCTCTCCCAGTTTGTCTTGTCTTTTCATTTCATTAACAATGTCTTAGAGAAAATTTTGGATTTTGATGAAGTCAACTTTATCCATTTTAATTTTTTATGAACAGTGCATTTGACTTTGTAAACAAAGAAATCTTTGTTTAAGCTGAGATCACAAAGAAAAATCTCCTATGCTTTCTTATAGAAGTTTTATACTTTTATTAGATTTTACATTTAGGTCCATGATTCATTTTTAGTTAATTTTTAAACATGGTGAGTGGTTCTTTTTGGGGGGAGGGGTGCAAATTGACATCAAATTGTTTCAATGCCATTTATCAAGAAGATTCTATTGAATGACCTTTGACACTTTGTCAAAAATCAGTTAATCATATATGTGAGGGTTTACACTTCAAGTTATTGCTATGGTTTGACTGTTTTCTATTTATTCAATCTACTGTAGTGAATGTTCCTTGGTTCTTTCTTTTCTGGCTTCTTTTAAGCCAAACAGAGTATAATTTTAGTGTATTTTTAATTTATTATTTTTTTAGCCATACCTCTTTTTATATAAAAAATAATGATCGATGGGATTACAGTATCTTTCCTTAATTTGTCACAGTCTACTTAAAATTAATATTGTCCCACTGCAATAAAATGTAGAAGCTTACAGCAGTATTATTTCATTTATTGCCAATCCACTCCATGCTCTTTGCTGTTACTGTCAAATATTTTACATCTACATACATTGTAAACCTCACAATAAAACACTATTACTTTTACTGTAAACAGTCATCTTTTAAAGAAATTGAGGAAAGAAAAAATGATAAATTTCACATTTACCCACATATTTACCGTTCCTACTGCCTTTCTGTAAATCTGTGTTTTCGTCTGGTGTCATTTGCCTTCAGGGTGAGTAATTCTTTGGCATCCTTATTGTGCAGGTGTGCTGACAACAAATTCTTTCATCTTTCATCTCAAGATATCTTCATTTTTATCCTTATTCCTAATCGATATTTTCCACAAATGTACAATTCTAGATTGACTCTTTTGTTTGTTGTGTTTTTAAAGTACTTGAAAGATATCATCTCATTGTCTTCTGGGTTTCATTGTTTCTGATAATAAGTTAACCTCCATTTTGCTTTGCTGTGCCTTTTTCACTGGCTGCTTTAATGATTACTTTTCAGTTCCAATAGTTTGATTTTGATGTGCTCAGGGCGGGGTTCTCTTTATATTTATCCTGCTTCGTATTCACTGTAGATTCTTTGACCAATAATTTGATGATTTTCTTTTTTTAATTAATTTTGACATTATTTCTTCAAATATTTTCCTTCCCCATTCTGTTTCTCTTTTTTAGTGACTTCCAGAACATGTAACTAAGCTCTCTTGATATTGACTCACAGATTTTATAGTCTCTGTCCATTTATGTTAAAGTATTTTTGTCTCTGAATTTTTAGGTTTGATTGTTTTTATTGATCTGTCTTCAAGTTTTCTAACTCTTTGTTTTAAGCCTCCAAAACACTATTGAACCCATCATTGATGTTATTATTTCACCATTTGTATTTACCAGTTCCAGATTCACCTTTTGTTTTATTTCTCATTCCCTATCTCATCACTCAACAGCGTCTACCATCCCCACTGACTAGTACAGTGAAATTGGCATAGTTCACACATGCGCATTCCAGTCCACTTTCCTTGGCTGCCAGGTTACATCAGTGTCACACAAACTGTTCTTATTATATTAACAATGGCTAGACTTTTTCCAGACAGACCTTGAATATGTCATTAAGAATTGTGAAAGAGTCATAGGAGGTAGGGAATGTAGAACATACTATGAATTTCTGAAGTTGTACAAAAATAAATTCTTATCATTGTTATCAATAGTCTCTGCAGAAGCCACCACACCTAGCTGATTTTTCCACTGGTTTTAGATAATCATCATTATTATATGGATTATTAAAGGACTAGAAGTGGTTTTTCCAGCAAAGTCCAAGGGAAATGCCAGATTTCTTGTTGTGCATGAAAGAGTTACTTGTTGTAATCCTCTTCTGGACCACTATAAACATTTTTAGAGAATTTTTTTTTTAAATTAAAAAAAAAACATGAAGTGTCTCTCAAATATAGGTTCATGTTAGAAACCAGCATATTATACCATGTGTGGAGAACACTATGGGAGATCATACTTTGCTTGTGCTGTAGATGGCAAACAATGGAACACAGAATCTTTAGTCAGTTATCTGACTGATACCCAGTGGTTTAATAATTTATTTTTTTTAGACTCCATGTATGAGGTGGGTTGAATAGATCCTTTATCACGAATATGTTCAGACAAGAAAGCAAAGTGAAGAGCTGGCTCCTTGGTTTGTCAGGCTAGCTGGCCCACTTTGGTGGTGACCAGTAGAAATTGAGGCATGGGTGATACAGGCTGGATATCTGTTGCTTCACCTTTTTCTTCAATGTGTGTGACTATTTGAAACTTCTTATAAGATTTATGTATTTCATTTACCTTTGATTCTACAACCCGTGATGTAAAGGGAGATATTATTTTTTTGCATATAGGAAAACATGCAGAATTAGTTGCCACTAAATCCTTAGAAAAAATAGAAAAAATATTTATTTTAAAAAAGATTGTCTTACCCATAGCAGATGAATGAGCTCTCCTAGCAAAAACCTTGTATACAGTAAATTCTCAAAAGATATTAGATGATTGAGACAAGTTAAGCTTGAATTGTCTGTAGGAAAATATTTATAATAAATAAATATATATTTATTTATTTATTTATCCTGGCAGAAACTATCTGGCAGAAATTAAGTAACCAATATCTAAATAATATATCTAGAATACATGATATGAAATTATTGTCACATCTCCACAATGTGAATTTATTTTCCTATATATGGCACTGTGGTTAAGATCAGGTGGGACAGAGTGACATTTGGGAACATGAGGACAGGTTATGTCTGATCCCACATTTCCATTCTTTACTGTCACTAACAAACTTTCAAAGGACAATATGGCCAAATTTAGAGGGAGCTGGGGAGTGGCAGGGCAGAGTGTCAGGACCCTCTCAGAAAGATGTCGTCAGTTGTGGTAGTAGAAAGTTAGTGCCCCAAATGTCCTGGTCAGTGGGCTCCTCCAGAGTCTAAGAGAGGAAGGACAGATATACTTTTACTCTTAAAGAAACCTGAGCTAAGACTCATCCGAGGACCTCCCAGAAATAACTGAAAGATGATCAAAGAATTTTGGGTGTGGGCCAGGGGAATGAAAAATGTGAATCTGAATTTGTTTGGGTGTGGCTACAGACCAGAAAAATTGTATTATTAATATTAATGTGAACTCATTTTACCCACAGCTTGCTGAGACTAGGAAATTCAGGTTACACATAATATATTTATTTTTAAATCATTTTTGCCTCATTATATTTCTATTCAAGTCTTGTGACCAAGGCCATCTCTTGGGTGTATGAATACAAGGCCAAATCTTACTATGTTAGTCATTCATCCCCATCATCCTCAAAAGAAGTCCAGTTATAGTGAATATCAAGAGAACCCCTGAGAAGAATGTGAGGCACAATGGCCATGTTGGAGAGATGGGAGCCCACTCTTCCCCTCGCTTTGCTTGAATGTTGCTGGTAAACGGGGAGAAGATGTATATTGTGCAGGTAACAGGGAGCTCAGCCTCAGCACTGGCTGTGTGTTCTGAGTTCAGGCATGTTAGGTGTGATGGGGAAACCGTGGAGGGGTCCACCAGCAAGTTTAATTTTATGAGGATGTGAGGCTGTTGCCACCATTAAAATGTTGCTCCATGTTATGCACTGAATTGTGTCTCTCTCCCAGATACATATGTTGGAGTTCCAGCCCCCAGTACCTCAGGCTGTAACCATATTTAGACATGAAGTTATTGAAGAGGTGATTAAGTTGAAATCAGGCTGTTAGGATGGGACCTTCATCCAATATGACTGGTGTACTTACAAGGAGAGGAGGAGAAGTCAGAGATGTATGTACAACAGAGGGACAGCTGTGTGATAAGTCAGCAAAGGAGATAGTCATTGCAAGACAAAGAGGGAGTCCTCAGAGGAAACTGTGCATAATAGCACCTTGATCTTAGACTTGAAGCTTTCAAAAGTGGGAAAAAATAAATTCCTTTTGGTTAAGCTACTTAATCTATGGTATTTTCTTTTTCTTTTTTAAAAGATCTTATTTATTTATTTTTAGAGAGAGAGGAAAGGAGGGAAAAAGAGGGAGAGAAACATCAGTGTGTGATTGCCTCTCACACACCCCCTACTGGGGACCTGGCCTGCAACCCAGGCATGTGCCCTGACTGGGAAATCGAACAGGCAACCCTTTGGTTCACAGACCAGCGCTCAATCCACTGAGCCACATCAGCCGGGGCCTTTGGTATTTTCCTATGGAATACCTAGAAAATTTATATACTCCATAAAATTTATATACTTATAATGAAAAAGACCTTTTTGTCCTCTTTCCTGCTGTATGCCTGACACCTAGAAAAGTTATTGGCATGCAGCTAGCACCCAAGAACCCTTTGCTGAGAGAAAAAATAGAAGAATTAATGAGGCACCTTCTAGGGTGTCTTTCATACCAATGGGGTGTGTACACACACACACACACAAACACACACACACACACACACACACACACTCGTCCCAGGACAAAATGCCTGCTTAGTATCAAAGTTTAAAACTTCCCAATTCAAAATCTTCCATGTTCTGAATTTTCCCTTTACAGTGTTAGTTTTCAGTATTCTTCTGCGAGCCCTTCACACGCAATGGTTTGACCTATAGATTATTTCCAACATAGAGTGATTGCCTCACCAGTGCCCAGGTCATTCTCCAGTCTTCTCTACACATGCCCGTGCTTCTTCTTTACAGTGTAGCTAATGTTTCACCAGCTGCCTGGTATTTTAGTGTCTCTGGTGACTGCCCTGTTTCTGCTCTGGAATCCTGTGGCACTTACTACCTATCTTATTCACCTAAGAAACAGCATCTGGTTACCTATATTGCTATTTACTTATTATATCACTCTATCTCTTATTATGTATAAAACAATAATAATAAGCATATAGGGTTAGTTCCGATGCAATCACGATGATGATGTGATTATGATGATGCTAGATTCCGAAGCAGTCATGATGATGATGGTGGCGACAAAGAAGAAAGGTCTCCTGAAACTGCCCTGAGCCACTGTAAACAAAGTAGGCCTGACCACTCCATTCCACCATGTCAGTTACAGTAGACGGTTGAGCTGAATTTTTCAATAGTAGCAATTGTGGCCATATTTCCATCAAATGTCAATGTCAGTCTCCATATCAGTCCTACATGCTGATACAGCATCATTAACCATCTCCAAGCACACCCAAAGGAGACAAACGACCATTTCTCTATGGAGAAGTCTCCTGATAGTACTAAGTCAGGGGCTTAGGGGGAGATGGGCCTGATTCTGCAATAGGCCAACAGTGAATATACAAAGCAGGACTTGCAGGCTGTTACGATGATAATTGCTTATAGAATTGCTAGAGCATGGCATCTTTTCAAACAAGCCTACCTGAGAAATTCAGCTCCAGTACACCTGAAGAGTGACTGAAATAAATTAGGAGATGGGAAAGATTCAGAACTGCATCCAGCTTAGACAAGCCAGGGGAAGCGAATCAGGTAAATACATGAACACACACACACAGTGACGGATGAGGCAGATGATATTTTATGCTCCTTTAAACTGACTGATGAAGATCAGACAAATTAGAAATAGCTGTGGACAAGTTCAAGAATGTCTTTCTAGTGTGTACTGAAAAGGAATCTTAAGGAGCAGAGATGTGAAGTCGCCCTGGAAAATGAAAAATGAGGTAATGGAAAGAATATTCCAGGAGTCACATCCCTGTGCCCACCTGTTATAAACTTTAAGAAGATAGTTTTAAATGTAATCTTTTGAAATATGGTATATATTTTTCAAGGATGTCAGAGAAAAAAAAGCAATATTAAAAAACCAAGACCGTTTTTATGTAACCTGAGCATTTTAGATACCAAGTAATAGTATATAACCTTATAGTTTTTCATTTTCTATTCTTTTCTAATCATGGAATATGAAGCTATTAATTTAAGCTATAATTTGGATCATGAAAACTGTCCCATACACATTGACTTTTAATATTTCTGTATTTAGTCTAAGTTTTTAGTGTGGCTAAAGATTATTTGATGTCAATATTTGCATAAAAATAAAAGTATATATTGTTTACTTAGATTTCAATTACATATATTCAAATCATAAAAGGCTCCTGATTCTATGTTAAATTTCCACCACCAGCAGACAAAAATTCTTTATGTGACCTTCTTTCTCCTCCATGTAGGAATAGCTGAATGTTTGTGTTTCTGCTGTACGTTTGTTTTATCTTACCCTGGAAGTTTGGAAAGCTGAGCCATAAAATGTGGTTGCCCACAATGAAAGAACTGGAGTTGAAATATGTGGCTGATGGCAGTCTACATTTTGAAGGTGTATTAATTTTGGGAAAATAATATAAGTTAACCTTTGAGTGGAGAAGAAAAAACGCAAAGGTCAGAGGTTGTTGGCATTTTCTCTTCCCTGAGTTGTTATGCTGTGACTGGTAAGCCCTTCCATTACTAAAGTCATAATGAATTTATCCCTCATGGATGTTCAGATACAGCAGAGCCATTAGCTAATGAACATGCAGTTGGTACATGCTTAAACAATTTCATACAGGTGGGAAAGTGAACTTTAGGTCAAAGCTGGACAAAAGTAGAATGACAATTCATCCAAAGTGTAGTGCCTTATTTACATGAAAATATGAGAAGTCATTGCATAAAACAAATAGGAAAAATCATATTTCTGCTTTCCAAACTTACCATCATCGTTTTACAACGAGAACCCTCATTTTAATTAGATTGAATAAAATCCAAAACTTATCTCCTCCAGCCACACCTTCCCTCTGAAAGGCTATCAGGAAATATGTCTGAATTGGTGATGGTGTCATTCTTTTATTCTGTAATGCCCAAATTTCTCTATTTCTTCCAGGTGTGTTCATTTTTTATATATCACCCATTTAATGCTTCACATATGACACTTAATAATGTGATCATTAATGGGGGTTTCATCTTGGCTTGACAGTAAGATTTTTGAGGGCGTATGCCATGCCATTTGGTTCTGGGTTCTTTGATTTGTTTACTGAAAGATGTTTATTAGACTGAAAAAAATAATCGTTTCATAGTTGTTCATTAATTTTTTTTGGGGGGTGGCCTTATAAACAACTGCTTCTAAAATCTGTGATCTGAGAAAATATATTTGAGTTTTACATTCAGGAAACCTTTTACTTGAATTAAGATCCAGATGATACAGAAACTTCAATCTTGTACACAATAGAGGCTTTTAGTATTTCTTATTGAAAACTTCATAATGTTTTGTGCTACTACCACTTATCCAGAATAAACTCAGAGCATTCCAGAATGAAAGGAGAGTTCAACATGGCAGAGGTGTGAGAGGTAGCCTCGTAAGCGTAGGGGGTACTGTGGGGTGCTTAGGGTTATTAGGGCAGCAGTGGATTATGTGAGTGTGGTGTCACCACCACACAAGGGTAGTGTCAGGGAGCCTTGAGCTATTAGCCTGGAGTGGTAGTCAGGAGACCTGGTTGCTCACTGAATAGCAAATCTATGGTAGCCTGCAGTGGAGGGGGTCAAGGTTAGATTCATATTTAATAAAACTACCACTCTGTATGGTAGAGACTTTTGACTCATTTTCTCATCTGAGGTCTGCAGCCATGACACTGTTAGTCATGAATCCACTTAGATAACAAAGTTCATCGACCTAGGCTATTAGGACTTGTGATTAACATGACATGTCCTAGGGAGAACTCTTACTACGTGAAAAGAGGTGGCATACAAACACACCTCATTTCATTGTGCTTTGCCTAAGTGCTTCAAGGATATTGTGTGTGTGTGTGTGTGTGTGTGTGTGTGTGTGTGTGTGTTTCAAATTGAAGGCAAGATCCTCCACTAACAAAAAGATTACAACTTGTCATATTGTGATACTTGCTTTACTGCGGTGGTCGGACATCTAATCGGCACTGTCTCCAAGGCATGCTTGTATTCGCAAATAATTCCAATAAGCTGACTAATTATTGAAGATTTTCTTGATGTTTTCTTCATCACAGGTGGGAGGAAAGCAATAGATATGTCTAGGTGGGAAAACTGCTAAAACCACAGAAGAAACTAGTGTCTTAAATGTATTGGAAGCTCATATTTTAAAGATGGAGACATGAGTTGTAAAACAAAGAAAAGAACAAAAAACTCTTTCCCCTCTTTATTTATATACATTAGAAAATAAATAAATAAATTGATAAGTAAATAAGAAAATAAACAGATCCTCACTGCTTTTCTAATTAAAAATTCATTTTGATTTCCCTAAATCCCTATGATTGCTCTTTACAACAGGAGGAATGTATACAAAATTTAAGATATTGATCAACAAAAGAAGATGTGGCAGCTGGCTTGGAAATAAATCAATTAGAACTTCCTATTTATCTAGCCAGTGGCACCTGTCCTAAACCATCTCAAACCTCTGGATGTCAAAGTGGTAGATTGGGAGACATAGCTGTAGTAACTTGCTATAGGGGTTTTCTTTCAGTGGTTGTCCAGAAAATATATGGTGTCACTATATGTGATACTAATGATTATAAAGTGTTTGGAAAAACAGGTAAGCACAAGAAATCCAATAAACCTGATTCACTGACCCATGAACTGGAATTTGGGCTTAGGAAAATCTGCAGAGTATAGATGTGACTTTGTTCAACTGTCATATTGAAAATTTGGAGACTCATCAACTAGGGAGGCCATTAGAACCTCCTTTTATGGGACTTTTCTCATTTAGGGATTCAGTAGATGACCAGCTTTACAGAATAGAGATGTTTGGTCATATTGTTGACGTGCAGGTCTGGGAACAAGAGCTCTATCTTACCTACTGACCACCAGGATTGGTAATTGCTTTCAGAGGGGCTTGTTCTTCTCCAGTAAGTTGGCAGATGGCAACATCATTAGTCATCAACCACTGGTATTCAAAGGTAAGCGAAACCACAGTATTCTGACAATTGTCCAATGTTTTGATGACAGATGAACCCTCTTATCTGGAAGTGATTTGGTGTGTAGGATACAAGGCAGAAATCAAAGCTAGTCCATACTCAGATTCCTGAGTGATAATAACCTAAGGGACTTTTTGTCATCATAGTCCTATTGTATAGTATTGCATGATGTCTCAACCTGGACACTGCCAAATGCCAACTGATATGTTGCACATGGGAAGCAATCTCTTTAGATAGAGATCAGGAAACTTTAAATTTCAAACATCAAATTTCTTAAATTGTCTAGTTGGTATAAACACAACAAAGATAAAGCTACTTTTAATTAATTCATTTATTTATTCAGGCCTTCATTTAGGCAGGTGGCTTTATTTTAAAATTGGAGTTCATATACCGCTGGATTTGAGGAGCCATTAATGACTAGTCAACAAAATAATAAGAATAAAACAGCTGACTGTCAACTTCCATTATTCTAGTCATTCTACTTTGCCCTACTTATCCATATTTTTATCCTTGAGATCATTTCTATTTAACATGTAAAGTTTTATTGTTGGGGGATAATGCTTTTTAACTGGTGATTGGCTACACAGCCTTGCTGTCTTGTCTTACTATTTGTCTTACTATTTTTCTTATTCCTCAAACAGCTGAGTTTTCTGGTAGCATGTAGAAACATCTTGAGTGGTGGAAGTCAAAGAGCTAAGATTGTTGCCTCCAACATTAAAACGGACACATAATTTTTTAGTGTTCTGAGTGCCATGATACCAAAGACTTAGAACTGTGCATTTCAGTTGACATTTAAGTTGCTTTTTTTTCCCTGAATAAATTTTCAGAATGTTTGGAACCAACTGAAGTTAGTTCATTACAGGTAGTAAGAGTCCACATTTGTTCCAATATTGGCCAAAGCATATTTGTGCAAAGAATTCTCCAGGGGGGTGCATGTACTTCTTAGTATCTTCTTGCTTCCAAGAAAGTTGGAGATGACACATGCATCCCATGTGCACGTATCCTGCTCTCAGCTGCCTTCCTGAGATGGGAGAGCCTAGTTGCTCTGACAGTGACCTTTCTCTCTTGCCGTCCTTCCCCTCTCCCTATTTTCCTCTTCCTCGCTCTTCTGTAATTGGCACGTGGTGACTATATAAATTTTCATAGGAAGAACGAGTGCCATAAATAAATGTTTCTCTAT
This sequence comes from Mormoops blainvillei, assembly GCA_004026545.1. Classification (NCBI taxonomy): domain Eukaryota; kingdom Metazoa; phylum Chordata; class Mammalia; order Chiroptera; family Mormoopidae; genus Mormoops; species Mormoops blainvillei. The sequence goes on along the minus strand of PVJD01000226.1, from coordinate 132,861 downwards.
AGAAATGGGTATCTGCATGCTTTTCTGTCCTGCACATACAATTTCATAGAGCTATCCAAGGAAGGCTTTCAAATCCCCCATTTATTGCATGCTGCACCCTTCTTACATTGAGAAAGATGACAAATAGGATACGAAATCTCCCAAATGTTTCCACAGGAAATTCAAACAATTACTTGTGTTGGCTTTACTATTTTTTGATTTTTATAATGCGACACGAACCTCACTGGTTGGCTTTTCATTTCAGATCTGTTTTTGTTGTCTCTTAATACCATTGTTTCACTTCTGTCTTACTCTATTTGGCAATATGTTTTTCTTTTTTATTACATTTATTGGGGTGGCATTGGTTAATAAGATTATGTTTCAAGTTACATTTCTGTGATACATGATCTGTATATTGCATTGTGTGCCCACCACCCAAAGTCTTCTGAGTATCTGGCCATATGTTTTTCTGCTTGAATTCAAACTGTCAAATGTGCTAATGGGCAGAAACACACAGCGTGAGAAGTTAGCCTTCTCGTCTTTCAGCATGTTACCCTGGATGTAGTTTTCCTAATATTAATGCAACGGTACATTTGACTCACAAATTCCAAAGCCCTCTAGAAAGGGCAGTGGGATCTTTATCATAAGCACATTGTCTTACTCTGTGGTTCCAGTTATCTTCTTTTTATGGGGTCAGACTCAGTGTGAAGACACAGAACTGGAAGAAAGCCTGGCCACTTTGTCCACCTTATCTCTTAGACGAGACTCACTCTCATTCCATTAATGACCTTTGCTGCTAGGCCTCGGATGCCCCAGAAGGAGCCTGGTCCTCGTCTCAGGCGCCTCTCACGTACCAGCCTGTGTCGCTTTGCATCTCTCAAGCTGTTTCCCTGTGCCGTTGTTACTCCCCGCATCTCTCGCGCTGCCACTCTCACCAACCACCTTCATTTTCTCTTTTTGTTCCCACTCTTAAAGTCAAAGTTTCTTTAAAGAGTGCAGATTACCCAGAAGGTCGAGGGCAATTTTGAACGTTGAGAGGTTCCAGGCCTTCCCTGTGTCTGTGGCAGACACCCTCTTTGGCCTTGTGCAGGTCACTCCTGTTTTCTCCACTTCTGCTTTCCCATCTGTTAAAAAGTGGATAATAATATTTGCCTCGCTGGGGTGTATTTATGCTTAATTACTGTAATTGCTTGTAAACAATTTGCTATCCCGGGATAAAACATATGACTGAAGAACAAAAATTAGAGGAGACAATTTAATATGTCTTTATTTATTTTTAAAATTTATTACCTGATTGCCTTTTCCCAGGCAGTTTATTTCAACAGCGTGCATAGCAGCCTCTCAAGGCAAGGGATAATGCGATAATGTGAAAAAACACCTTGCTCTCAAAGTCAGGCTCCTTCTCTAGTTGCAGCCCGAAATTGCTGTGTGACTTTTCAACTTCTCTGGGCTTCAGGCACTTATTTCAAAAGAGATGGTGACACCTGCCCAATTTATCTCACAGAGGGATGAAGAGTATTGCATGCAACAACTGATGAGGTTAAAAGGCCTATAGTAAGAAGTTTTACTCAAGCATTTAATAGCAAGATGAACCCTAGGACTGGTGCATAAATGAGATAGCAGGTCTTGGGCATATGTCAGATATTTTATACAAAGATACTATATACATGCATGTACTGCATAACAATGATTTTGTCAACAATGGGCCACATATATCATGGTGGTTCCATAAGATTATGAAGGAGCTGCAAAATTCCTATCACCTAGTGACAACTTAGCTGCTGTAATATCACAGTACAGCACATTACTCACATTTTGGAGAGATTCCTGTGTAAACAAACCTGCTGTGCTGCCAGTCATAAAAGGTATAACACATACAATTACAATGGTAGGCTATACCATCTAGGTTTGTGTAAATACACTCTATGATGAAATTGCTTAATGATGAATTTCTAAGAATATATCCCTGTTAAGTAGTGCATGACTCTCTCTCTCCATATATATAAACTAATTTCCTAAAAGTTAGCACAGTGCCCAACACATATTGAGTCCTTAATAAGAATTAGCTGTTATTTCCAGGTCATGAAAAAGATTCCATGCATGCTTTCGGGTCCCATGGTACCCTAAGTTGTAGGGTTTGTTTCCTTGAATCTGCCTCTCCCACCCATATAGGACTAACCCTACATGGAAAGAGCAACACATATACTGTTGATGAAAGAGAAATTAACCCTAAGAAAGTTCATTGAAGTTACTATTGACTTTCAGATTTAACTTCAAGAGGCAGGAATGGTCTGGAATGAGTGAGGATCTACCTGGGGAGGTCTGACAAAAGATAAGGGAATGAAGGTCCCAAAGGGAAGATGCTGATAGGGTGGGATTGGGGGGGATATTGTGATATAAAGAAATAGAGAATGATAAAGTAGATAGGAGAGTCCTTCAGGGAGAGAAAATGCTAACACTCAAATCTGTGATGATAGCTAGCTAGCTAGGTAGATATACAAATAAATATAGCAAAACTATATGTTTTTACTATATATACAGTAAATATATACTTATATTTAGTATATACTATATATACTGTATATACTGTATATTTAGTATATTTATATATACTGTATATACAGTATATATATACTGTTCTTGCTTGAGTTAATGGGGTTTTAACTCAGCTTTTCAAAATCAGTTTGATTTATAATCATGTCTGAGAAGAGGCCAGGTAGTGGTTTAAGGAACAAATTTCTCCATGCTCATTAAAACTTCTTCCTGTATAAGAATCCCTTAACCCTGCATTGAATATAGGTGGAGACCCTACACTGGTGACTATATACATACTCCAGATGTTAAACTTTATTTTTCTCAGCTCTCACAGTGGGTGGAATTAGATCATGTCGGGCCCATGAATTCTGTAGATCTGTTTCAGTAAAGGCAGCTATATCAAGTTTTGGGGCCTAGAATTGGAATCATGCATTGATATAAGGCTGTTGGCTCCTGGAGACTGCCATTCACCTGAGTTTGTCTCTAGGAGAACAGACACTCTGAAAAGGCTTTTTGTCCCTGTGTCCAACAGAGGAATTCAAAGACTCATGGGTCAAAAGAGGAATGTAGTACACACATAAATGTGTGTGGTCTGTGCATGCAAAAGGTATTCAAAAATGCCTGCAGTGCTTATCTCCAACTTATGGGCAGGAATTAGCCCATGACGACAGTGTGAGTGCACCCCAGGTGAGCTGCATGAAAGCCAGCAGGCTGAGTTGAGTACATCAGAGTGGAGTTAATCTCCTATACCTATTATGTGTTTTATTGTACGACTGAAAGCCCCTGGATAGGCCTAGACAAAGCCACTATCAATTCCTCCACTCCCCTTCATGGATTTGCATGCTCGTCCCAGAGACCATTATCTAAAACACTGTCTGCAATTAATCTTCAAGGCAGCATGTAATCAGCCAAAGGCTACCAGACTAGGGCTTCAAACAGTCACAGATGCTGAGATTTGGGACATATGATGGGGGAGATTTGGTAGAGAGTTAACTAAATGGTCAAGCTTCCTTGGGCAAAGTAGATTATTATGAGTGATGAGTTGGGACATGAAAACATGAGGACGTAGGATATGAATGAATGTATTTCTTTATAAACCTATCTGTCCATGGAGGTGGGGGAAGGGTGGGGGCGGGGGGAGTGGGGACTGGAAGGTGAAAGCGTCCAGATGCCTGCTTGCAGTAAAGCATTCCTGGCTGTTAGTTCCAGTAGGTCATTACTGCATTCATTTGGTGTTTAATTAAATGCCTGTGCAACAGACCATTTATTTGTTATCTAATATTAGCTTTAGTTCTTATCAATTAAATACTAGCTGAGGGCTTGATTCACTTACATTTTATGTCCCCTTCTACTCTTTTCAGAAACAACATCCAAACCCAACAAGGCCTCACTGTGCCTGCAAAGATTTACGCTCACAGATTTTAGTTTGGGGAATACAATATGCTGGTGTTATTAGGTGAGAGTAAGGGAAATAAAAAGAAGATGCCATTTCGTTTTGAGAAAGCAATTACCAAAATACATGGGCTGTGGTCTCCTTTTCCCCTCCCCCTGTCCTCTGTACAACTGGAGATATTAAGGGCGAGGGGGAGGTGGAAAGGGGCATATGTTTCCCATCCTGTGTGGACATATTTTCTTCCCTGCCTTTATTCTACCTTCCCCTGTGCTGAAGGCAAAGGCTGCTGACTTTCCTCTTGCTAAATTTCTAATTACCTTTTAGTGAGACTTGTAGCACTACCATGAGATGCATGAATTCTAGGGGGCTGTGTACTTACTGTCAAGCCAATCAAGGTGCACTTCTACTGAAATATTACTTTGGGCAGAGGAGAAAAAAATAGTCCAGGAAGGGTGGAAGAAAGGAATTCTGTTGCACCGTGAAAATGCTGGGAATATAACCCAAGCCAGTGTTCATTACCAGTCATTTGCGTATCACTGGTGACATTTTCTCCGTGCCTACTGCCACATAATACCTGTCTATCATTTATTTACGTTCTTCAAACTTATCCATTTTTTAATTCGAAGCTTATTTTGAAGGAAAACTTGATTTCACTATCTCAGATACATTACTGGCATTGCTTTTTGTAGGAGGGCAATACATAGGAAAATAAATACAATATAACCAAAAAATGTTATCAGTTTATGGGGACATACCATCCCCTGTTAAAGGCTTTGAGCTTCAAGTCTGCATTGTCTTTGTTAAAGAAAGAGTGAAAGAGAGAGAGAGACAGAGGCAGAGACTGACACAGAGACAAGTGTCTTTATCTTTGGTATCATCAGAAGGATGAAAAAAGAACTGAAAAGGAAATAACTTTCTCACTATGTGATTCAATTTTATCTGCCAAACTTGTGCGTCACCTGTAACATTATCGGTGGCATTTCACACTTGGGGAAATGCTGCTCTAAGTCACCAGAGTTCAGTTCTAAACTTCTCAGAAGTTCTAGGAAAAACTTGAGAACATTTTGAGATGGAATAATTGGAGGAGAAAAATGGGACACTTTGGAAAACCACAGTCACTTCTGTTTCAGAAAGCATGTCAGGCAAAGGAACATTGCAGAGCGAAGCTTCCAATGGTTATAGTTGTTGTTGGGAAAACCTAGTTGGAGTCCTCCCATGATCAGCCTCCCTTCCCCCGTCCTGTGTTTCCATCAGGGATACAACACCATACGTATAATTTCTACTTTATGATCTATCCGTAGCTTTCAGTGCCTTGTACAATGCCCCATTTGAACATCATTACTTTCAGGGCCCTTTCTTTGAAAACTTGTCAAGTATCTCTAGTATCAGTAGCGCATCAAACCACAAGTAGTCATAAATTTTATCATTTACAACTGGATGAGAACCTGTTTGTTACAGAACCAGTGTACTCTGAAGAAGGAAAATGTTGGAAAAGTCTGGACCATACAGGCATAGTGGTCCATCTCAGCGAGACCCGTGTAACAGGGTGAGTGTCCTGAAGCTCCATATACATGGATCCCTGATGGGTCTTTTGTCAGATCTTAACTGTTTCTCTCTCATGGCCAAACCTATACTGTGGCACATTATTCTAAATGTGATTTATCTTTTAATCATCTAGCATTAGCCTCTCATTTTCATATCACATGATAAAGCTTGAGTTCAGGGGTCTAGGAGGACTTGAAGAAGTTAGGACCACAGGTCCCACTTAGGTTAAATAAGTGCCAGTGAGACAACTCTACTTTAGGTTTAGGGAGAACACTAGATACTAAAGAAGTGTGCCAAAAAGTTATAATTCAAGCATGTCACCTACTTTGGGGAGGTTTAAAACAAAGGAAAAGATCTCCTAACAGGCAGGGAAAAAAAAAGGCTCACAACTTTGAAGAAGAATAAACAGACGATATGGAAAATTTAGGTGGACAAACTGACTGGCAGACAGCCAGCATCAGTAAAGCATTTCTCAGCAGTTAGCAGATCCCCAGCCTTTGGACTGGGGGTTCACATGGACACTTCTCTGAGTGAAAGAGACTGTCCAGAGGCTGTGATCCTAAAGGATTCAGAGAAATGGGTGTAGGATCAAGACAGGAACCCAAGGATTATATCAAGGCCTAAGACCTCATAGCAAAATTCAAACAGGTCAGAGTATTGCTAGATATTGGAGCAGGATGTGTCTGTGAGGAGGGGCAGTGATGGGAGAGTGAAGAGAAGAGAATGTTAACACTGAGACGGGGCAAGATCCCCACCAACCCCTCCCACTGCTGCGCTAACAAGGATCAGTTATCATGGTTTGGGGGAGCAATGAGAGCCTGTATTTAATGGAACTATGACCAGGAGAGAGGTAAGTTCCAAGGGAGAAGGGGAAGGGAGAATGGCAACCATAACCCTGTTTTTTACATTAGGGTCAGACTGGAGGAGTAAAGTCTAAGAAATGGCATCAGGAAAGACTAGGCTGGGACCATCCACCGCCATCAGCTTCCTCTCCTTGCTCACAACGCATGGCTCAAATGAGTCCCTGGTGATACGTTTTGTCTCCCTTTCTCTTATTATCAAACCCCTTCTGCTCTTTTCCTTTCTCCATGCTGAGAATCATATTATAGCTATTGTAGCCATTCACTCTTCTTTCCTCCACCTCACATTGAACATTCACCTTTCCTTGCACGTTTTGGGTGCTCATACCCCACCACCGACTCACTGACTCCTTTACTTATCCTTAGCTGTTCCCCATAGCCTGGCCATGTCTAAGCGCAGGGGATGCGGAAGGTCTGATTTCCACATGAGTGAAAAAAGGCGTAGTTGTTCCAGTTGTGCTGTCTTACAGGCTGCTCTGAAGATCCGGCGAAATACAGGTTGGGTAGTGCTTCATGAAATCAAAAGCGCTTTGTCATTCCAAGAATGTTCCTCCCTTGGAATTATTTAGTAAATCGCGGCGTGTCTTCACTGTACTCTGCATATGTAGACCTAACTGTGGACGTGGTTGCTTCCGGCCCAGAGGGAGTTCCAGCTGCTCAGGAAGCAGCTCTCCCCTTCTGGGATGGTTGACAGAGCCTCAGCAGCAGTGGCGGTAGCAGGTGGTGCTCTGATAACGTCGGCTCCAGTTGAGATGCAGGAAAACAGAGAGGCTGAAGACTGAATCTGCGCGATAACAGGAAATGTAAAATGAGGCAAAGTTATATCTTGTTCCCTCATAAAGGATCCCGTGACAAATGGAATCGCAGGCATCACACAACCTGCCTTGCTGAGCTACTGAAGGCCAGACTATCTTGATGGCACATATCCGTCCTCTGGTTATCTGTGGAAAAATAATAAGCAAATTGTGAGAAAGAGACACAAACACACACGGAGTGGGGGGAGGGAGGGAGAGAGATTTGTAGTTAATCACCATATATAGCTACTATCTATAGCATGAAATAGCCATCTATACCTCTATGCTGAAATTTAAATATTTAATAAAATTCATGGTCTTGTTGAAATAGTGCTACTAGCATATGGCAACATTTACTAAATTGGTTTTTTCTGGGAGAAATACAAAATATGAGAGTGTGAATTCAACCAAAAGTAAGTAACCCTAACAAACACATTTTCGTTTTCTGATGTCCGTTATCCAGCCTGTCACTCTTGACTAAAGATGCTAACATTTAGCCTTTTGAATAATGGTGTGAACATATACTTCATTTATGGGTTTTATAATTAACACTAGGATTGAAATTCATCTTTTCTATCCACATAATATTCACAGAAATGCATAAATGTGCAGTCAAGAAAAAATAATCTCTTTGACTTTTAATTTATTTGAAAGTAAATTATAATGCAATATTGTGCTGGACAGATGCTAGATGTTCAATAAAAATGCATTAAATAAGTGGATGAACATACACTTAGAAGGGCATGGTACCCAAGTAAATTCAGTATGCTTCTTGCCATATCTGTATCCAGAAAAACCAAGTCAAGGTGAATATATAGAATTTTGAAAGAGAAATAATTTATAAAATATCGTCATGTATAAACAAAGTTGTTCTTGAGGGATTTAGAAAGGTACAGGAAGAATGCTATTTCATGTCTTTGCCAAAGGAATGGGGAGGGTTACCATCAAACCTCCAGCACTAGTTAGTAAACTGCTTACCTGACTGGATGCAAACCCAAATTGTCAGACAGGAATTTGGGTTATGGAATACTATCAGAATAGCCTATGTGATGCATTGATTTGCTATACCATGTAGGAGAATGTATTTAGATCTCTGCAGGAATAACTTCACCTGAGCGGTAAGAAACTGAAATATGTAGCTATTCCAGTTTATCATGGTTTATTTTCTGCTCTTTGTGACTGTCTGCATTGGAGGCCTATGGCAACAGAACCATAGGAGGGACTGGCAAAATACACTGTAACAATTTGGAACACAGAATATTTAGGTTAAATCAAATTCTGACATCTTTGGGAAGATTTAGCAAACTCGAAGGGCCTTCCCTGCAATGTAGATTCTTATTTGTCTGAAACTGTTTAAAAAAAACAAACAAACTGCTTGCCTCATTTTATGTTTTTAATTTTTCAAATTCTGTGCTTTTTAAAAATAGACACACAATATATTTTAAAGATTCTAGATTAGTACCTTGCCTTAGATAATATCATACCTCCATTTTACTTTTCAGGAAAAGAAGTGGTTATTTCAGAAAAAAAAATTAGGACGATGTTTATCATAGTTTAAGTGAACCAGTGTAAGTTTCTTGAAGACAGCCACTTGAAAAAGCATGTGTCCTCTTACATAAGCAAATGAAAAAAAATATTTGACCAAATGATTCAGATAATATTCTCATTACCTAATGGGGTAAATTTATTGTTTTAGTCCTTGGAAGCTGTCTACCTTACATGTGAGTGTTAGTTTAAAAGATCCTGAAACCTCATATTCTCTAGAAGAAACTGAATAGGATTTCAGCATGTCTCCAAAGAAACAAAGTGCTGTGGTTACTGAAAGACAGGAGTCTCTTCAGGTTTTGCTTAGTATCCAAGTCTTTGCTTACAAATAGTAAGCTGGAAACTTTAGGCAGCATTAATTTAGAGCAGAAGGCTGGACATTATTTCTTGAAATCTGTCTGATTCTGGCTTGGATTTGTCTTTTGGGCACTGTCCACAAAGAGTGGTTGGTCTCTTGTCACTTGTATTTGAATCACCTGGGGTATTTTTTATAATGCAGGTATCTGATGCCAAACAGATAACTATGGAGTTAGAATCTTTGGTTGCAAAGTTTACCAATCAAAACTTTAAATTAATTCCCTAGTCAATACTTAAGAACAACAGACTTTGATAGCCACTTCTCTTATAGCTTCAGAAAGTAAATCTGGGTCTTGGTGGAGTCTGTGATTATTTCCAACAATATGGGCAGTTGGGAAAAATGAACATAGTGCCTCTTTGAGAGCCACTCCTACTAGTGGGCTGAATGGTAACCTGAAAAAGATATGTCTATGTCCTAAACCCTGGAACCTGTGAATGATATCTCATATGGCCAAGGATGTAATTAAGGTAAGGATCTTGAGAAGACCATATTATCCAGGTGGGCGCTAAATGCCATTATAAGTATTCTTAGAGAGTGAGGCAAAAAGAAATAACTCAGACACGCAGAGGAGAAGGTGTAATGAAGACAGAGCAGCGAAAAATGTGGCCACAAGTCAAGGAATGTCCATAGCGGCTGAGAGCTGTAAGAGGCAAGCAATGGGCTCTTTCCAATGGAAGTGCATCTCTGACAGCACCTTAATTTCAGAATCCAGACCTTGGCCTCCAGAATTGTGAGAATAAATTTTATTGTTGTTAGCTACCTAGTTTGTGGGACTTTCTTACAGCAGCCACAGGAGACTTCTATACAACTTCTGCTACCTAAACCAAACAAGGACTTGCTCAGAACTCACATTTTAATAAAAAAAATATCATTAAGGACCTCTCATGTACCGGGGACGTAGCAGGCGCATAGGTCTTAAGGCATGTCCCTGGTCTCATGGAACACAGTGATTTGTTTCCTTGGATCCTGTCAGTCAACCCCACTCAGAAACAAGGCCCAAAATGTAGAAGATCTTGACTTTTTTACCTACCATGGACCCTGACACATAGGAGGTCCTTCCAAAATTTTAGATGTCTGAATAAATGAAGCAAACAAATTAATTCTTAATGACATATTATAAAGTATAGGGAAGAAAAGGAGGAAACAAATTAATACACTATAGTATTTAAAAGTTTGGTCCTAGATTTAGACTATCTAGTTTTGAATACTAGAGCCTCTGTTTATAAGCTGTGTTGTCCTTAAGTAAGTTACCTCACATTTCTATGGTTTAATTTCCTCATATAATACATTATTTATAGGTGTGTTAAGAATATTAAATAATGTAATTCACTTAAGATACTTCGCTGAGCATCTGCAGCACAATATACACTTGTTTATATGTGTATGATTATATATACATGTGTGTGTGTGTGTGTATGTATATATGTAACATGGTAGTGAGGGAAGCCCCCAAGGAGGTGATGGCTGAGTCCCGATGGATGGAAAAAGCAGCCTTACGATAGGTTATCTCTGGTTTATGGCATGGCAGATGTGAAGACTTTAGGTGGGGAGGGGTTTTATATGTTTGGGAAACTGCAAGGAGGACTCAGTGCATAAAGCACTGCAAGAAAGTGGGCAGTAGCACAAATGGGGTGGAACAGCAAGTGGGCAGTGGGCCATGCCAGGGGCTTTGCATTTGATTCAAAGTGCCATAGGAAATTATTGAAAGCTTTGGAGCTGAGAGTCAACTGCTACAGTCAATCCTTTTGTTTTTGTCACTCACTTTGACTTTGACTTTTGTGTGGAGAAAAGGCAGATTTGGAGGATGTTAAAGGAACTGGAGGTCAAGAAAGGAAATGTTCTTGCAGTAGATGAGGGAGAAGTGGTGGTGTCTAGGCTCAGGAGGTTGGTTCTGGGAGTGAAGAGGGCACAAAGCATTTGATACATAGTTTGAAAGCAGAAGGGACAGGACTTGCTCATGGGTCAGATATACCTTCAGAGAGAAGGGAGAAAAAAGGAATGTCACACTCTCGGGGTTCTGGCTTGAGAAAGTGTATGGACGGTGATGTCATTTACTGGATGTGAAGCCTGAGAGGAGAATGGGTTTTACGACAAAATCAAGAATTGCGTTTTGGACCTTCACGTAGTTGGATATGTGAAAGTGAAACTCAGAGAAGTCTATGAGAATGTAAATTTGGAAAAGTAGTAAAATATAAATGTCAATGAAAGCTATGGGAATAAAGAAAGAGAATCTAGAAAAGAGAGAAGGATGGGGGAAGCCCCGAAGGATCTCCGATGTTCCCCTCTCAGGGACAGAAGGAGCAGCCAAGAAACAGGTGGGGAAACATTGGAGGTCACTAGAGGAAAGAACACATGGAGAACAGACTGAGTTTATTGCTGCTGAAACGTGGAGCAGTTTCAGTGGGATGGTGGGAGGGGAGCCAGGCTGTGGTGGAATGTTCAATGAAAAGGAGCTCGGGAAGTATGTCAGACGACTCTGCTACCAGAGAAGGAAAACCGAGAAACTGTATTGCAGCTGGTGGGAGACTATAAGGTCATGGGAAGCTGTATTTTATTTTACTTTATTATTGTATTATTTTATTTATTTTATTTTAGACATGACATGCATCATGTTTATATGTTAATGTGAAGAGTTTGGTGAGAAGAAAGAGGCTGATGATGTAAAAAAGAAAAAGGACCACTGAGAATGTAAAGCCCTTGAGTTGGTGGGGGGATTTGTGATGCACAGCACACGTGGAGCATCCCCTTGACAATGGAGAGATACTTAATCACCTGAGACAGAAGGAAGGAATGGGGAGATGTTTACACTGGTAGGTTAAGGTATTTGGACATGGGAACACATGGAAGCTCCAGGCTGATGGCTCCTGATTTGCTCAAAGTGTAAGATTACCAGTTGAAAGTGGTGAAGAGAGATAAAAAAAAATTATGAAGTCATCTTTTATTAGAATGAACTAATGAGTATTGTAGAGAAACGCAGTGACACTGTCGGGCAATTCTGGAAGTCTGCTTGAAGTTGGTTATTATCAATTTACAGTGACTTGTCCTCAAGTTATGTGATCCATGAGAGTAAATAATATTACTCGGCTCTTCCACAGTCAGGGTGGCCAAGAAAATGTAGAGGAGGGGAAAAGCTACAGTAGAGTTGAGAATGTTTGCAAGGAGGCCAGTGTGATAAGGAACCATGAAATCTATGAAAGTTTAGGAGAAAAGTAGAGACAAGAGCAGGTGATGGATAGAAAAGAAGCAAGAGGACAGGCAGCTGGATAAAACAGATTCTTTGTTTCTGAGGGATACTTTAGCACGTGAGATAGTTGGACAGGGAGTTAGAGCTGGAGGGTGGGAAGCCCAGTGAGTGATTTAAGTTGTTGCTGCCATTTTTGTGAATGGCAAGGTCTAGGGATGGACCATGATGAGTGTGTGTGATTGAGAAGAAGTGAAGAGAAAAAGCACTGGAGATGAGGGGTCAAGGGTCTGAGAGCCAGAGTTGGATGGGTCTTCATGAGGATATTGCAGCTTTAGAGAATGCTGGCAAGCATAGGGATGGAGAGGAATCATCCAGGAAGGTGTAGATAACAATAATAGGGGAGCAAAAGGTCTGTGCAGCCAGATGTTATAACTCAGTATAAGGAGGAGCAGTAATTACCCAGAGCAAAATTCATTTCTCCTCCTGACTCTGAGGTACAGCGTGCATAGGATATAAATGTCCTCTCCTTAGAAGGTTGTAAGTGTGTGCATCCCTTGGTCTTTAGAGGCACCAGAAGTGGTCTTGCTGAAGTGGTCCAGGACACTTTTCACAGTGGAATGGGAAGAAGGCAAATTGTGAGATGCACTTCAGTGTTATTCGATCCAGTCAGTCAGAGAAGCAGCAGGCATTACCCTGACAGTGGGAGTAGGATGATGTTTCATGAAGTCCCCGAGGGTCAAGGAGGCAGGCTAAATGGTATGTGTGCCCATACAAACTGCCTGGTCCATATATTTCCTACTGCAGCCCTTTTCAGTAGGTTCACGTCATAGCACCTGTGACAAGGGGTGGGGGGAGCCTGATTAGGCTATGCTTCTGGCAGTTTGGTCTTAGAGCTGATGGCAGAGAACACTTCGGTGGGATTATCTAAGGCTCTTGAGTTGGAGACAGGTTAAAGGGCCTGGCTGCAAGATGGCAAGAGTTTGGCTTGTCACTGCTGCTCTGGACTGTGTTCCAGACTACCTGCCCTCCCCTCAATTTCAAGGGCACTGAGACCTAAGTGAGTGAAGACCTCTGAAGCCAGGTTACCTGGTTCAAATTCTGTCTTGCTACTTACTAGTTGTGTCATTCCTTACTTTCCATATAAGGGGCTTCACTAAAAGGGGGATAATATCACTTAGTTTCTGACTCTTCAATGAATGTTAAATCAGAAAAGCTTATAACAGAACATGGCATAGAGTAAGTACCATGTAAGTAGTTATTGTTATTATTGTTTTTCTAAATTCACTCTGTAACTGAGGCAGAAACTATTCTCTGGACTTAATGACACCAGTGGTTTTCAAACTAAGTTTCTTAAAACATTAATGTACCTAAATGGTTAATTCAAAATATATACCAAATTTACCTTAACTATTTTTTTAAAACTTATAAAAAATTAACATAAACTCAAATGTCCCATATATGAAACTTTATGTATTAGTACATTTATTAATTTTACTGCCAGATAAACCTATTTTTGTGTAGATCGTGGAATAAACTCTTTCCATAATTTCTATTGAATTAAAAATCATTACAAGGTAAATTTTAAAACCTATTATATTTACTCAATAAATATAATAAATACAGATACAAATACAGAAAAAAATAGGCAATGATGAGACTAATATAAGATTGTAACCATATTTCTAATGTTTGTGGCTTTGAACTAGTTTTTCATTGTTTTCATCAGTTGATTTCTAACTAAATGTTATGTATTTATATTTATAAAATAAAATCACTCTAATAATATACCACCTTTTATCTAGTCTTATCTTTTGGATCCAAATAACACTATTTTTGAAGCAAAAATTTCCACTGCTTATACAAACACAATTTTTGAAGCTATGGGTTACATCATTGCTACCGTCACAATCTGAGGGGACTGAATGAATTCAGAAACATACGCTAAGTTTATACTTAAAATGCCGTCGCCTGGTGAAACTCAGGCACATTGAAGCCCTGTGAGATATCTGACTTGTTTTCTTGTACTGGAATTTGTTTTTTAATTCCAGTTTGAATCTTTTCAATAGGTGGGAAGAACTTTCTGGATGAGAAGAATAAATATTACTTGATGTTAGCCTATGACCCGAGTGATTAAAGAGTAGGGCCTCCATTGAACACAATAACTTAGAATGTACCTGAACAGCCTGAATATTTGAACAACAGCTTGTGCTCTTGGTGGAGGTATTGTTCCCCTTACAAACATGTTGACTTTTCCAAGTAGGGGAATACCAGCAACTGCTTAGCACAGTGTTGAATAGTGTACCTCTTTTCCTAAGGCCCCGCGATGCTGTTTACTTCTGCTTCCTATAGATGCTGACAGGTGCTTGCTAGGAGCTTGTGGGACATCGCTTACTGTTTCCAAGAAGCCCCCTTAGAACTCACTGCGAAACCTCCGAAGGATTATTCACAAGGACCATCTAATGAGGAGAGTATCCAAGACTCACTGTTTTGGGGAAATGCAAAGGGCACTAGGTGAACCGTCTGCAGAGTAATAGGGACAGTCTTGCAGGAAGATTAGCCAAACATAAAAAAAATCAATTTTTATGGCCCTCTCACTCCACCATCACACAAGTGGTTATCACATAGGTGCTCTTTGATCAGTGGGTGAATGTTGGAGGTGTGTGGGAGTAGAGACAATTATAGTTGTACACAGTCATCATGTTCTCTGATTCTGCCCTTCCTTTATTAGAATGAGATTTGGCAGGTTGTTCCAGAAATAACCTCTCTAAGCTCTGCTTTCATCGCCACTTCCTCACCTTTCCCTAAATTTTCCAGCCCCCAAATCATACTCTCCACACCCAAGGATAGAAATAGAACCTGCAGACATTTTAAGAAGAGGGTCTAATTACCCTGCCCCCACCCTCCTTCATTAATTCAGAAGCAACCCATACCTTAAGGTTGAATTCAATTTACTTACATCAGAGAGGTAGGGAAGTAAATGAAAGCAGGCAGGAGGCACATTCTAAATAAAACAGATTGGTGAGGATGGGCAGATTTCATTTTTTAAAAACTACAGGAATTTCAGAAGGTGGGATTTCAGATGGGGGCAGTGTGTGACAAAGTCTAAAGCTAGTGTAAGGCAATTGGCTAGGGGTAAATTTTACAAGACCTCATAAATCTCACAGAGATTCTGCAAGTTATTCTAAGGGTGACAGGGACCCTTGATTTTCTCTCTAAAAATCACAGGGAAATGTAAGGGAAAAAATGTGTTATGGTATTGCTTGATAATTTTGCTTTTTAAGAAAGGCAGCTCAAAAAAACTGATATAGATTTTCAAATTTTGATTCATTTGTAAAATTATCCTTCCCTCTCTCCTACTCTCTTTTCCTTCTTCCTTCCCTTTCTCTCCTCCTTACCTCCTCCCTGCTTTCCCCCCTCTCTTCCTTCTTTCCTTCTTTCATTCCTTTTGTTTTTCTCTCTGGCTTTCCCTTTTTCTTTTTTATTTCTTTTCTTCTTTCACCCCCATCTCACCACCCCTTCTTTCTTTTCGTTATTTTTCACTGCCAGCTACTAAATAAAAACCTGCCCCCTTCCCAGGGGCGTGTGAGCAGCGGCTGCTCTCTGCCGTCCCCACGGACTCGATGTCCATCCCTCCTGCCCTGCTGACTGAAGTGTGTGTTTTATTGGCCCTGCTATTCTTGGCAAAGAGGCCAATAAAATGGAGATAATAAGTCCCAAATCCCAGTCTGCAGGGCAGCTTCGCCTTGTCAATGAGAGATTAAAAAATAATGACTGGGGCCTTGGCAACGGGGGCTGCAGCCAACTTTAAAAAGTCCGGATCACACCATCTGGGCTTTTTCTTCTTTATTTTTAAGGCTTTTTTTTTTTTTTTTTTTACTCTAATCTTCCATAAGGTCTTGAATTTCCCTCATTAAGTTTTATGGTTTGGAAACAAAAAGGAAAAAGTAGGTATATGATTCTTGACTCCCCAACTTAATCATTGAAGAGTCCCCTCTGAGGTCATCAGATTACAATTAGATTGCACGGTGTCAAAAGCAAACAGAGTAGTTTTGCCTTTGAGTTCAAAACCTATGAGAGCTTCTGTTCCCCAATTCCCTTTCAGGGGCTTGGCAGAGGAGCCTGCACCCTCTGGCCACTTTTCCCAATGTGAATTTCAATATCCCCAGAGCACCAGTTCTCAGAATTAGCAATTTCTACTCAACTGCTTATGCGCTGGGTGGGTGAGTGCCGTCTCCTGTTGAAAGTGCCCATGACCCTCACTATTATGCGAGTGTTTAGAGGATGGCAAAGCCCAAAAAACATTTCCCCAAACATTCCTATTTCTTTTCTGAATTGTGAAAGTTTCACCCCTGAAAAGAAATGATTGCATTCTTCACTAGGCTGTGTGTAGGCCAAACTAGGAGTTTGAAGTTTCCTTGAAAGTTTCCTCCTTCCTTCATTATTGTCCCCATTCCATCCTGTATTCCATTTCAATGCAATGCTTTACTTTTCCTGCCAACCGGAAGCCTGAAATGATGTGTTCTATATGGTGTAACCGATTAGCTCAGAGGGGGAGCCAGATTTCAGGGGTCAAAGGACTTACCCACCAGGATTAGGGGCCCTGAGTTAAGTGGCTGATAATCGGAGAGAAAGATTCAGGGTAGAAATGTCATGATAAAACATCAGATTGAGGGAATGAAGCATAAGATCCAACAAAGACACAGGTTTGGGGGCAGGTCAAACTAAAGGGAAGCGTATCAAACCATGTCACAGATCAGGATCCCAAATGGAGGAACTGTGTGGGCCTAGCAGCCTTCATGTAGTCCCTGTGGTCATTCTCTAGCGGGACCACACCTGGCAGGTTCCGAGGGATTGGATGCATGGTTTGTTGCCTAGTTCCACCAACCTGGTCAACTGGTGCCAGGGAAACCTGCCTGTATGGTGGCCTCTTGTTCAGTGACTATTAACAGCTCAGATAATGGCCTCAAAATTTAAACATTTCCATTGCATGGCAAAAAGCTTGAACTGCCTCCCATGAAATATAAGGTTCTGCAGGATGGGCCTTCTTCGTCTCACATCACACTTCTTAAGCACACACCGCACTCCTGTAGAATGAGTCTCTGCTTAGTTCCGGAGAACATCCGCCACACAGCTGCCTCAGAGCCGTAGCAGGTGTGTCTCTCTGCTGGAGCTCGCCTCTCCCTCTTTACTGCGCCATTGGTCTCTGTTAAAACCTCTAAAGTAAGTTAAAACCCCAGGTTTAACTAAGTTAAACACCTGCCTCTGCCAAATCATTTTCTATTCCAACACCTTCCTTGTGTTCTTTAGGCAAATTGTACCCCGATTTGTAAGTACATATATATTTTTCACTTGTCTTTTTCTTTTTTTCTTTCTGCTACCACACTGGAATAGAAACCCTCTGACCACAGGTCTAAGAATCTGTCTTTCATTAACGTATCTTCAGACTCTAGCCTTCTCTTAGGTCTCATTTTTAATAAAAGAATAAATGAATGAATAATTTGCTCTTCTTTTATTAAGAGCCTGGAAATATAGTCAGAATGTCTGCTGGGAAGCTATACAGGCACCATTCTGTTCTCATATCTTAACTGCCTTGCTAACACTGCTTGCTAGCCCCGTTATGATGCACAAAGACCATTAGCTGAAGATATTGCTTTGTTTAAGGAACACATCCAAGCAAGGCAGAATGCAAAGGATATTTCTCTTTAAAAAACAGTCAGCCTAAGAATAAAATAAATATTGCAGGAGAAATGGCAGCAAATTATCTAGATTTTCGACTTCAGCTCTCCAGTTCCCTGAAGATCCTTTCCCCTCTGCTAATGGATTAGCTCTAATGGCCCACCATAATGCAATAGCAGAAAACTTGTTGGGTGGTAAATATCCAACCTTCTTTTCTAAAGACACCGGGGGAAGGAAATCATGCTCTGAAATGGAGCCAGCGGTTACACTTGCCAGGCTGAGAGTTACAAGGGCCGCCAGGCCTCCTGCTTCAGGGCAGAAGTTGGTCACCAGCTGGGCTCAGAAGAGATTGCTCCAAGCCCCCTGCCCTGACATCGCACAATTAGGTGCATTTTAGTGAGGACTTTTGCCTCTTTCTCATGCCATTCCACGCTAGCTACTCTCAGAGGCAAGATCCTGGGCTGGATGGACCATTGGTCTGGGTCCACTGGGGCAATTCCTGTGCTTTGATGGTTTTAAACAACCTTGCTGAGAGATAAATGGAATTCTAAGAGGATTTTGAGATAAATTCCCACAGCTCTAAAGACAAAAACATTTGACTCCAGTTTTGATATAAGCAGCAGCCCCAACTATTTAAGGTTGTTTGCTTCATTTAGTTTCTCAACCATCTCTGCATGAACTAAAGGATGCAACTTGCTTGACGTACAGTAATTTCTCACCTGGTCCTCAGAACGAACATCTTCACCAGGGCCCCTGCAAGCTGGTTCATCTGTAGAAGTGGCCATAGGTGAATTTTTTTAAATTTAAATATTTTATTGTTTATGCCATTACAGTTGTACCAATTTTCCTCCCTCTACCCTGCTCCACTCAGCCTGTCACCCCACTCCCACAGTCAATCCACACAGCATTGTCCCTGTCCATGGGTCATTCACACACGTACTTTGACTAATCCCTTCACCACTCAACCAGTCCCTTCTTCCCCTTTCCTCTTACAGCTGTCGGTCTGTTCCACATTTTTATGTCTCTGGTTCTATTTTGTTCATTAGTTTATTTTGTTCATTAGATTCCACTGGATGAATTTTTTCTTTGGATGCTTTTCTATCCATGATTCTGCTCCCTCCTCGAAATTGTACTGTGTATTTAAGTTCAAATATCCCTATTGACACATAATTTTCAGTTAGTGCTCTTTCATATGAATGCTGGCATGGTTTAATATGAAAAAAATGGTTTTTCACTGAGTGATTTTTGTTAGGCATTTGAAACCTATGTGAAACTAGATTTTTAAGCCCAACTATACAAGATATCCCATTCTGGTTAACCTTGCTTTGTGACCCTAAGTTAATTAATTCAACATCAAAGTGGGTGGGGTACTGCTGGCAATGCCTTCTTTCACAGAGATAAGATGACATTCTAATACCAGAAAACTGTCATTCACTCCTAGGTCTATACCCAAGAGAAATGAAAATATACATCCATACAAAAATGTGTACATAAATGTTCATAGCAGCATTTTATAGAATAGTTCCCTCCAAAGAAAGGAAACAACCCATATGTTCACCTATTGATGAATGGGACAAGCAAAATTTGATATATCCACACAATGGAATATTACTTGATAAGGCAAAGGATATAAGTGCTGATACACACCACAATGCGATTAATCTTGAAAACATTACACTAAGTGAAGTAAGTCATATGTAAAAGGCACATAAGGTATGATTTTATTTATATGCAATGCCCACAGTGGTCAAACCTATAAATCTGTGGTAGGGACAGAAAGTAGGCTAACGGTTGCTTGGGCTGTGGGAAGGAAGAATGGGGAAAGACTATTAAGGGATACAGATTTTCTTTTTGGGAGGTTGGGAAGGAGGTGGTTCGGAAATTCATAGTAGTGATGCTTGTGTAACTTTGTGAACATAGTAAAAATCACTGAATTGTATGCTTTAAAAGGGTGAATTTTATGGTATGTGAATTATATCTCAATAAAACTGCTAAAAACTATAACATAGTCAGTAAGCAAGGAAATAGAAAACAGAAATGTTAGGTAGTGGAATGAGCTCCATTTAACCAGTTGGAAAATGACCTAGAAAGAGGTGCTATTTTAGATTAGGGGGTCAGAATGGCCTCTCTGAGATGACATTGATTTGAGAAATAAAGGAGGAAAAGGATCCTGTTATGTGAATTTTCTGGAGGAGGTGCAACACAGGAAGAAGGAACATACTTTGCATATTTAAAACCTTCCAGGAGGCCAGCGTGGTTGGAGCAGAGTGAACAGTGGAAAGAGAAAAATTCAAAATCAATTCGGAGATGTTGCAGAGGCCAGTTCTAACAGGGCCTTGTAGAACATGGTACAGAGTGTTTATTTTACTTCAATGGGAAACCAGTGGTGGGATATAATCTTATTCGCTCTTCATAAAGACGACCATTTCTGCTGTATAGGGCGTGGATTATAAATGCAGAAACTGATTAGGAGTCAAGTATTTTGCAACAGAGATAAGGGAGCTTAGACCCAGTTGGGAGCAGAGAAGCCAGAGGCAGGTGGATTTAGAAATGTTTAGAGGTGGAGCAGACAGGAATGAAATAGATTCATGATTCAAAAATCTTTTCATGCTTGTAACAGAAAGCTAAACATACATTTACAAAGACATGCACAAGATTTCGTAACTGCACTATTGTTAATTGCCCCCAAAGAGAAATTAGCCAAATGTTCACCAAGAGTAGCATGGCTAAACACATTGTGAGGTAGACACACAGTGAAATACTATATCTGCAATGAGAATGAACAAATATTAAGGGGAGGGAACAAGACACCAGAGTTCAGTATTATCTCATGTGTGCAATGTTTGAAAACTGGCTCCAATAATGTATAGTATTAGAAGCCAGAATGTTGGTTACTGCTGCTGGGGTGGTAACAGAAAAAGGGCACAATGGGAAATTTCTGGGGGTGTTAGTAAAGTTCTAAATTTTTTTTATCTGGGTGCTAGTTACATGGATTCTTCTGGTTTTGAAAATTCATTGAGCTGAGCACTTAATTTTCTACTTTTCTGTGTGTATATTTTATATCACTGTAAAGTTAAATAATGGGCCCAAATTGACAAGTCAATATTTATTAGAATTTGTGGTCATTTCTGCTTCTAGACTCAAAAAATCCCTGACATTAGATTGATTCGAATCCACAGCACGTGGGAAATGTTTGAGAGTTCACAGCGACTATCGTCCTCATGTGAGAATATGACATGACTGCAGAAAGCCAGTGTATGCACTTTGGGTTCCATTAATAATGGAACGTTAATGCCTTGTGATTGTTCTTACATCTCCCCAGTCACCCTTACCATTTTTCTTGGTACGTATATTTCGAGGCTTAGGGATCTATTTGTGAGTACCTTGTAAAAGACTCTTGATTTAGGAGTGGAGCTTTAAATGTTTTAATAACTTTAGTTATCTATTCATTTATTTCCTTCTTTTTAAAAAAATTTAAAAAATTTACTTTTACAGGGGGAAGGGAGAAAGAGAGGGAGAGAAACATCAGTGTGCAGCTGACTCTCATGTGCCTCCTACTGGGGACCTGACCCGCAACCCAATCATTTTCCCTGACTGGGAATCGAACAGGCAACCTTTTGGTTTGCAGGCCAGCACTCAATCCACTGAGCTCCACCAGCTAAGGCTCCTTCTTTTGTTTACTTAACACAGAGAGTCTCTAGAATATGCAGGTACTATATTGGTGCTATGTACACAGAGATGATAAAGACATTGTCTGGAATCACAGGGCAGTCCTGTTTTAACAGAGGTAAGACAGGTAATTGGATAACTATAACACACAATGGCGAAGAGCAATGAAGTCTGGTGTTCATGATAATTTGAGATCAGAGCAATGGTATCTAATGTCCTCTAGGATTCTATTTTACATTTGACTTATTCCTCTATTGCAGGATTGATTGAACTATCATCATTCCCATTTTACAGATGGGAAACTTTTGGACAGAAAGTAAGGAATTTATCCAAGGTCACCAAGCACAGGCCATGGTTTTTCTCAAGGCTTTGTCTTGTGTCTTTGCTCTTCCTGCGGGACCAGCGGGCCTTCCCAATAATCCTGAGCATGTTGTTATCTCCTTGGAAACAAATACACAAAAACTCCCTATTGATTGTTTTATCAGTTTTTAGCAGATAAGAATTGACGCTGACAGTCATTCAAAGTATTAGCTCTTTGTGAGGCAGTTTACTATGCTTGTAACCAGACAGTGCTTAGGGAACCCAGAGATCCAGCAGGTTTTACTGTAAACACTTGGAGTCAATGCAGTATCCTGTTCTTCATTCACGATGGATCAGGGCTGCAAGCATTGTAAATGACTGCGTTCATTTTAAGTACAGTTTGAGATCCCAATTCCGCTCATCAGCAAACAAAACAGGAAAGAAATTGTGAGTAAGATTGACAATAGTTCCGGGCTTTAAGGCCATTTGGGCCCAGGAGACTATACCTTAGAATATTACTACTTTTCTTCCTAGAGTCATAGTGACCTTTCCATTTTTATCTGCGAGCACAATATTTCTCAGACTCTTAGTTGAGAAACTCTCTGATCAAACAAAGTTATAGTATGAAATAGAATCAGTAGTACTCTAATAAAGTGGAGCTGGGGTAGGAAATTAGAATTTTGTCTCCTTGAGCCTCACCTTCCTCCAATAGACAATTAGGTGGTAGGAATGGGGGTTCAGAGGAACTGGTAGGTTTTTATGGAGCTCAATTCATAAACTTTGTAAAACCAATAAACAGGAATTCTAAATTTTCTTAGAACTACAATCTTCACTCTATATATTTCATTCTATAGAGCTCATTTGCTCAGTATTCTAGACTCTCAAAGTACTTTTATATACTTTGTGCCATTAGCTACCATTCAAATCAGCATCTTGATTAAATGGTTTATATACATCATCTCATTTAATCTATCCCTGGTCTCTGCTGTCCCTAGGGTGGGGAGGTTGCCCTAAAACAGGCTGGGCTCAACTCAGGCCACTGCTCTCAACTCAGTGGCCTCCTGCATCCCCCCAAATCAGAGGAAGGTCAGGGCATCATCCCACAGGCCTCCCTCTGACTAATCCCGTCATGTCACTGAATACATCTTATCATGGTCACTATAGGTTGTGCAGAAACGTGATAGGAGGTCTCCCACCAGGGCCCCAAAGGTGGGCCAGGGTAGAAGCTGCCCGACTTCAGCATCATTCCCCTGGAATTATGAAACTCGTTTCTTCCCTGGAAGAGGATCCTATGTAGTGGGAAATCGAGCACAGAGCCTACCCTGTAGCTCTTCCTCTTCCCTTTTTAAAAATAATCCCTGCCTGCAAAGACAGGCTGCCCTGGCCCCCCATCCATCCCAGCTCACCTTTCACAGGGCTCTATCCCTCAGATCCTGGGCCCACTCTGTTAAATGAAAGCCAAAACAATTTAGGAATTCCTGTCAGGAGGCCATTCCACTGTGGCTACTGTTGTCTTCTCCAGCCTCCCTTTCCTCTACCCCACTGTCCTGGTGCCTCGGGAGCCTGGTCAGTGACTCTCAAAATTTAATATAAAATAGTGACTTCTGGGATCTGTTATATGTGCTGACAGCAGGATGTCTCCATAGAGTTTAACTCAACAGGCAAGTGTTAGAGCCCAAGAATCTGCATCTTCAATAAAGATACTCCCTCTTCCCTCCCAGCTCTTTTCTAATCGGGTTGACTCTTATGTGTGACTTTATAGTCAAACTTTGAGAAGCACTGTTAAGTCCAGGAGAGCCACTGTCATTACATTTATAAGCAACTCTCTCTGTTTGGGGGAATTTTTATTAAATAATGTTATAGACATATAAATACAGACAAACACTTTAGTTCATTCAGGAAAAGAGTCAACTCTGTTAAGTGAATTTACACCATGCCACTAGGCTTACCATTTCAAATTTAGTGCTTGGACTGGGGAATCAAGATAAATTGATAAAATTAATTAAATAATTTCCAGTCTCCTCTTTTCACTTTGGTGCTATAAAAATGAATATCATATTTTGGAGCAATCTCAAGTTATAGAGAACCAATATAGTAGCACTTAATGCTTTGTGGTTTACCTGCCCAAAGAAAGTCTTTGCTCTGCACAGCAGGGGCAGCTCCAGCATCACCGTACAAATCAGAGTACAGAACAGGTTGTAACTCTGCTTAACTGAGGAAGACCCCGGTCAGAACCTAAACCTTCTCCTCTGACCACTTCTCTAAAGTAGGACATAGACCAAGATCAGCAGCTTACCTGGCAATTTGGTTAAATATGATGTTGGTTTGACATTTTACACTTAAAACAATATGATTTTAATTCAACTTTCTTTTCTTTAACCAAATAAGTGTACTGGATAATGCAAGCCTACTCTATGAAAAATCATCATCCTCACTAAGAAAATGACATTTCTTAATTTTGTTGACATGTCTTTGCTTTGTCAAAGCAATGACAACTTTGGGGTAAAACTCTAAAAGCAAGTGTGTTAGAGAGTATCTTATTTCTTCACTGTCACCTTCAAAGACATTACCAGAAGAAAGTATCCTTTATAGCTCTTGGTTAGAGAGATTCACTCTGCTAATAGCATAGAAGGATCAAACCTACAACCTTAGATTGGAATTTACCCTGTGTTCACACTGTATGTTCTGTTGCCAGAAGTTCGAAAGACTAAAATTATCATACGTTTAATGGGGATCATTTAATCCATTTCATTTCTTGCAGATAGAATGTCTTGAAATCCTCATTAAGGGATCCATAAGAAATTTCCTTTCCAAAAGAGAGTTCTTCATGTAAGAAACCAGTGGTTGTTAAAGTTTGGGTACAGGACCAGGTGTGTCACATCATTCTGTACCTTAGCCGAATTGCCTGCATTTCAATAAATATCAGGGAGGTGTAGAAAGTGCATTTGATGAGACGTTAGATGTAGAAGTACTTCCTGCCACTTAGAAAGTGTGACCTTGAGAAAAAAGCTTCTGTACTTTAACTCTTATTTAGAATAGCAGCATTTAAGAGTATTAAATTTTGATTCAGTAGAACTAGATGCAAGCCACAATTTCTGCCACTTACTTCCTATGTGATCTTGAGAAAATAGCAAAAATAGCTCAAATTTTTAAAGGTGAAATTTCCTCACTCGTAAAATGGGAATAATAATTGTAGGTACCTCGTAGTGCTGTTGAAATAACTAAATTATCTATGTGTAAGTGCTCAGAAGAGTGCCTGACATAATTTTCAGCAAAAGTTAGCTAGTTGCTGTTTCAGAGGTTATAGCATTCTCTGTAAACCTGGAATAATAGATCACCTTGCTTCATTTCCTTTTTGTTTTATATAAATAATCAACTATATAAGTAAATGTGTTTTGGAAACTGTAAAGAGCTGCATCATTGCAACTGTTTTTTCCTTTCAGTGTTTGTATTGAGGCTACTTGGCAGAAGTAACTTTGTCACAGATGCTGTGGGGCTCCCAAAGAGAAAGAAAGATGTAGTAACTATTCAGTTATGCTGGGACCCAAGACAAGAATAATACAAGGATACCCAGAGAACAATGTCAGGAGAGGGTCTGATGTGAGAATGACATGTAGGTTAAGGACTAGATGCCACTTCTGTTAAAGGAATCACAGTGGTCTCAGGGGTAATTAGAATTATGTTCTTGGGATTGAGAAGAGGGATGAGGGTGAGGAGGCCCAAGAAAACAAGGACCAAGGCAAATAAGTTGTTTTCTGTGGAGATAGCTGGTATGGGTCTTCTACATCTACCCTGAGATTGTATGAGCAAAATCGTGGCATCACGATAGTGGAGTTTTTCCTCTTACCAAGTTTTAGTTACTATTCTCATTCCCTCCTTTCAAAATCTTTCTATTTTTGCTTGTCCAGTCTCCCTGAATCCTCTTAATTTGAGATTTAGAGAATGCTACCTTAGTGGGCATTAATTCAGTGTTTTGGGGAGTATTTGCAATTTAAAACCTTCTCTCTGGGTAAAAATTCCAAGGACTGAATTGATTATGGCAATGTTTTAGAAAACAATGACAATTGGCCCCAAGTACTTTACTGATGCTGCTCAAGTCATAGGCGTCCAGAGAAGTATGTATCTCTTTATGCCAGAGCCCAGCTTTCCTTAGCGTGGAGGGAAAACGAGAACAGGAAGCTGTAGCACCAAGTAGGACTTTGCTATGGAGCCTTTTCTTATTGCTGATTAATAAATAAGGTCAAAGTTACTTGGTTAAAAAGAAAACTCTCATGTAAATTTCAGTAAGCCTTTGGCCATGTGACTCATTGCATTCTCCCACATTCAGAATTCATTTTCTTCCTTACCTATATTTGATTTCAATTAAAAAAAAAAGACAGCTTGCTTAATCTTTGCCACAAACTGATATGGTGTATACCTGAGTGAATGGGACAATTTTCCTTATAAATTATGCATAAAATTCTCAACTGCCGCCTCTCTCTTAGAGACTCAAAAGAAAATTCAATTTCTCTCAGCTTATTTTTTCATGGTTCTTGGGATATTCATTTCAGATTTTCCACTCATTTTTATAAATGTCTTATTTATTCAAGCTCTTCATAGAGGAAAGTAATGCTGTGCATTGCTGATTTTATTGCTCTGGACAGGTTACAATATCTTCTCCAAAGCCAACACACTAATTGATTTTAAAGTTTCTGTAAATGTTGGAAAGTCTTCTTGCCACACACTTAAGAGGAGGACGTGTGGTATACTGGGGGGACTCTGGCCCTACTAAGGAATGGGACACCCCAATTGTAGTCTATCCTCTCTCCTTTCCTCACCCTGGGAATGTCTCTGGGCCTTAGCTTTCTCCATCTACAGTGTGGCAACACCTTAACTGCCCTAAGGCACTGAGAGCAGAAGGGCATTGGAGCAAAAGTTCAATCTTATGTGTAAGGCTTGTTCTAGAAAATTCTTCCATGGCTCCTCAGGAACTCCTTTAGATATCTGTCATGATCCTATTCATAGCTTCCCTTAACAGACATAGAACTACAGTGAGTACCTTTAGCCTTAAAAGCGAGAAGATAGCCGATTGATATCTTCTGCCTTGGTAGCCAATTGTCCTTTTTCATAGTTCTAGGTCATGGGAGACACTGGAGGAAGGAACTAATGGCACTGGGAAGGACTCTGTGCTGGATGCGAGGAGCCAGAAGTCACTGTTTACTGAATCGTCTTCACCTTCATTTGTGGCCACTGCTGACTTTACTTCCATTTTCCTTAATAAAATACCTTGCTATTTTATCGTTTTTTTCTCATTAACCATCTTCTGTCTTGGGCAACACCTATTCCTCACTTCAGGAGCTTTCATATTCTTAACTGCACAGTAAGCTACTTTGACCCCAGCTCACTGGAGATGCTATGCTCCATTCCTGTGTCATTTTTTGGTCTAGAGGTTCCAGAAAATCTGGATGATCACCTCACCAAGCTATGAACCGTCTTACCTCACCCCCTACCTTCCTGAAAAATAAATAAATACATAAATAGAGTAGCAGGCAAGGTAGAGCCATGGAAGTTATAAGGAATGTACTCAGTGCTATTTTAATTACTTGAGGCCAGTAGGGAATAAGATGCATCTTTCCAGGGAGAATCTAGGAGGCTTGGGACCACAGAAATGTGTCAAGTTAACGTACTGATTCACAAGCATTATAAGTCAAAAAAGTAAGAAAGAGAAGTCTAAGGATGGTGATGCTAGAGTTGGGACTTAAGAGTCATTAAGAGAAAAAAGAAGAGATGAAGAAACAGGTTTTAAAACAATCTAAACAAACTTGAATTTGAGTCTCAAAGAAAGTTAAAATTCTGTTCAGTGTGACATCACTTTTTTTGCAAATTAAAGGATTTAAAAGGATCTAATATGGCCATATCACCAGATAAATCTTTGGGGTCATGTTTTGCCCTTGGGGTTTTCATTTAAGTTAGTGTAATAGAAGGTGTACTCGGGCATCCAAGGACAGGATAGCTTTGCTCCATTCCATGATTGTGTTTTGCCTTTCCATGCTAGACAACTCAAAATTACCTTAACTTCTGGGTAAGTGTCCATTGTAAAGTGTGTGAACTAGGGAGCAGAAGAAACTAGTTTTGAGTCTGTGGGGCTAACCTTTCTGCACAGCCAGCACGGAGAGAGAGCTTGCCACACTGCAGAAACCCCAAGTTCCCTGGGGCACAGTCCCTACACAGGCAGGAGGAGGAAGCTGAACATGGAGGGAGCCTGTTCTCTGTAGTCCTTTGAATTCTGATGTTCTCTTAGTGTTTTACCTTCCGTGCTCACTGTGTGTAGAAATTCTGCCCTTGTATTCCTTAGATTCAGAAGTACTCTTCTACTTTCAAGTCTGCAAACATAAATAGAGCCATAAAAAGGAAATGGTTATTCTATTTTCCATGAATCAAGGAAGAGAAGAAACAATTTGAAGTTCAGTATGGAGGCAGTTAAGTCATATTTTAGGCAAGATTTCCCTGACAGGATTCCATGGTGTGAAATAGGGTTTTGGGAGGACAGCTGGAAAATGACAACAATATATGGTTCATCTTCATGGGACATTTGAGATGCAGACCTACTGGAGATAGAAGATAGTATAGGGGATGGACATCCAGGTAAAGGGCTAATTATTCACAAACCCAAGCAAAAGCAAAAGCAAAAGTAAAACAAAAGCCAGCTTCTGAAGTATTTTATGTTTTGAAGTTGGGGACCCTGATTTCTATCTTGAGGTTCTACAACTTCTCATCAGGTGTTGACATGTGCCTATAAGTATTTTTAAATGATTTGTTGAATTTGGATTTATTACCAGAAACAACCAATGATAAGTTACATCACTTTAAACAAAAAAATGAGTCCCGTGAGATGTCACTGATACTTGAGGCTCTCTGACGGCCCACCTTTCATTTGCAGGGCCCTCTTCTGTATGGCAACTGGGGAAGACTCTATGCTTAACATCCTCAAGCCATTTCCTCAAGGTTCAAATTCTATAGCCTCTCTGATGAATGCTTTTTGACTGGGGCAGGAGGCTTAGCCGCGTAATGGCGCTAACATTTTTCTGCCGCCTTTTAAGTCATAGCTCGGTGGTCTTGCCCTTTCCTATTTCATGGATTTGCTTTCTCCATTTGTTCTTAGTTGATTAGGAAACTGCTGAACACAGAACTTCTCCCTGTCTATAAATATCATCCAAGTTACACAGCACGGGGAGAGAGCTGCTATTTGTTTGGTTCACTGACTTCGGGACTTTTTGCAAATTAAAGGATTTAAAAGGATCTAATATGGCCATATCACCAGATAAATCTTTGGGGTCATGTTTTGCCCTTGGGGTTTTCATTTAAGTTAGTGTAATAGAAGGTGTACTCGGGCATCCAAGGACAGGAATTAGTCCTCGGTTAGTAACCAGATGCCGCCACGCGGGGGATGAGCCTCGTTTCTGAGTGTGCAGCTTTGCTTTGTATTTCGGGATTTCAAATTGTTATGCTCTGCTGTGCAACATGGTTTCACTTCCTAGAAGAGTTTAGGAAAGAAATTGCTGTTTTTAGTGACACTCTGTCACGTGGTTCCTTACTGAAAGATAGTGGGCTTTTGAGATGTAGTTGGATTTCGCGGTGATATTAGGAATTTTAGTAAGTCTAATGAAAAATGTGTTGCTGGCTCTCTGTGTAGTCTCAGGTCTATTTGGGTTCTTTGAAGATGGAAAAAGGCTCTTTCTGAAAGGAAGTTAAAATTTAATTAGAAACAAAATCATACACACAGGAAACCGTAAAGAAGGCAGAAGCATCTACAGAAGTGCTTATCTATGTGGTCGCAGATGGGAGGGATCACAGAAACCCAAGAAGCACCATGATTAGGCTGGGGAAGTGGCCCCTAAGGAATTCGTTATATTTTACACATTTCCAGCTGATTGATAGACCATATACTATAGGAAAATAACATTATTCCAAACTCTGCGAGCTGTTTCTAATTGTAGCCTTGCAACTAGAACTACTTGAAGTTCTTCAGAAGTTTTATTTCCTCCACAAAACCTTTGCCTTGAAAAATCCAAACAACCTAGCTCCCTCCCCTTCCTAAGAGTACCTTATTGTTTGTTTTTATACATTTAGGCTTTTGTTTCCTCAAGATAATCTGTGCAAAGCATCTTGGAAGAGTGACTCATATCAAATTTTTATAGTCTTCACTGCTATAATTAACTAATTTCTCCTTGGTACGTTATGGTTATGATGTTGTTGATCAACACCTATTAATTTAGTTTCTACTAAAGGACCAGCACTTTGCTAGTTTTAAGGAAGAACAGCAAAAGAGTAAAAAGTGTACCTCTGGTATCGAGGAATTTCATGCGGAAAACAAAATAATGGATGTAACTAGAGTGAACCGGGTTCTAGGAGACCACTGAATATAATGAAAGACAGAATGATGAGAGAATTAAGGAATTAGGACATTGCTGGACTTTGAAATGCTGGTAGAGTTTCGAAAGGCAGAAAGGATGTGTAGTGTGACTCTGGGTTTTAGAGGAGCAGCTGGACCCATGGGCGATATTCGTTAAGCGTCCAGAAGACACATCGAAGAGCATCGTATAAAGAAAGAAAAGAGGGAGAGCAAAAAAAAAAAAAAAAGGAAACACTTACTATTTCATTTTAATTTTTTTTTAATTAGGAGTTCGGTGGGATTATTCCTACTTTGTAGAAGAAGCAATTTCAGCTCAGAAAGAATAAGGGCTGAGTTGGTTTCAGGTCCAAATCTCTGGGCCTTCAAAACCCTGCTTATTCTGTGCCCCCATGTTACCTCCCAAGACATTTTGCCACGTCTCATGGATTATAAAAATGAAATGTGATTTCAGATTCAGAGTACCCTGTATTTATTCTACCTTGGGAGAAGGGATGCAGATATGGAAAATTACCACACCAGGCCACCCTTATGGTTATAGTCAGAGGAGGAGGTAAGAGAGATTCATGGGCTCAGGGTCATGAAAAGAGGTGGGAACTGGGTTGGGCACTGGGGAGATGGAGCTTAGAGGATGACTTAGGACCAGACCACATTGCAACAGATTTTATATCAGCCTGAAATGGTGATGCACACAGGAATTTATGAGCTTCAGTCATCCATGTATCCTGTACAAAAAAGCAGGTCTCATCTGCTGCTCCTAGTCTTTTAGGTGTGAGTCCCAGATAAGACCAAGCAGATAACTTTAGATAGTGTGAGAGAAGCTAGGAAAAATGCATGTTCCCAGAAACTAGAAGTTTGAGTTCCTGTTTATCTGCCCTAAACAGGTCTGGGAGAGGGAGGGGTTGCTGTAATGGAAATAAGTAGAAGAGGCAGTTTTATGTCCTAAGTATTTATATCATCTATTAAAGATATTGCTATAGTCCCTTTTCAGTGATTTGCTGGGCAGTTAAATTCAGACTTCAGTTCTGTTTAACACCATGAAGTGGTTGTTTCACATAATTTATGTCACCAGGATTTTTTTGGAACTATAATCTGACCTTCACAGGGTGAGAAAGAGACTGCAGTATAAGGCCCACCTTGGTCCATTGAGCAAGACCTCCACAGAAGCATCACCGGTCCTGGTTTCTTTATACTGAAGTGTCAACCCCAGGCCTGGGGGCTGTGTTGTAAAGGCAGATTTATTTGGCAGCATTGAATTTGGTTATGTGTTAATCTGTTAGCAACCGTGGTTATCTTTCTATGTATATATGTCTTGTTTCAATAATTAGGCTATGAACGTCACAAAAGTGGGCACCACATCTTATTTCAAATCAGCTAGGTTAGTTTTTGTGCTCATCAGCACTTCAACAAAACTTTGCTTGGTTCACCTTGTAAAGAAAAAGAAGTACAACAGGTGGCAGAAAGAGGGAATACTGTAATAGCCATGCTCAGACTTCCCTTTATAATCAGTCTCTTTTGCACTCACTGTACTGTATCTTCTTTCCCTCCCCAAATGCATATACTATATCAGTCTCCCTGTTTATAACTTTCTTAGTCCATTTGAGATGCTATTATAGAATTCCATAGACTAGGAAGCTTAAAAACAACAGAAATTTATTTCTTACAACTCTGGAGGCTGGGAGTCCAAGATCAAGGTGCCAAATACATTTGGCATCAGTTGCGGCTTCTTAGTTTATAGATGGCCGTCTTCCTGCTATGTCCTCACATGGTGGAAGGGCAAGGGAGCTTTCTGGGATCTCTTTTATAGGGCACTGATTTCATTCATGTGGACTCCACCCTCATGACCTAATCACCCCCAAAATATCCCACATCCAAGTACCATCCCATTGGGATTAGGCTTCAACATGAATTTGAGAGGAGTACAAATAGTCAGTCTATGGCATAAATGTATCCATATATTATTTATATATTTTCCCAGCTTTCAACCTCTTCTCTCTGCTATTCCAGTTTCTTTCAGTTGTTTGGGCTTCATAGATATGCATTGTCTGTATCTGCCCAGCACCCCACTTTCTGTTAGGTAACTGCCTCTTGTCCAGTTTACGGGTTTTGAGGAGACTCTCAGTCATATTGCCCCCTTCACTGTTGGCCTCAGGGATGGGCATGTGGCCAGGATGTGATACCCCAGTGCTCTGTCCATGATACTCTGTCTACAAGGTGAACTCATAACCAGGCAGAGCCCACAGGCATCCCTCCAAGGGTCCAGATAGGTGAGAACTGGCGATGGAAGGTGTCTTTGCTTCTGGAGTCACAAACAGTAAAAACTGTGTGTGCTCAGAGCTGGGAATGGCCCTCTTTTTGCCGTGTGAAAGGAGCTGTCAGGGAAAGAAAACAAACTGAGGAATTTAGTGCTGAGACAGGGTGGAGATGAAGAATGTGGGAGTGTGACAAAACATAAGGACATCATTTGAACACCGGGATCCAGACATGCTTAAAATAAGACTATTTGTGGAGTTTTGGTCAACCTATAAATTCCTTTTTTTCAGCTGGATTTCTATTGTATGTGACTAAAAGATTCCTGGCCATTTTAAAGGTCAGTGTAAAATTTCATCTGCCTCCTCCTTGCAGCCTTCCTCAATGTACTGCCCAGCTGCCTTGCTATTTTAATGTAATTCTTTCTGTTTGTACTGAAGGCCTTGATGTTTTTTGCAAAATTATTGTGTTCTGGGACAATGTTTTATCCACTGTCTGCAGCCTGGTGCCCGGCATAAGGTAGGGTCATACAACAGGTTTTCAATAAAGATCTGGCTGATTCCTAAAAGGGGGCCGCAAAAAGCTAATGCTGGTCCCAGAGAATGTGACTGCGACACTCATTTCATAACCCAAGAACATCAAACTCCACCCTCTGTGAGCTCCGCAACACGGACTGTGTGAGGTTGTGTGATGATAACAACAACTCTCCCTTACTTTGTATCCTGTGTTGTTATGTTTCATTGTCTCTCCCGCACACTTGCTAATGGGAGGTGATCCTGACAACTTGATGGTGCACCTAGATCGGGTGAGAACGCTCTAGGCTATGTGCCTCATGCATGGTCACACCAAGCCAAGCTTCACACACGGGTTTTCTGGACCTAGGCCCAGGTGTCACACTCAAATGATATGATCCTATTCAAACATAAATAAAAGAAAAGTTGATACCATGAAGTTATTTATACTTTAAGGAAAATAATTTTGCAATGGACAAATATTTAGGAGAATGTTATAATCTATATTTGGAGGGGAATAGAAGGCCATATAAATAAAAGCAGCAGCGCGAAGTCCTATAACAGTACAATCTGAAGTATGTACTTTAGTCCTGGTTCACACATTATCCACTGTGTGCCTTGATCCATTTCTGTGTGGCCACAGCTTCAAGTAGGCGGTGATCTGCAGAGCACAATGGCCCTATTTTAAGGTTTTTGTGCTCCCTAGTATTCCCTTGTCCCAGTAAACACACTGCCTTGCTAGCGCAGAGCGATGTACACACTATGGGGACAAGGTCTCCTTTATTTTTTAATTTGCATTTGTGATTTTTAAAAAAAGGATAGGGTCAAAGCAATATGGTTGAGTTCTCTAAATCATCTACCCCTCTGTGCCTCTCTTTTGTGTGCCTATATCATTTTGCTTCCTCTTCTGAAGAAATAGAAAACATTGCGGGGAAAACAGACTTCAGTTCACAGATGGATAGATACCAATAACTCTTTCAGCCCCAGGTTCCAGGAACACTTGAAGGTGCACTCTAATCCACCTCATTCTCCAGAGAAATGCTGATCCAGTGAATGACCAAAGCTTCTCTCGGACACTCCTTGGTGCAAGGCTGATTCAGTGGGACACAGACCAGCATTGAGAAGCAGGGTGACATTCACTTCCTCCTGCACCACGTCTAGTCCAGAAACACCCTAAGAGCTAAAATTTTATCTTTTACCCCTTTAAACCTTGATTTTGGCTATTTTTAAGTGCTAGATTCTAGAGGGCGGAGGCATCTCAGAGGCAGAATTGCCCAGGATGGGTCTGAGGGTTAATAAGTGAATAGATCTTTCATTTCTCTCTCTTTCCAAGAGGCTCTTGGAAAATGACTTATTAAAATTGTGGATTAAAGTGTCTTTTCTTTTATCTATATCACTGATATGCAGTGAACAAGAAGTGGGGTATTGCAATGCTTTGAAAGCATTTAAGAGCTTCAGAAATGCAGATAAGACTATTAATGTAATTCACAGGAAAAATTTTTTATTATCTTCTAGATTAATTTTTAGGTAACACATTTTTACTTTATGGTGCATTTTATTTATAAAAGCTCACTGCTACTCACTCCTTCATGCAACTGCATGTACATTTCAGTGATTTGTCTGAAAATTTTCTCTTTCAGAGAGCCTTTGAATATTTATGTGATTTACCAGTAACTGTTAGAAATGTATTAAGTCATGTTGATTAAAGCAAAAATAAAGAGGTAAGAGAATAAGACAATATTGCATAGTAATTAAGAAAGTGGGCTCTAAGGGGAAGAAACCAGACACAAAAGACCATATTTTATATGATTTTGTTTTCATGAAATAGCCAGAATAGACAGCCCTGTAGAGACAGAAAATAGATTGGTGGTTGCTAGGTCCTGTGAGTGGGGAGTGACAAGTAATGAGCCTGAGGGTATTTGAGAGGCTATGAAATATTTTAAAAGAGTGGTAATGGTTGCACAATTCTGTGAATATACTCAAAACCATTGACTTGTATATGCTAAATAGGTAAAGTATATGGTATTATGTATTAGTTTGTTAGGGTTTCTGTAACAAAGTATTATAGACTAAGTGGCTTAAATTCATTCTCTTACAGTTCAGTAGGATACAAGTCAAAGATCAAGGTGTCAGCAGGCTTTGTTCCTTCTGAGGGTCATGAGGGAAGGATTAATCCCAGGCCTTTCTCCTTGGCTTATTTAAGGCTGTCTTAACCCTCTGTCTTCACGTCATCCTCCCTCTACCTACCTGTGTCCAAATTTTCTCTTCTTATAAGAACAACAGTCATATTTGATTAGGGCTACCCCAATGACTGCATTTTAATTTAATCACCTATATAAAGACTCTATCTCCATATATGATCACATTCCCAAGTACTCCGAGTTAAGACTTGAATATATGAATTTTGGAGGAGCACATAATTAATCTTATAACAGTATGTGAATTATATTTCAATAAAGCTCAGAAGGAAGGAAGGAAGGAAGGAAGCAAGCAAGCTAGCTGGCTGTGGAATCAGGCTTCTTGGGTTCCGATCCTGAGCCTCTTAAAGACTAGTGACTTTGAGCATGTTAACGAGACTCTCTGTGCCTTGTTTTTCTACATTTGTAAAATAATGATAATAATGCATCATAGGATTATTAGGAGGATTAAGCAAGCTCATACATATATGATGCTTAGAATATTGCTTGGTACATAGAAAGCATTTAATGTAAGTTAGCTGCAATTTCTACAGGTAAGGGTAAAGGTTAATTGACATTATTTTACAGAGAACAACATGAAAATGGAAATCTGATATCTAGTACATAGATACATATGCTTCTCTCCTGATGGTCATAAATTGCTTTAAGGAAGGCTACTTTTGTAAACCTACTCATGAAGTTTTGAAAACAAAATTTTCTAAGGCTAACCTGGGAGTGGCATGCATTGGGACTGTTAATTTATTCAACCCGTACTTATCATGCACCTATTACTAAAGACTGCATTTGTGAGATTTTACATGCCTTACATTTATAAGAAGAGACAGTATACTATTAGTTTTATCTTCTCTTACTAATATTTTTTTCAGGATTTACTTTCTTCAGCTTTCAATGAAATGCTTAAAATGTTTTCTTTTTTTTTTAATGGAGAATATGCATCAGGGGAGTAGTTCATAGTTTTCCATTACAATATAGTTCTCAATCAAAATTAAAAAATTTGTTTCTAATTCATGCTCGGTGGTCATGTTCTCAAGTCTACCAGGCTCCACTCCTCTGCTGAAGGAGAGCTATGAGGATTCACAGAAATGTTTGAAATATAACAAGCCTCTAGGTAGCCTATTTGAATATAATTTCCTCAATTTCTTTCCCTGACAGCCAGAGTTATATAGTCTTCATGTTGTTCTAGAACACATGACACTGGGGTCCCTTTTATAGATTCACTGGGTCCTCCTCATAGAAGCCAACCAATCAGGCTGGAAGGCGGATTTCATTTCTTCTTACTTATTTTCATATATCTCTTCTACAAGCTTACTGCAAAAATCTACCCTCTCTTCCTACCCTCCTTTTACCTCTTATTTTTTGTTTCAAACATACTGTTATTTATTTTTTATATTATCCTCAAGACAGTTCTCACACATTAAAAACAATTGTTTTGAAGTTCTGACAATGTATTTGGTGTATGTACATGAGCCTTAAGATTTGGTTTAAAGAGAACTCCTACCTCCTTTATGTTACTTCATACCCATTTTGTTTATATTCATTAGTAAATATTAACTGAATGTCTAGTAGAGAAAGTAAAGATGTATAAAACACAGTCCCAGTCCTTAGGGAGCTTACAATCTAGTAGGGAAAATAAGGATATATATAATAGACAATATAAGGCACATATGAGAGGTGCCATAAATGAAATAAAGCCACTTTTCTTTGGAACAAAAGAGAAATCCTTACCCTGTACACAAGAATAAACACTTATTATGGACTGATCCATCTAATTGTACTCCTCGAAAAAATCACTTCTACATCTTTTCTAATTTCCTATTATCTGGAGCATCATCATGGAAGTAATAGGAATGTTAAACCAAACTGTAGGTCTAATGAGAATAGAGACAAAATTATTCTTTGGAGTGAAATAAATAAGCTAAAATAAACCTGTCTCCTATAAGAGAATGCCCCAGCAGGTATCTTACTAATGAAAACAATGATTTCCAAGGGGTTGTGCTTTCGAAAAGTTTTGGCAAAGTGCTAGTTTCTCAGACACTTCTCATCCGAGGAAGCAAACAATATGATTAGATGACTTCAGCCTTGCCTTCACAATCTGAAATGGAAGGAAATGATGAGGACAATTACCCACTCTCCTCAGCACCCCTCCTCAAAAGTGAAAACTTGGTTGGTCGGCGTGTGGCACAAGCTTGACATAACTAATTGGGGCAAATATTCAGCACAAGGCATGGGAAATTAACCACCAAGTCTCATTAGCATTAATGGGAATTGCACAGCTAATTCCCTCCCCTTTGTGCACAATATTTACTTCATAATGCTTTCCCTGACACTCTACAACTTCCAGCAGGAAGCAATGATTTAGGAGCATGGGGCATAAAATTCTGTGGGGTGCCTTGTCAGATCCTTCTCACACTAGCTTATGGTCTCTGAGGATGACCTCTGGGTGCCTTCATTGGCTTGGTGGCATGGTAACCCCTTGGGCCCCACAACCGTTTCCCCTCCATACCCTACATACCTGCAGGTAGACACTACAGAAATACATACATAGAATTTATCTTGATATTTTTTTCCCCAGAAATCAAAGAATTCTAAACTCAAGATATGAGCAGTGTGGCAGGGTTGGCTTGGCTGAAATACATGAAAAGGCACCTGCTAGTATCATTTCTGCCCCTGTCGGCATTTTTCACAGCACCCCTCCTCCACGGTCAGAATCCCTCACAGCTACAACCTCCCTAGACAGTACCAACCCATCTGTCTTTTTCATTGCAAAGGTGTTTGGAGGCCCTGTGGAGTCACATTATCTAAATTTTTTATTCTTCAACATACTTTTTCAGGAGGTGGGAAGATTTTAGATTTTTTAAAATTCAATTTACCCCCTCCTGCCTAAGAGTCTCTTGTCTACATGGAGTTTTGGGACACACCATACAGTTTGTGCTAACACTGCGACCCATGGCGGAGACCTGTTTTGGGTGCTTGAGACTTGGGCCATGCTGAGTCAATCTGACCTCCACAGGGGCTGGGGACTGAGTGGTTAATGTTCATACCCACATGATTAACTCCAGCAAAAACCCTGGACACAATGGGTAAAGAAGCCAGAAAAAAAGGAGTACATACAGTTTAATTCCAGTTACATAAATTTTAAAGAACAAATGAAACCAAACTGTAGTAGTCAGAGATGGTTGTATGAGGAAAAAACTAAAAATAAATACAAAAATATGATTATATTTAAACCAGGATACTGGTTACCAGAGGTGCAGGGCAGTGACTAGGAGGGACCGGAAGGAGTTTTCTGGACCTAGATTGTTGTTACATATTCATTTTGTAATAAGTCATTGATAATTGGTCAAACTTATACATTTATTTGTGTTTATTTCATAATAAAACATATCTATAGCTCTATATCTACATCTATATCTATCTATCTATCTATCTATATATAGATATAGATATAGATATGTAGTGAAATGCATAGGTGCATAAACCTCTCCCTTTCTAGTTATTTTCTGAGGACAATTTTATGAAACAGTTATTATCACCATGTTAATTTTTCAAACCATGTATACACCGTGTGGAGAAAACCTCACCATCTTTCTCCATGTTTCTTTGTTACTCCTACAAGGGACGATGGTGATAGAAATAATTTAATGTTAAAACAATTATAAAAAATCAAACTTGATAAGTTACAAATGACTGATTCAGTTTTGGAAAGTTAGTAGCATTAAGTTTTGAGTCCTGCCTGGGAGGGTAACTATTGGACACCTCACTCTGCCTTGGCCGAAGGAATCCTGCCTCTTAGTGATATGCTGCTTACCTCGATTCCTGTACAAGATTAGTAGAGGGAAATTCAGTGGCGAGAGTTCTGCCAGAAGCGTTTATTCTGAAATTGCAATATGAGTAACTGTGTCAACACACTGAAAGCTTGGGCTGGAAAAAGCTCGTCTTATTAAAAACTAGGCTTCCAAACCTTGCTTGGGGGTTATCTAGTGGAAAGTGTGGCCTTTCACCTGCCGGACCCTTACTGAAACCTCCAGAAGGGGTTTACTGAGAGAATAGCCATCGGCAATGCTGCCTTATTCAGTAGGCATCAGAATAATAAGAATAATAATATTTATTATGCCCTGGCCTCATAAACTGTCTTCTTAAAAACACTACAGGCATTCTAAATTCACTATCTCATCATGCCTCCTCTGTGCCCTCTGAGGCAAAATTGCTTGTTTACCTCATATTTACATATAAGCATTGAGAGAGTGGCAGGGAGGCCTTTGCCAACAGCTTTGACCTTCACTTACTGGTCTGTGTTGCACAGTCTCCTCAGGCAACTGGTAGCTCATCACTGACCTATTCTTGAACATAAAAGTGTTGTTAAATCTTAGAAAAAAAAAAAAGTAGGCGGTGTCAAAATAGTGCCACCTTCGGTTTGGGGAATGAAAAAGTATTAAACAAATTAAGACGAATGAGAATTCTGCCCCCCCTTTTTTCCTGCAAAAACATTCTAAATCGGCAAGGGCCATGAGTTTTCCCTTGTCAGTCCCTGTGGTAACAATAATTAGATTTCTGACCTTAGGTTGAGGACCTTTCAGGGGCAGGCACTTCTACTTCATTCAACACAATTTGATTTTATCAGGACACCACTGAACATTAGATGTTATGCCCGCAACCCATAGATACCAAGAGAAAGATCAGAAGATGAGTTCGATTTATAAAAATTCCACTCTCATTGTCTTTCTCTTCCTAACTGCGTTCAGAAGAATCTAGTCTCAGTATTTGAGGCAATCTAAGACTTGACTGCATTCCTGTCCTCCCTTCAAAGACCCCTCTCAGCTCCTGGCTCAGACATGGCGCCGCCTCCTCATGTCCGCTTGAGGATACATGCTGCTTTATGAGCCACTAAAAGGATCAAAGTGACCCTGGGCTCACGGAAGATTTATATCATTCATGCACACATTTAATAAAGGCTGAGATTTTATAGTTCTCAACTATTCTAGATTAACTGTTGCATCAAGAATGTTTGGGCTGAAAGGAATAAAATGAAGAAAATGCAGTGTTAACCCTTACAGGGACCAGTTTCTACTTCCTACAAATTCAGACAGTTTGTTATTTTTTGTGACATATATTAAGGGTTATTGTTCATCCCTTACTATCTCCTCTGTTTTTTCATATTTTACATTGATTGCTTTTTTAAAAAAAATTTTAAATGTTTTAATTACATTTGACATGAAATACTGATTTCTTTATTAAAAGCTGTGTAGGTATGTATAGGT
Organism: Mormoops blainvillei; assembly: GCA_004026545.1. Taxonomy (NCBI): domain Eukaryota; kingdom Metazoa; phylum Chordata; class Mammalia; order Chiroptera; family Mormoopidae; genus Mormoops; species Mormoops blainvillei. The sequence continues at coordinate 92,416 of PVJD01000226.1, read as the reverse complement.
GTTTAACATTAAAAATGTAGAACTCTCATTTACGGCATACTAGAATCAAAGATTTGGAACCAAGTATTTTGAAACTAGAAGAGGAAACTTGTTTCATTTTAAATAAATGTTTATCTCATAATTAGTTTAGTGGCAACTGCATGAACAATATTAGCTTTTACCTCACTGTGAAAGTGATGCATAATCATAGAAATATGATTAGTGATCTAGGGCTAGGCTGTCCTCTCACTGATGTTCTTGGTATTTTCCTAAGAACATCTGAACTAAAAACATAGATGACAGGGTATCCCAGAGCCAAAGCATGATTTCAGAAAGGGGAGAATCAGTCTCTCCTCAGTCAACTTGCTAAATCCCAAAAATGGTCTGCTTACTAATTTCTAATCCTTCCTGCACCAGAAGCTATGTCCGTGTGCGAGCCTCAGGTGCCAAACTCATTGGGTGGAATTTCTTCCCCAGATCTCTTTTCTGTAACTTCCTGTATCTCCTGAGTGAATGAATATGCAGATCTGGGGCAGAACTTGGCCACCATCAGCAGCTCTTGCAAAGGGATCAGATCAGCCTGCCTGGAGGACTCTCTAATTGGATGTTTATGGTAATGCAATTGTTCTCCACCTGCAAGGCAGCTCTCAGCACTCCAAGCATGCAGGAGGAGAAGAAGGCAGGTTAATAGACAGGCAGTCCCAATCCAACCTTGTTGGAATGGCCCAGGGTCAGCCCATCTGGTCAACCCCACAACTCCAAACTGGTGTGAATTGCTGTCAGTGCTAATGCAACAGGCTGCCAACTCAAGGGGCTTTGTTATTTTCTTGGAATGTTGGGCTCAAGATCTTTATTCAGATTACAGGGATGACAAGAGGAAAAGGCGGCTCCCAATTAGGACCTGCTGAGGATTTAGCTTTATTTGAAATCATGTGGGGTATGAGTATGGAAGAATTACTCAGGCCTGTGGAGAAAGTTGGAACTGGAAATGTCTGGACATGTGGAGGGAAGGATTCATGTCAGGTTTTTATCTCTGCTACTAGGTAGCTGTCAAGTTTATTGGGATCTCAGTTTAGTGGAGTTTCAAATATGAAATAGCCTTTGCTTTTCCAAATAGTTCTTTCAACGGTTTTCTCAACTCCCTTACCGTTGGGTAGCAGATCCCAAAACTTCATGGTCACTTTAAATTATTAAAATTAATCCAGTCCACTTTAAAACCTCGCTCTGCTCTTCTGTTCTCACCATCCCACAGCATAGACTTGAACTATGCTCCTGAGAGACTGCCAGTGAGATGGAAAACATGGTCTCCCATTGCAGTCCTTGCCCAGTTCTGGGTCTCCTTTCCGGTGGAGAGCTGGGTGAAGAGACTGGGGAGGCCGATCTCTTCTTCGGAAACCGGTCACATAGTCAGAGATGTGTAGACAACAGCATTTCTCTAGTCTGTTCTGGATGTGGGAGGGGACATTGGTCTCTTCAGGGAGGAGGCTTATGTGCAGATGGTGTAGGTGGTTTCCAGTGAGAGAGGTCCAGTAGTAATACTTTCCATTATTTATTTAACCATAATTTGTGGGACATTATTAAAAATTAAGTAACCTGTGTGTGTGTTTCTGTGTCACACAAAACATATAATTTTCCTCTTTCGCTTCACAAGATGAGCAGTAAGCCCTTTGAGTTCTTGATTTCTGGGGCTCCCTTGACCCCAGTAGCAGTTGCCAGATTTTTCCACTACAGGGCAACATCTCCTCCTATTTCTGTTCTGGTGGCACAGGCTAATGTTTGGATTAATTCTGCTCCCTCAGGAGTGTTTGGGAAGTGTGCTGTGGCAATTTTGACATTCAGTGGAGGGGGCTGTTACAGGGCATGGGTACAGAAATACTAGATATCTGGAAATGAGGGGAAATGAGCAGGGCAATCTTGCAAAATAAAAACTTGTCCTGTGTCCTGTATGACTTCCAAATGTTCCATCAATTAAAACAAAAACAAAACAAAGTAAAATAAAGCAAAACTGCATAGAACCTAGAACCACCTCAACTTTAACTATAAATGCTAAGTGTTTTTAGGTGCTTGGAAATTTTGACTTCTTGTGTTTTTCTGGTAAACTAAACATTTCCTTAATCTGACAAACTATGTTTTAATTAGAGTGTTTAGACCATTTATGTGTCATGTAATTACCTATATATTGGGCTTTAAATCTGTAAACTTATCCTTTGGTTTTTATTTTCCTGCCTATCACATTTTTTCATTGCTTTCTTTTTTTAAGTCTTTCTTAAAAATGGCTAAAAGTCTATGTATTGCCTTTTTAAATTCTTAAATTGCCTTGTATAAATTAGCATTTCATTCATTCCCAAGACAATTTAAGGACTTTGGAATAATTTTATTCCAATTACACCTCTCTCAGTATCCTCCTATTATTATAATATAATTTAAAATTACCCAAAGTATAGTTACATATATTTACTCATATATTTACCCTGGCCAATGTTCTTCATTCTTCTATGTTGGCCCATTTTTTTCCTGCTTTTAATGTTTCCTTTATGATGAATATGCCAGAGACAAACTATCAGATATTGATTGTCTATCAAGTTCTTTACTCGACCTTCACTTTTGAAGCATTAGTTTTTCCTCACTGGATATATGAGGGGGACCCCCAATAAATGGAATTTATTTATAAAAAAATGTGTATTTATTCTTATATGTTTAAACATCAGTCAACTTCAAAATACTTTCCATTTGATACAATACACCTATCGAGACTTTTTTCCACTGCTCAAAACAGTTTTTGAACTCATCCATTCTGATGCCTTTTAGTGCTTCTGCAGTTTTTTGTTTCACCTCTTCCACATCAGCAGAACGTTTCCCTTTGAAGGCTTTTTCATTCAAAGAAACAAAAACAGTTGCTCAGGGTGAGACCAGGCGAACAGGGAGGGTGGGGCACAGGGGTCGTGCCGTTTTTAGTCAGAAACTGCTGAATGCTCAGTGCCGTGCGGGCAGGTGTGCTCATAATTGTCCATTTTGAAATGGGCAAACACACTGAAAGAGTCTTCCAAAAAAATTCACTGAAGCCAAATGCAGCCTCTCACAACAATGCCAGCAGGTGCACTGATACAGACAGGTTCCGAGAACACTCACCTAGTGGGAGAAGCCTGTAGTACAAGGGGCCCACCCTCCAGAGGATAATTCCGTCTTGCAGTGGGGGGAGTTCCTCCTTATAGTTATTTTCTTTTACCAATTTTAAGATGTCACTTCATTGTTTTCTGGCTTTTTCTTTTTTTGAAAGATGTGCTATCTTTTGAAGGGAATAGGTTTTTCTGTCTATGTGCTTTAAGATTTTTCTCTTGTTTGTTTTTTAGCAGTGTAATATGATTATTTTTAATGTTGTTTTCTTTAGGTGTTATTTTCTTTCTTGAGTTTTGTAGTAATTTCTGAACTTGACTGATGCCTTTTAGTTTTAGTTTTACAAAATTCTCAGCTCTCATCTCTTTAAATATAGCTTCTTGTCCATTTATCTCTCTTTTCTTTCTGGGATTCCAATTGCAAACCTGTAGATCTGTCACTATATCCCATATGTATTTTCTTTTTCTTTCTTCTCTATTTTTCATATTTTTATCTCTTTTTACTGTGGTCAGAATATTTTATTCTTATGTATCTTCCAGTTCTCTAAATCTCTATTCAGCTAAGCCTAATCCTCTTTCTCACCAATTTTCTAAGTTATTGATTAGTTGTTTGTATTTCTTCTTTTTCCTTTTAGCATTTCAATTTAATTCTATGTAATAGTTTTAGTTCTTTGTCAATATTATCAATTTTGTCTTTTAATTTCTGGAATATAACAATCATAAATAATTTAAGTTCCTTTCGGTGAGTCTATTATTTTGATGTTCTATAAGTCTACTCCTATTTTATGTCTTTTCCTCTTGGTTTGTAGTCATGTCGTATTTTCTATAAAACTGGTTATTTTTTGTTGAGTGCCAAAAATTATGTATTTAAAAAGGTCCATTAATGGCTGTCCCTGGTTTACATTCTGTGGTTTGGGGTGGCTGGGGTGGTGGTGACGACCGGCAGCTGTAATGCTCCCAGACCACCATAAGTGCCAGTGAAAGACTGAGCTACAGTAAGTCTTCACTGAATGTTGTTGATGAGTTCTTGGAAACTGCAACTTTAAGCAAAACAACCTTTAACAAAACCAATTTTACCATAGGCTACTCAATATAAATAAAAGTTGTTTCTATGGCATATGTCTGGCCATAAAAACAGCAAACTTCTAAATAAAGGGTCAACACGTATCATATTAACCATTGAAAGAAATGTGACCTATAGATGCATTGAGAAAGGTTATCGAAAACAGGTTAAGATAATTATTTTCCAACCTGCTTATCCCAGTTTAGGATCACAGATGACCCGAGTTTATCCCTGTAGGTATGGGAGCAAGGCAAAAACCAGCTCTGGGCTGGACACCATACCTTCGCAGGGTGCACTCACACCCACTCCCCCATTCCCTCAGGCTGGGGCAATTTAGACGTGCCAGTTAACCTAACCGGTACATCTTTGTGATGTGGGAAGAAACCCATGCAGACATGAGAGAACATGCAAACTCCACACAGACAGCGGGCTGGCCAAAAACCAACTTTTTTTTCTCATCAACATTGTAACAAAACAATGTTGAATGAAATGATGTTATTCAAGGACCGGCTGTAATTGGAATCTCACATTTAGTCACTGAGAAGGCTAAGCTATTCCTGACTCATTCCTATTCCTAGGGTTTGCTCTTTGACATCCCAATGGCAAGCCTGGAGTGCTTAGCAAGGCTCCCCATCTTTGAGGGTTATAACTCCGATTGTTGCTCACTTAGTGACATGAGTCGACTGAAAGTTCTGCTTGGTTTTTCAGCATCTCAACCTATTTCTAAATTGGCAATTAAATATATAAGGTTTTTTCCCTCTTATTTCTCCTTTATAATACAAATGGGACTTTATCTTTTTTTGAAATCACATGAAAAGGTAGAGTATGCATTTTATATCAGATTAATAAATTATGCATTATCCAATATTTATTATAAAGTAGATGCCGTGGACCTGATAGGGTTGTGAAACAGAGTCTGGCTATTTTAGGTAGGATGGGTGGGGACTAGATTTCTGGGGACATGTTCAAGTACACAGGGGAGCGCTTATCCCTAGAGACTGAGTTTCTTAAGATTGAGAATGAAACCTAAAATGTGTCGTCGATGCTCTTAGTGGTAGAGACATGTGGCCTACTTGCATGTAGCACTTGCAGAACCAGCAAGACACTGGATGGGAGATCCTCGGGCCAGGTGAATGACCATGGTGCGCAGACACAGGCATTTCAGCCTTGAGAACAGTAGAAAGGAACTGCAGCCAACCTAGCACTGAGGGTTACAACTGGGAGCAGGGTTCCCAGCCCCAGCATCCCCAGAAGGCATGTGTTGATGACCAGGGGCCTTTCCATCATTTCCTGGACTTTTCAGGCCGGTCAGGACCTGAGAATGTAAAATCAGTGCATAGAACATCAGCTTTAAAGGTTTTTGCCAAGCTTGGTGAATGGAAACTTGAAGTCAGATTGACTTGAGTTGGAAAAATATGTAAATGTAAAATACTATTGTGGGACTATCTGTGATTGCTACATAGCCAACTTGGCTACACTAGGGAGGCATACCGGAGGTATGTACAGTATGCAGGAGTTGATCCCTTCTCTCAGTGGAACTTGATGTCCGGTAGGGTACAGGGTTGTATTATCCATTACTGACACCGCACCCCACACACATACCAAACTTAGAAATGAACCACCATGGAACATGAGAAAAGTATTGACCATGTGCCGGGTATAAAAACAAAAGCAAAAGCAAGTAAATGGGACTCATGTTTGCAAATTGGAATTTGGTGTTGGGTTAAAATGCAATTTGAAAACTTCTAACATCTGTGTCATGGGCAGAAAGTACAAATCGATCTGTTTTATACATCTTTGTTTCTATCCCAGCATACGTAGCATAGTAAGCATTGACTGAAGGAATCATCTGACTACCTATGTTTATTTGATCACAGGAATTCTACTTGTGTTGTAATCTCCATTCATTACTTCAAGGAAAAAAAAAGGTGGGGAGGAAGGAAGATAATGATCTAGAATCTATTTCTTAACTACAATCAAAGAAAAGCACAGATACTTATGACTGAGATGACCGAGTGAAAAGGAGAGGAAGATAGGTAATGTAGACAAAAACCATCCCAGATGCCAAGAGAAAAATCAAAAGAAAAATCCTACACATTCTTGAGGGTTTCTAGATGTCACACCTAGGCAAGCAATGCTATATAAAATATTAAGCAGCTCTAATGCTGACTGAGAAAATTTATGGAGTCTGAACTACCTGTCCTAAATCACATCCGCAGCTTACCTCTGTTTCTCACTCTTAACCAAGCTTCTCTGAGGGCTTATACTGTGACTCTTTATGTCTTCAAATTTTGGGCAATGACTAAAATTTTTAAGAAATGAGAAACATTGGGTAGAGTGTGAAACACAGAGAAAATGGTTATTTCCATGAGAGTATATGCTCAAGCCGTTGTTGTCCAGAGCTCTTTATTTCATATGCTACGCTTATTATCATATAAAAAGAAAGGTACTTTGTTCCTTCATTCCCTCCTAATCAATTCTTTCATTTATTCTTTCAACAATTATTTATGCAGCAACTGCTTGGTTGCAAATAATGTACTGGAAGCCGCGAGGATGAAAAGTTACGTGAAATGTATTCTCCAGGCTTCAGAATTTTTCATTATATTTGGAAAAATAAATCTTGTGTATAAATAACTAATATGTTAAGTAATGAGATAGGTGCTTATTTAATTGAGTTAAAGAGTCATTAGTGAGAAGGGAAGGAGAGTTGTCTTTTATTTACAACTTGGCTTAGTCATTCACCCACTATTCTAAGGGGAAAAAACTATTGAGGAACTATTATGTACCAGCCTTTGTTTAGACAGTGAGAACTGGGGATTTCCAAGAATTTTCATTTTAGTGAAAAAGAGTATACACAGATAATAAATAATATTTCAGATAATGATGAGGCTCTGAAAGAATTAAACCACTAAGGAAATTGAGGGTGATCATGAGGGAAATTATTTTACATGAGACAATCAGGGAAGGCATCTCTGAGGAGGGAGCATTTGAATTGAAAGCCCAGCCAAGGGAAATAAACAGCATGCACAACCTTCAGGAAGAACATTCCAGCAAGAGGGAAGGGTACCTACAAAGAAGCTTGTCAGGCAGAAATAAACTTGGTGGCTCAAGGAGTGAGAGAGCCAGAGAGTGGTGAGAGGTCAAGCTGGTTAGCTTGGAGAGGGAGGCAGAGCTTGACCTTTCAGGATCTTGTGGACCAGAGGAAGGAATTTGAATTCTAAATGCAATGGAGATTTGGGGAAGAGATTTAAGAAGAAGAATGCAGGATTGGATTAGCATTTTAAAATGACCATTCTGCTAGTAATGTGTCAAGTGATTTGAAGCAAGCAGGGAAGAAACAAAGAGATCAGTTCATTTCCTGAGATGTGTTGGTTGTTCAGACAGAAATGGCTGTACAGAGTAGGAAGATTTCCTACATATTCTAGAGCCAGGAAGAGCCTGCAAGGTTTGATGAAGGTTTATAGGTGGAGGATAGAGAGAAGGGAGAAGGTAACACATCCCCTGCCCTTGGCTTAAATAACTCAGTGGCTGGAGATACTGTTTAATGACTTAGGAAAAACTAAAGGAGGAGTTTATATTCTGAGATGATAAACTTTGAGATGTGTGTGAGATATTCAGTTAAGAGCTTTAAGGTAGGGAGCTTGATATATGTGCTAAGAATTTACCAAAATGGTCTGATTTGAGTTTATAGAAACTTCCCTGGCATATGTGGAGAAAAAATGGGGCTCTTTGGAAAGTAACTTCGAAGATACTGTGATCATAAATTCCTAACTGGGCACATCTTGGTGGGTAGCCATGCCCCAGGCATGTAACTTTTTCTTAAAGGTTTATCTTTACCTTAAGCAAGCCCTGTCCATTGTTTCTGTGCATTTAAGTTAGCACACCTTTGAAAAAAGCCATAACCACCCTCAAAAGAGCACAGAATTTTGTTAACTACCCTGTAATCCAATCCCCACCTTGCTTTCTTTTACCTTCATGTAATCCTTTTTACATTCCCTCCTTAAGTCAGAGTACATAAAAGAAGCTGCAAACTGCTCCTCTAGGAAACATTTTTCTCAGTCTTGAGATCTTGCTTCTGGGCGTATCCTCTGTGTGGCTCGAATAAATTTTTACAAAAATTTTCTACAGGTTTGGACATTCTTATATGGACTGGACCCACATCTCAATGATTATTTAGTAAACTCCTCCCTAGTATATTGTCTGGAGAGGGTCTGGAAGCTCTGAGCCCCTGACCTCCATACTTTTCCTATGCGTCTCTTTCATTTAATTGCTCCTGAATTGTGTCCTTTATAATTAACGGGCAATTTCATAAGTGAAGCACTTTCCTGAATTCTACAAATCATTAACTGATTAGAGAACCTAAGGAGGGAACTTTGGGTACCCTGGGATTGTAGTCAGCTGCCCTGAGGTGTGGGTCACCTGGGGACCCCGTTTGCGCATGGCATCTGAAGTGGGGGCGATCTTGTGGGACTGAACCCTTTACCTTGGAGGATCAGATAGCTAGTGTCAAAACTGAGTTAAATTGTTGGACACTCAGCTGGTATTGGAGAATAGATTCTAGGCATTGAAAAAAACACACACCAAGCTGTGGTACCTGTATACGGTAGGATATTACTCAGCTGTAAAAAGGAATTAATCTTACCATTTGCGACAGCATGGATGGACCTAGATGGTATTATGCTAAGTGAAATCAGTCAGACAGAGAAAGACAAATACCATATGAGTTCACGTACATGTGGACTCTAAAGAATAAAATAAACAAACAAAATTGAAACCAACTCATAGATGCAGAGAAAGAACTGGTGGTTGTCAGAGGGGAGGGGTGGGTGGGGAAGGGACTAAGAAGCACAAATTACTAGTTAAAAAAAAAGTCACAGAGAAGTAAATAAGCACAGGGTATATAGTCAATAATATTGTGATAAATATGGGTGGTGCCAGTTGGGGTACTGGAAATGTCGAGGGGGACAGTATGTAAAGTATATGATTGTCTAACCACTAAGCTACACACCTGGAACCAATGCAAAATAAAATTAAAAACACAGTCACAGTTTCTTTCACTTGGCAACAAAGCACCCTGGATCCCAAATGGTCACGGGGCCCACACTCACGGGCTTTGCCCGTGCCTCTTCCCCGTGGCTCCGAACAGCAAGTCCATTTTCCGAGTCAGCAGCCCGAGCCAACCTACGGTGCCCCAGTCCGGCCGGCCGTGGTCTGGCCTGCTCTGCTGGGACACCGCTGCCCTGTGGACGTGTCACTCCGCAGCATGGGAACCTCCTGGGCAGTAATAGGAAGTCGGATAATGATATACGCTTCAAGTGTTTTCTCTGTTCCTTCTTTCCCTCTTTCTTTGTAAACTGGAAGGACTTTAGCTAATGCTCCATAAAAACTGGCTTAATATACAATTATTACAAAGCTTCAGATTTTTGGCAGATTAAGTGCTATTAAATCACCTTACTGTGAAGGCACTAAAAGGTCACAAGATGAATTAGTTCAGGCCACCTTCCCTTAGTCTTCAGCAACCAACTCCTTTCAGACCTGCCTTTTCCCACCAACAAAAAGAAAGAAGAATAAAATGAAAAGGAACTGGAAATTATGACCCTCTAAATGTCTTCAGGATGGGAGCACGTGAAGAATGGCACTGCCTTGTCATGGGAGGCAGATGGGTTGTTATCAGCTTGGAGGGCAATTTTCTACTTTATTCTTTTCCCCCTTTGGTTGACTATGATCCATAATGTTGCATTTTGCCCTTTAGGAAGAATTTTCCACTTGACAGGCTCGATAGCCATATCCTTTCCCAGTGCTTGGGAAGGGTAGGAGAAAGGACTTCAGCTGGATTCAATATTTTTAACAATACGGTCACAACTTTTTAGAATTTCTTTTCTTTCTGTGGTTATTGCTGGGAGAAATAAACCTCAAATTTATAGAGCAGATTGATACTCTCATAAATGCAGTTTTGAAGGTTCTGATAAAAAAAATAAGGCAATATATCCCATACATTAAAGATTACTGGTAAGAAGGAAGTGTATGGAATACTGTTGCTGAAGCGTGGCAGGACCGATCAAGAATTACTAAGAGCCGTAGTAGTTGTTGTAATTTGAAAACAGTAGCAGTGTTTATTTTTCTGCCTTTTTACTTGCCTGAATAGCCCATTTACAGAAAAACTTCAGACAGGAAAATATAAAAGCCAGTTTGAGAAAATAGGAACATTATTTCCTACGATGGCAAATTTGAAAGTTGTTTTTATCCATGTGGGTGAAAATTATACAGAATTCTAGATTGTATCTTTGTCCTTACCTAACCGAGCCCATGTCTCAGTCAGTCTGGTTCCTGGGTAGCTCTGGGCAGGGATTTGTTACTACCTGGGACCTTGGTCTTGGTCTAATAGCTCAGCTGCAGTGCATGTGTATATACATATACATATACACATATATACATTTATATATGTATGTATATACACACACATACACATACATATACACACATATATGATGTGTGTGTGATTGTGTGTGCGTATATATATACATACATATATATGTATATATATATTGTTTCCTATTGACCTGCCCCCTTCCAACTAATTTTTAAAAAAATCCAAACCTTAACAGAGAAATCACACATCCACACCCTTGTCCATGTTCACACACACGCGCACTTACTTGCTTATTGTGTCTCCTTACTCTCTCTTTAATCTTAAAGCTTAGAAGCTGTGGTTTGCTAACTGGCAGGAGTTTCCACAGAAGACCCATTTGGAGTAGGGTGGGCTGAACAGTAACCATGTGACCTTGGGATTTCATTCAGTGTAAACCTATGTCAGGGAGAAGGTAGTACGAGAATGATAGGTTCTTTTGAAGCAAAAAGAAAGGAAATAAGCATTTTATTCACTTCCCTCCCCCTGTGCTCAGCCTATGCCAGGTACTCTCATTGAATGAGTCAGAAAAATTCCATGATCACCCACAGTCATACAATACCAGCAGTACCCAGTTTTTGAACCCGGGTATCTCGGACTCCAAAGTCCACTTTTTTTGCACAGCACCACCCTGCCTCTTTAGACATTATTCCCATATTAAATGAACAAGTTTACTTTTTCTACAATGTGCCAAGGATCGCTCCAGGAGATCTCATTGAATCCTCACAAGCACGCAATGCCCCCCGTGAAATGGACTGCAGACTGCAGTGCACAGGTACGTGGCGGTCAGGCTGTCCACATTTTACAGGTGAAAGAGCTGTGATCCTAAGAGGGCCACAGTTCGGAAGAGGGGGTCTAGGCCTGGGATCACAGCTTCTGATTCTTGGTGCAGGACGTCATTAGTTACTCTTGTCTGAGTTGGTTCAGGCTCTTCTTAATTTAAATTTCTTGTTCTTAGTGTCCACGTAGTAACTCTGTTTCTCTAACATGAGAGCAGGGGAAAGTAAAATGCCATATTTATTTATATGATTTCTTTTTTATTCTGAGCATCTTATCAATGAAATAAGAGATTGCCTGAGAGTCTTTTTTTTTTTCACTCAGTTCCAGTTCCTGTCCCAGTGGTTAGTGATGGTTATAAACATTATCATTCTTATTCAAAGCATTGGTTTAGGAGGTTCAATAAGAGAAGTTCAAGTGGCATGATCATAATTAACCTTTCCATGTACTTTCAACTGAAGTGATTTGATGAAACTTACTATACTTATCCTTAATGGTCTTTCCTAAACCTTCAGATATTTGAGTCATCAAAAAAAAAAAAAAAACAAAAAAAAACGAGGAGCGAATAAAGGAAGAATACAGAAAGCTGAAGAAATGTATGTACAATTTACGCTTAATATCAAAATCAACTTCGTTATTACCAGATGCCAGATATTTTTAAACCTCTGCTTTTACCTTGGGTGGAATTTGGGAAGCAGTATCTCCAGAACCAGCCGAGTCCTCAGGGTTCACCCTTGTGGCTGGAGCAGAGAGAAGACCTGTGCTTGAACTTGCTCCTCCCCAAGCTGATGCATCCATCTGGAGTCCTGAGTGTTCACTCTCGGTAGGTCTCCATCACCATCTCCTTTTATTACCATCCCACCCAGGTCCTCGCTCAGGAGAAAAGAGATGAGGGCCCTGCTGGGTTCTGTGCTCTGGGTAACACCTGCTACCAGCTGGGAGGTGGCCTGCTATCCACTTGTAAGCCTTTCTTTCTCCTTTTCTTCTGTTCCTTCTATTAGAAATAGCCTTATTCCAGGCCTCCTCCAAATAACTTTTATCAGTGCTCTAAACAAACTCAGATGCTGCCTCCAGGAACCTCGTCTGTGTGTTCTAGAAATGTCCTGCTTTCGACCCTTTTCATTGGACTACCTTGTCTGCACTCAGTCTTCTGACTCTGTCTCCAATACTTGAACAGATCATTTTGATTATTTGTAGGCAACATTTTGCAGCAGGAGAGGTTGTAATGCATCTGAGTTCTAACTGGTTAGCTTTGTAACCCTTGAGAATTCACGTTATTCTCCATGTGAAGAATAAGCCCTTAACTGAGAAAACACATTTACACATTCCCACACACTGGCTCACTTACACTTTCTTTATATCGCCTTTCCCTCGAATACTAGCCCACATCCCAATTTTCCGACAAACCTTACTCAGCCTCCCTTTCTCCAAACTGTCACATCCTCATGTTCTGGGTTACTCAGTGGGCATTCACATATAATGTTGTACTTTTAGTTTTTTAGTGTTTTTTTTTAATGTTTGTCTTCTCATCTGTACTCTAAACAACTGTGAAGTGCTTAGCTCTAAGCCATAAACCTAAGGCAGCTTCTTTTTTTTTACCTACAGCACCTGGTATTCCCAGGCGGTCGCTCATCCAAGTACTACCGTGCTTACCTTCCAAGATCAGAGATCGGGCACGTTCAGGGTGGTATGGCTGTAGACTTAAGACAGTTTCTTGATGATAACGGGCACATGATAAATACTTTTCCTTGCTGTTAAAATTTACTTTTATCTTTGATAGCCACCTGATACTCCTTCTATTACAGTTTCCCTTAAGGAGACGATAATACCAGTCCACTCCTGTGTGCTGTTTCTCCAGTGGAGGGCTAGTCTCTGTTTCTCACAGTGCACAGTGTGGTGCCCTGTCCACAGTAAATGCTCAAAAAATACTTGCTAATGAACTTATCTCCATGGGTTTTTGTTTTGAGCATCAAACAACATAATGCTTGTGAAAGCGATTTGCAACAAAAAAGCAAAATGTAAATGTGAGGGATTAATGCTGCGATTCAATGAACCTAGTCCCAGGCCTGCATGTGATTTAATGGTGATGATTTAAATCCCATAGGTCAATATGCAACAAATCCTTCTCAGATTCACTTCCCTTTAAAAGGCACAATATTATCCTGCTTTATAATCTCAAGTTTCCTGGTTAAAAAAGTACATTTCTAGCTGAGTGTGTGTCACGCTCTGGGGCCCTACACATCTAAATATTTAACAGGATTGCTTTATATGCTCTTATGCCGATGTTGCCGATATGAGATTTGGCTTTTGCCCAGTGGGTCCCAGGGCTTTTCATCATCCAGAGCATATATTGGCTGCAGAGCGCCTGGGCAGAAAGAATAGTGGGGTTGCTGAGGCATTGAATGCAATCAGAATGTTATTTAGAAAAGCTGGCTTTGGCAGCCAAGCCTTGCACACATCTTTTATTACACTGTATCTTTGTGACATATTATTTCTGCTTCACAAGGTCACCTGACCCTGAATGGGACCTGTGGTCCATTGATAACACAGCTGGATGATGGCTGTGGCATGAGTTAGGACTGGACACAAAGAAGGATGAGACTCTAAAAGTCCCAGCCTGACTTGACTGAGTTCTCACATTTCTCTTCTGCTCCTTAGTTCTCCCTTTTTCTCTGTTATTGGTGTGGGAGGAGGGTTAGAATGAGCAGACAATGGTTTAATCAAAAGCTTTCTTCCATGATTGGGGAGGTGGGGGTGAAGTGGGAAGCATAAGGAGTAGGTAAAATTCATACTTCCTGCATGTGCATTGAAGTCTTTATTTTTTTATTATTTTTTTTATCGTTGTTCAAGTACAATTTTGTCCCTTTTCCCCCACTACTCCCCCCACCCCTCCCATCCCCTTCCTCCACCCTCGATCCCACGCCGCCTTGACTTCGTCCATGAATCTCCCAGGTATATTCCTTGACCACCCTTCCTGTTCCCCCTCCCCGTCTTTTCCTCCCTGCTCTCCTCTGTGCACTGTCAGTTTGTTTTCCCTTCGATGTCTCTGGTTCTATTTTACTTGCTTATTTGGTCTGTTGATTAGTCTCCATTTATAGGTGAAATCATGTGGTATTTGTCTTTCACTGCCTGGCTTATTTCACTTAGCATTATGCTGTCCAGAGCCATCCATGCTGTTTGAATGGTATGAGCTCCTTCTTTCTTTATGCTGCATAGTATTCTATTGTGTAAATGAACCATTTTTTCGATCCACTCATTTACTGATGGACACCTAGGTTGCTTCCAACACTTGATATTGTAAATTGTGCTGCTATGAACGTTGGGGTGCATAGGAATTGAAGTCTTTAGGTGAGAATCCATGCCCCAGCCTCTGGAGCAAGAATTTCTTCCACTAGGTCTTTTTCTTTCTCTTCATATGTTTGGTTCTTGCCACTGGCCATCTCTCTAACACAAGATCTGAATTCCACTCTAAAACATTTATGTATGCTAAGTGTTTGATTGACATCTTAGCAGAGAACAATTTGTTCTTTGACCAGTTTACTCAACTGCTATTTATTCCACAGTTACTACAACAGGCACATTTCTAGTTGCTAAGGAGATAATATGGTCAACAAGGCATAGGTGACTCTTTCCCTTATGGAGTTTATATTCTAGTAGGAACAGACAGGTATGATGAAACAAATGTCAGTAATAATAAAGGCTATGATGGAAACATGATAAGGTGAATTGATCTAATTTCAATTGAAGGTGGTGGGAGAGGACCACCCTGAGAAAGGAGGTTCAACTGAGATTTGAGTGACCAGGTGTCAGCACTGCAAAGGCCCTGGGAAAGAGAGTCACAAAAAAGGCCCGAAGGCACGGTAAGCCTGCTGTGCTCTTGGAACTGGCTGAAGTCAGTGCTTGTAGAAGGCGGAGGTCAAAGGAGGTCAAGGCCGAGGGCTGGGCAGCACCAGATCTACACACAATTACGGGTTAGATAAGAAGGGTTTATTTCGTATTCAACAACATGTTTTGATTTACATGATTTACATAATCACTCTTTGTTTTTCTTGATAGTTTTGCCATACATGTACATATCTCTAAAAAATATAGTTTTATTTTTAACTTTTATGAGTAGAATTGCAGTCTATGAATTTTTTTATATCTTGCTACTTTTGTTCAATGTATGTTTGAGAGGAAAATAAAATGGGGAGATATTCTATATGTCAGGATAATGGTTTCCTTTATTGGGAAAGAAAAGGGCCACCTGGGAGCTTCTGAGGTGCTAGAAGTCTTATTTCTTAACCTATATAGTGGTTACACTGGTGTTTGTTTCATACATAAGCATTAACTAGTGCAGCTCAGTATACACATATTTCTAAACATATATTTCATATAAAAATTCTAAAAAGAGCTCTCGTTCAGCACCACATTTAATAAGTTTTTCCATCAAAGTCTGAACATAAGTTAAAAACAATTTCCTGGGAGAGACTAATTACCCTTTCACAATGAACTTACCAGAGAAACAAAGAGGAAAGTCAGAGAAAGGGAGAAGGCTCCTTACTGTGCGGCAGATATGCAGGAAGTTTAGAAGATCTGTGGGAGAAAGAGCTGGTCACAGTGACGAGCTTGCCGGGAAGCCGGGAGAGCTCGGACTCAGCCTGAGCTCGGCCACTCGGCCACTCGCTGGCCTTGTGCCTTCTCCTCTCTGCCTTATAAACTTAGTATCAGCATCTATGAACAGAGAGATGATTCATCACATCGCTTGGCAGACAGTAGCTAATTTGTACATATTTGTCTGTTTGTATACCTTGATCATAATAGACCCTAACAGTAATCTCTCCATAGCCCCAGCCTGCAGATTTTTACGCTGCAGTCTAGGCTGCACTGCCTCACTCATGCAGCATTTTGTTTCCACCTCAAGCATAGCAGATATCGCAATGTGACTTGACAGCCAACTACGTACACGTGGCTGGAATCCCAAGAAACCAGCACAGCCCTGAGCTCATGCTTAGCAAATGATTTTTAATGCAAGGTCCCTCTTTCGTAAGAGTAAAGGTTTCAGAGGGGAGTTTAACTGAAGTAAGGTCAGTATCACTGTTATATAATATATAGATTCACCATGATTTAGAGTCAGAACTGAGTTCAAATCCTGGCTCTGATTGGTAGCTGAGCCACCTGGGCCAAGTTTGCCTCTCTGAGGATTTGATGGTGTTGGTTTAAATCCTGTGGCTTAGTATGCCATAAATTCTTCTCAGATTCTTCCCTTTAAAAACAATATTGTACTGTTTTATAATCTCAAATTATAACCAGAGCTCCAGTACCCACTGTGTAGCTTTTTGCTTGTTAATGAGTACAGTACAGTGCAAGGTATATGGTGGGCCCTCAGCCCACACTGGTCTCCTTTCTGATCCACTTCACAGGTCTTCTGACATCAAACCGGGAGTTACAAGTTGAACAGGCCGAACATCGTGACTGTCAGATCATTTTCATCATGAACATCATGGTGATAAACAAAAATGTCATTTGCACTTTGGGGTGCAATGCACAGGGAGGGTCAGTGCATACAAACAATGATACGCCTTTCCTTTCAGAAAGAAGTGTGCTTTTCACTTGGTGACAATACCCTGCTTCTTTCATAGCACCTGAGCTAAAGTATAATGGTATTTTTTTTTTCAAAAATATATTTTCCTGACCAAGTGGGTGCATTCTGTCAGGTCGGGCAGCTGCTGTCAGCTAGGCAAGGAAAAGAGAGGAATTATGCAGCCATTTGGCAGTGTAAATGTTAGAAAAACTCAGCTGTATGTGTGTTCAGGAGCGTTCAGTAGCTTAGGTGAACGCAACTCCAAGAAATAAAATGACAGCTTCCCTTAACCATTATGCTAATGGAGGGGTGGGAGGGGGTGTCTCTGTTAGAGCAGGCACTTGAGAGACAAGACTTCTGGGCTCAGATCCCACTCCCAACAACATCTCCCACTGTGATCTTGGGCAAGTTGCTGAACTTTACTGTACTTTAGTTCTATTTCCCCATCTACAAACTCAAGCTAATAATAGTTACCTCCACTGCAGGGGTGGTACAAAGATTAATGAATTAATGAGCAGAACGTGCTGTGGAGAGAAGGCAGGCTGTAGAAATGTGATCATCCCCACAAATCTCTGATTTGCACAGGGCCCGCCACAGCAGCTTTTCTGAGTGTCATGCTCATTCTCCCCTTCTTCACCGATAATGAACTCGTGCATCCCATTTCTGCTCCTGCGAGATAGGGATGCTCTTGTCCAGGAAGTGATGAGCTCTTCCATGGCCCCCAAGCCTGGGTGCAGTGTGAAAGTGATAAGGAGAGAGAGCTGGAGTCACAGAATGATGGAAAATGGAGAAAGATATGAGAGATGAAAGAGCCTTAGCTTTAAAATAAATACATAGCTTAACCACCTTCAGATTTCACAGTTCTATGTGGAAGAACAATAAGCAGTGATGAGTGGGAATATTTTTTTAAATGAATGTCAAAATGCAGAGAATGTGAAAAAACTAGTCTCATTTTCAAATTTATTCATGATGTATTATACCAAGAAGCAGTGTGTTGTGTATATATTAAGGTGTGGGGTAAGACAGTTCCACTCTTCTGGTGCTTTGTGTGGCTTCCTGCCCCCAGCAGAGGTCAGGATTAAAAAAGAAAAACAAAAACAAAACAAACAAACTAACAAAAAACCCCAACAAGACAACTAATATCAAGTGTGGATAAAAGTGTCCGGCATTCTAATATCACCTTAGGCCTGGGAATAAAAAAAGCCAAATAGCCAATAAATAAAAATCCTATTTTCAGACCAGGTATGGAAAAATTCTATCAAACAGTCTGCAAATGAAAAGTAAATAATTATATTAAATACATGATCCTATTCATTTGCCTTTGTCTTGGAAAGAAAATTTATGCTAAATTTTAAAGGAACTTTTTAAAGACAGAGAGACTGAGGTTCATAGATTAAATTATCTTCTTGCTCAGAGTTACAAATCTGGTGTGGTGAGCCAGTTTTCGAACCCAAGTCTCTGTGAGGTCAACATCTATGTTTCAACTGACTTCCCCCAACTTTCTGCAGAGAACAGAGCTTGTAGCTTAGGACAAAAGAAATTATCTGACAGATATTATATGTATCTGTTGCAAATGCATCCAAGCATTCATCTAGTTTTCTAACTGTCCTCCAAGTATTTGGTAAACACCA
The DNA here is from genome assembly GCA_004026545.1 of Mormoops blainvillei. Taxonomy (NCBI): domain Eukaryota; kingdom Metazoa; phylum Chordata; class Mammalia; order Chiroptera; family Mormoopidae; genus Mormoops; species Mormoops blainvillei. The sequence goes on along the minus strand of PVJD01000226.1, from coordinate 73,884 downwards.
TTGATATTCTATGATCAGTGCTAGTTTACAAAGTTGAACCAAGGTAAAGAGAATACATCCTTTTCCTGAGTCTAGCAGGGAAGACTCAGAATTAATTGCAAAGGCAAAAGGGTCAGCAAGTGCGCTCAAATCCAGTGGAATTGGGCTCTTGCCCTAGAGATCAAGTCCCTTGAACTTGACTGGCGCAGTGTCCCTGGCACCTGAGACTTTCTTTAATCCCTCTCAGAAGAGGATTCTGGGGTAGAGATGCAAGGATGATACTTGGGGAAAGATATAAAATACATACTCTGAGTCTTTATTACCATTTCCTTATCAAGAACATGAGCAGGAAAAGAAACTGCAGTCTGCAGGAAGAAAGGAAACTGAGGGAATTAGTTTACTCATACTCAACAAAATTCTTTCTACATAAAACTTACCAGTTTGCAACACTTTTTTCTCTTGAATTCATACCACTTTTTGATTGTTCTATTTACTCAACACAATCAATAGACTTTATCATTTGTGTCTTTCTTCATTACTAGTTTAACTCCAGATGCTATAACAAAATACTATAAACTGGGTAGCTTGAAAACAACAAAAATTTGTATTTTGGGGATTCATAACTCACAGTTATGGAAAATGAAACTTTGAGATCAAGGTGCCAGCGTGGTTAGGTTCTTGGAGGAACCCTTTTCCGGACTGTAGAATCCTGACTTCTGCTTGTTTCATCACATGTTGGAAAGAGAGCTGACTGGCCCTCCTGGCATTCCTCTTATAGGGGCGCTAATTCCGTTAATTCCACAAGGCCCCCGACTCCAGCCAAATACCTTCCCATTGGGAATTACATTTGAAAGTATGAATTTTGGGGGAGAACACAGGCATTGTGTTCATAACAGTTGCTATTTAAATTTTGAATATTTATTCAACTTTTGCACTGTTACAGAATTTGCTGCATATTTATACCTTAGATCCCAAAGCAACCTATTTGGACTTTATGTTAGAAACTGAATCTTAATGTACCTTTGGTCTCCCTCACTCCCCTGTATGCTGTACGCATTGAATATTTAAGGTTCTTAAAACATTTACTTATTAATTCATAAAATTAATGACTCTACCTGATGCTAGGGCCCGGTTTGATGTGAAAATCTGATACAGTAAAGTTTGTCTTTGGTGTTCTTTGATCTTACTGTCAAGTGCTGATATTTTCTCACATAATTCTTTTAACACAGTCCTGGTTGCCAAGGTGCTACAATAAGGCCAGGACTGCAAGATGTTATGATCATCATCTTAGCATCTTTTTTAAATCAAAAGTTACTAGTAGTCTACTCATTCAACTATTCATTCATTCATTCATTCATTCATTTATTCATTAAATTTTTTGTTTATAAACAATTTAATGGCTGCTACTATGTGCTGGGATGGTGCTAACTAGCTAGTTTAACTAGATACTGGGGGTTCAGTAGTTTGAAAAAAAAGAAGAATTACTGCCCGTTTGGAGCTTATTTCTAGTGGCAGAGGCTGACACATGCAAAACACCCCTAAGATCATTCTAGACGGTGAACCTCATGGGCCAAATAGGGATACAGAAACGATACTGGTGAAGTCACAGTGGGTATCTCCAGTGATCTGAGGAAAAATCATCACCTAATCTCCGAATTGGAAAAAAAGAGGAAAAGGCAGGCATAGCCAAATCATAACTGATGAAGGGTGTTGCTATAGGGCAGAGATTGTGTAAGCCAGCAGGAATCAGAGCATGTGAACCTTGCAGGAGATGCTGAGGAGTTTTTATAATAAGGTCCAGAGAGAGCTGATAGAAAGGTTTAAGCAAAGGGATGAGAAGACTGAATTTATAGCTTTAAAAAATTTCTCTGGCTCCTGTTTCCATGGCATCATTTTTTCCTAACTGCATTATAAGAACTAATGGGTAAATAGGAATTTTACTTTATAGAAATTGCTCTAAGGCCAGATTTGTTAACCTAATCTTTTGCAAAAAGTCAGAGAATCTTGTCAAAGAGACTATTTAGCTGGCTCACAATAGCCTGGATTGCAGATATATGTACCCAGAATACATGTCTGTATTCTATGCATGTCCGTAACTTAAGTTTTCTGTTTGACTTTGAGCACATCACAAATTCTCCGGCCCTTAAAAACAAAGAAGTCTGAATGAGATGATTTCTAAGATGTCTTTCAGCTCTAATATTTTATGACCATGAAATTAGTGCATTAGAAACTGATTAAAATCTAAGAAGCTATAAAGTATCCTTTCTCTTCAATCTTGTGAGTGAAATGAATCAGAGATATTACTACTACACAGTGAATCAACATGTGTGCAGCATCATTTTATTGTCTGCTAAAGATACATCCATTGCACTTTTTGAAATCACATAATGCTGAGAAGTAGGCATTATTATTATTTCTATTTTACAAGTGAGGAAATTTTTGTTCGGGGGAAACTGTTTCTTGTAAAGAAGATAAACAACTAGCTAGTGGAAAAAGAAAACTAGAAATTCACTGAATAGACAAATGAAGAAAATTGTGCTTTTTGTTTCTGCTATAGATTTTGATAGTTATATAGGCTTGTCTAGAAATTAACTGTCAACTCCCTTAGCACACAATTACACCTGGCTTATTTCTTTGCTCAACTATTAGCAGTGATTCAGAAGGACATTAGAAACCCTGCCCTTTCTTACTCTTTAAAACATAAGAAAGCATGAAATAAAGATTGCTGTAGTAAACTCACACAGTTGGTTAAGGCCTCACATACATGTTTTCTGTTGTTAAAGTCATCAATGAAATTATTTAGACAATTACCAAGTTTTTACTCTTTTTTTTTTTTTTTTGGAGAGGGATAGCTCTTGAGTGTTGTAAACATATGCACAATATGTATATGGACTTCTTTGAAGTTTCATTTTGCTCCGGGGGACAGGAGGGCCCTGGCTCTACCTCATTAACCTGTTTTGACGGGTGCATACAGACACACAGCTCCACCACCACCGTTTCAGCCTTCGAACCTTTGTAAACCAGAGTCTTAATGGAGGAGGCCTGCCAGTCTCTTCTCTGTGACAAGAGTCACTGCTAATTGAGATCAGAGAGTTTATTTTACACCTTTTTCCTATCATGCCTCCTTCCTTCCAGGTATGCTTTTAAAATTTTGACTGCATTTCTTAGCTGCTTTTTGATACTATGGTGTTGTGTGTTAATTACTTCATGTATCCCCATGTGTTAGTCATGTAGATCGCATGTATCATTGTATATGATGGACCCAAACTATCAGAAATCAAACAACCAAGCCACACTTAAAATCGTACCAGGACTGGGTCCAAATTATATTAAAAGACCCAGAAGAGTTTGGCAGTGGAAATATTTCAAAGATAAACCTGTTGAAATGGCTTACTTTTGACAGGCCTTTCTGGAGTTTCAGTGATTTCTTCCACTCCCCTCCCTGCTCCTTTTTCTTCCTTCATGTCAGACTGGGCCATGTTTGAAATTCCTGAGCCCACCACGGTCATGCAGCCTTAATATATACACTCATCTCTCCTGAGGAAAGATTTCAACTTCATGGCAAAACTGAAGAAAGCATGTCAGAAGGCTGTCGGAGAAAGAACCTTCTTTCCTACAACTGTTTTTGGATGCCAGCCAACATTTCCCTTTCTGGCTTTTACTCTTGACACTGTCTCCCCACGGAGTAGAAGGGATATTTTAGCAACCGGCAGGTTTTAACAGTGCCCCTCAATGCCAGAATGGGCAGTCCAGAATTCAGAGCCCTGACTCTATCTTCATGTCGATATTAAATAAGCATGCCGTTTAAAGACAACGCCGAGAAACTTTTCTTTTGAGGCTATCCGGGGAGATTTATTTTATTTTATTTTATAAAGGGTTTTATATAAGACATCAAATAGTTATGAGGAACGTGGCTGTTCTTTTTATAACACAAGAAAGGTTAAGAGCAGAAATTTTTATAGACACTGTAAGAACTTTCAAGGGACTAAAAGGCTCAGTGGACTCTGAAGACTGATTTCACCTTCAGGAAGAGCACTCAAGTTCACCTGAGGAATCAGCAAGTGACAAGCACTGGGATCCCCGGCTAGGTCCCTGTTGTTGGTGGGGCTCTCCCTCTGAAATGTGCTTTGTGATTAATGGAAAGAGGATTGTTTCATGTGAAAAGATTTTGGAACAACACAGCGTACAGGGGGCTGGACTCTGGAAATGGTCAAACAGTATAATTTGGGCTCCGTATTGGCGAGAAAGGAAAGCATTATCATTTTGGGGTGGTCCTCAGTTCCCCCAACCAAAGGCACCTGTGCCATGGGTGTACAAAGAAGTGTTTCTTTAGAAAAGACTTTTTCTCTGGATCATTTTTTTACCTTCATGTACACTAGAGAGGCCTTGTGTCTCACGGCGGGCCACATGCAGGTGATGTGTATACGAGGTGGGTGAAATGCACTGAAGCAGGCAGAAGAACTAGGTGCAGAGAAGACAATCTCCAAAAGAAAGAATGGGTTAGGCACGAAGGTGAAACAGAAATTAAAGACACAGAAGGACTAGAAACTAAGACATGCCCTATGAGAATAAACATTGAGGCTGTTAATGGCGCACCCTTAACTGGGATGTCTCTTTCAAGGACATGTTCTTAGAGGTCGAGAGTTATATGCTAATCATCTGACTCAAGCTCAGCCATCTGTGTAGCAAGAATTCAATGATAAGGAATGTTTTACCTGAGACTTTGGCTAAATAAGTAGCCTGTGACTTTGACCAAGACAAAGCAAAGAACGAGTTAACTAAACCGAAATTGTTGTCTGTGTTACCCTTGGATTTCTCATTTTAGAGGAGGATCCACTGAGCGAGAGCTACCAGGGTTTCTAAACTAGAAGCCCAGGAGGCTAATACAATTTCTCTTCCACCATCCTTCCTAGATCCTAAAACATCCAGACTGGAAACCAGATAGCTAGACTGTTTACTAGAAGAAAGAGACTTGTAAAGAAGAGAAATTTCTTGGCACGTATTTAAAAAAGCTCTCTGCACATGAGCTCCTCTGCAGTATTGTTATTTATTTATTTAGTTATTTATTTTCAGTTTTCTCTTTATCAGTGATGTTTTCCAATCTCCAGTCTTTCCCTTCTCTGTTTGTCAAAAGCTCTTCAAGGCCTTGGATAAGTTTTATTTCTACCACAAGGCATACCCCAGTACTTTCAGTTCATATTGATTTCTTCCTCCTCAACATCCTTATATTCATAGTCCAGAGTAATTGTCCCTGGATGTTGTACTGTAGTAACATTTTTAACTTGGACCAGAAATTACATGTTTGTATTGTACTTTAGCGTCAGCAACAGAGATCGTGTTAGTTTTGTTGGTAATCACATCACTCTTTTGCCTTGTATTAAACAAATTGCCTACTCATATTTAGGATTTTTCATTAGTGATAACTTAGTGATAAAAATAATGTGATTATTTGAAAAAACTTGAGAAACACAAATTATAGAAAAATAACATTAATTCATAACTCTATCTTCAGAGATAAATGTGTTAAAACTTTAATATATTTATTTCAAACTTATTTTTCTATAAATGTGTTAGTCTAGCTATATAGAAAGAACCATACATCTATCCTTAATAAAATCTAATCTGTATAATATAGCTTGTTCTTAAAATATAAATACATATTTTAACAAAAATAAAGTTATGTGAGTTTGTAGCCTATTTTTTGTTTGATAATTATATCAAATACATATTTGTAGTCTATATTTTCCTCCTGTTCACTAAACATCAAAAGTATGTCATTAAATATTATTCTGTAAGTGTGTATTTTTGTTTAGCTTGACCAATTTCCCCTCATTGGCACATAGGATCCTCCCATTTTAGTCATTTGTTGTGCATATAATATTATGATAAATAATCCTGTAGATAGGTTTGATATGTATAGTATCATTTTTAAAAAGATTTTATTTATTTAGTTTTAGAGAGAGGGGGAGCGAGGGCAAAAGAGAGGGAGATAAACATTAATGTGTGGTTGCCTCTCACACACCCCGCTCCTGGGGACCCGGCCCACAACCCAGGCTTGTGCCCTGACTGGGAAGCAAACCAGCGACCCTTTGGTTCTCAGACCTGCACGCAATCCACTGAGCTACAACAGCCTGGGCTGTATGCTATCTTTGAATTAAGTTTTATTTAATTATTACCGGTAAGTTTGACTATTGTAATCTAGTTTTCCATTTATTTGAATTCTACAAGGTTATTGATGCCTTTTCTGTTCATGCCCTTTCTATTGTTTTCTTTTTTTAAATGTCTGTACATGTCTTAGTTGTTATTTTTTTTGCCTTTGCTATTGCTTTGTAAAAACACACATATAAAACATTCTCTTTTTTATCATTTGCTTTTAATTTGGCTTCTAATAATTGTTGAATTTCAGAACTGTCTTATTTTTTGATACAAACACATTGATTGTTTTTCACAACCCCAAATGGCTTTCTTCCATAAATTTTATGCTTAGAAAAATTTTTCTTATCCTGGGAAAATATCGACATTCTCATACTTTCTTCTAACTTTCTCTCGTTTTACTAAAGAGAAAGGCTTAACACTTTTATATATCAAAATTTTCCCTACACATTCTCAATGGCAGTTATAAAATACAACAATTCACCTTTTAGCTATTGATTTTTGATGCTGTGTTTATTTTTCTTCAGCATTGCTATTATCATTTCTGTGCATTTCTTTCTGGGAGAAATCTTTCTTAACTCAAATACTTGTCAACCAAAGGTACGTCTATAGCCCTTTGTCCCACTCTATCATCTTAGCAAGGGCATCTCTTTCTGAATAGTTGGGCTTCGGGTGTGTGCTCCCAGCTCCTGCTCTGAAGGGTACATTACCATCCAAAGCTGTTTGACCTTCCCCCTTATCTGTATCAAACTCTGAGGTATGTGAAAATCACATATTACAGGAAGTCTTGCTTTCAAGACTTCTCATTTCCTTTCCTTAGCTCATCCATCCATTTTCAGCATTCTACTTGTAAGTGCACTAACTCTGTCTGTTAGGATGCCAACTGCCCCTGACTATACTTATACTCGAAACCTTTCTCTGGCCTTTTCAGTCCTCCTTTCTTCCCCAGTTTTCTGGTTGGTCTGGATCCTTTATTTATGAACCAAAGGGACCAATAAGGGAAAGAATAGATATTATTCTGATTTATTGACACAATCATTTTAGCTCTTTTTCAAGGGACATGGTATAGAGCTGTGCTATCTATTATGCTAAACTTTAGCTTCATGTGACAACAGAGAACTTAAAATGTAGTCTAAATTTAGAAGTGTTTTAAGTGTAAAATAAACACTGGATTTATAAAAAATGTAAAACATCTTATTAGTACACTTTATATAGTTTATATCCTGAAATGATAATCGTTGGGGTATTTTGATACTATAGACTAAATGTGTCCTCCTTACCCCCAAATTCATATGTTGAAACCTAATCCTCAGTGTGATGGTTTTTGGAGAAGGAGCCTTTGGAGCGTGATTGGGTTATTAGGGTAGAGCCCTCATGAATAAGATCACTGCCCTTATTTGGAAAGAGTTGCCAAATAGCTCCCTTCTCCTTCCTGCTATGTGAGGATGCAGCCCTCTGTGAACTAAGGAACAGAACCTCACCAGGCATCAAAACTGCCAATGCCTTGATCTTTAACTTCCCAGCCTTCAGGACCGTGAGAAATAAATTTCTGTTGTTTATAAGCCATCAGTCTGGGTTATTTTGTCATAGAAGCCTGAATTACAACAATTAAGTTAAAACAATTTTATTTTTAAAATTAGTTTTATTTTTTTCTTTTTACCTTCTCAATATGGCCACTCAGAATTTAAAATTACATGTGACTCACGTTCGTGGATTGCATTATATTTTTATTGGATAGCACTGTATAGGCATTTTCACTATTGTTAGTAACATGACTGTGTCCTTGCAATTGAGAGAAAATCTTCCCATGATCTGGAAGTAGACTGACTGCTAATTTTTTGGTGGCATGTGTGCATGTCCTGTTTATAAACTGATGCTTATACGTGATGTTTTTCCTCCTCCAGTATATTCTTCTCAGCGTGGTTTCTGTTGTATTAGTTAAACAAAGCAGTTCTGTGACCTTGCGTCTCTGTGCCCCTCACTAAGTGCTTAGCCATGTGTGTGTGTGTGTGTGTGTGTGTGTGTGTGTGTGTTAGTGTGTGCGCATGCGCGCATCCTTTCAGTGTGTTTTAGCGGTGGAGATCAGAGCATATGTTAAATCCTTTTCAACTGAATGCCAATTATGTAAAAATGTGGATTCCTTGATGTTACAGTTATTTAAAGTGTATCCTCTCCGTCTATATCATTAAGATGTGGATATAACATGGTCCTTGAAGCCAGAGAGTCCTGACATCAAACATGACACCATTGAGCTTTGTGGTTATTACATAAATTACTTTCTTTCTTTTGGCCTCAGTTAACCCATCTGTAAGAGGGACAATCATGATTTTATTGAGGGGTTTCATTACTCCGTTGCACCTGGCCAAGACCTCTCCTCTTTCTTTCCTTCTCGAATTTTGTACATTTAAACCGATTTGGCAGACGTTAAATTGTCGGCAAACATCTATTCGATATGTGATGCTGATGGCGGGGGTGTGAGTTAAGGAGAAGGAGTGCTCTAGTGGCTATTAGACTAGGACCTAATTCCAAATGCAACTGTTAGAATTTTACATATTTTCATGCAGTGGATTACAGAAAATAACGATTCAGTGTGCCAACCTTGGCATCAGGCATGCCTGCAGGCCGAGGGGAATGCCAAGCCCTTTAGGAGATATGAGGAATGGATTTGCCTTAAGCTTCTTTCTTGAGAGAGGCCAAGAAATTTCAAAGCTTTTCATTTTTGCCAAGTAGAGCAAAGATGGTATGAGTCTCTTATATACTCTCATAAAGAAGTAGAATTTCAGCAAGACTTTTGATAAATTATCATAAATATGAGTCCTATAACTGCCTTAAACAAGAATGGCAGTCTCTCTGCCAAAGGTGCAATGTGTATGGGAACGATTGCAGGACAGTGTGTGGCAGGTTGTCATGGCAACGGGCCATTTTGGAATGAGGAAATAAGTAATGACGGATGAATGGTAAAATGTTCTGACTGGGTGGATAATACCCCAGAAAGTCTAATATTCTTCTTCCCCATCTGAAGCCCAGTACTTTGAGTTCTGCCAAGTTTGTCTGGAAATCTCTGAGTTGACCATTTTGGGCTATTTATTAATGTCTATCAAGTTATAGAATGTTAACAAAATGAAAAGAGCATGAGGTAGAAGGGAGTCTGTTCTTTATCTTGGATTAAGAAGAAAAAAAAATGAATCATCTTGATTTTTAACTCCAAAATATCCCTACTGATTAATAATTTAAAGGAGACAGAGCTTCCAGTATGGGACAGTGCTAGTGCACCGGCAGCCCTACTGCTTTCCAGTTTGGGTATATTTATGTTTCTTTCATTGCCGTCGTTTATTATCTGTTTCTCTTTGTTTCAGGCTCTCAGCATTAAGTCCTGTACCAGACCCAACGTCTAAGGTGTTCACATAGCAAAATAGCCAATCTAGGTAGCCCAAGTGTGTGCATACACAAGATTTTCACAGTGTGGAAACAGTAGAATATCAGAAAAAGGGGGAACTTTTTTCGGTCAGGGTTTAAATATGCTATGAAACAGTCCAACATTATTTTGCATTAGGTGAATTATGAAGTTCCTATATGTACTGCACTCAAGTATTTGTAATATTTACATGCGTCTACATGAACATGTACATATACACTCTCTTCACCAGGGCTAGTCTTTCATATAAGGTGGTTTATGCAATTACAAATTTGGTGTGATTCAAGAACCCATGATGGTGGGCTTTCTATTTCAAATGATATCTCTACTTATTTGTCATTGAGGTAAAAAAAAAAATGTGGTCCTTTCAGAGCAGCAGACCAACATGGTGGAAGTGGCATGAGTTTCAGAGCTGAGGGGAACTGACTGTGAAACTAACCTGTGCCATTTACTAAGTGGGTGACCTTGAGCCTCAGTTACCTCTTCCGTAAAATGGGGAAAGTAACTGATATGGTATGGTTCGAGTTTAAACAATTCATTGAATGTGCTATGCCTCCCATATTGTAGTAGCTCAAAAAATGGAAAAGGTAGTTAATAATAACTGTCCACACTGATAAATTGCCAACAGCTCAGTACAGGGTCCATTGAGCCCTGCCAGCCATGCATCATATGTGGATAGTGGATAGATATGTCCAATTCCTTTAGTCCTCCAGGTTGCTGAACCTGGGTTTGGCCACATGCAAAAGAAGATAAAGGGCATCAAACCTAAGAAAGTCATCACAGAGTTGGACACAGGACACTGGTTTCCATAAATCAGTATGTATGTTATCAGTGACTTGATTTCTGCATGTGCTCCTACCCTTGTCAGAAATCATATTCCTTTTACTTGTGGGTGCTGTGGAACCAGGATGCAAAGAAGAGAGGGTGGTCAGTGTCTTCAGCCTTCTCCTGTAGTCCCACCCCCACCCCTGTCTACCTCACCCTGGTTTCCTGAAATCTTTCTATATTTATTTACTTTCCACAAGTCACATTTACTTTAGAAAAAAATCTGGGACCTTTATTTTCTTCTTAAAAGACATGACAATTTGCAGTTTATAGAAGACAGTCTGTCCTGGGAGTGGAATTTCAGACATTTTGGACATGCAGACCTTGTGTTGCTGGCATCTTCTTAACATTGTCCTCCATTGTGCTTCTGACATCCAACCCAATGCAGTTTACACGTGGTACTGCCTCTATTAGCGATATACTTCCAACAGGTAACATCTTTTACCCAGATTTTTAATAGAAATTTTGAAGGCAATTTTGAGCAGGCAATAAGGTAGTGGATAAATGCAGAAATGGGTCCCCTTTTATAGGAAGAGCAGAACATTATAAAGGTAACTGCAAAAGGGAGAAATAGTACTTATTAGGGGGTTAGTTTTACTAAAACAGAAGAAAAGTGTAAATTAAGTAATATATATGGAAGGGGTACATTTTAAGAATTTTTATGTGTGACCAAGAATATTTGAAGAAAATTGTTATACCGTGTTTTGTAGAGCAAACCAGAATACATTAAAAATACAGAGTTAGAGGAACACATATAAGGTAACAAGTTTCTTGGCTATATACAAGTGGTATAAAATGGATAAATGGAAAGAGGTTTTATAGCATTGGCAGTCTTGTTACAATAAGAGAGCTAGGACCTGGGGTGACGTTTGAGGGAGAAATCGAGACAAAGAGGACATCTTAGGGGAAGGTTTTGAGTTATGAATGAAATGAGGTGCTTTGCATCTATGTGCTCTTTAGGGTCATGGACCTGGCATTTGCCTCTCATCTCGTCTACTGCCCTGGTCCCAGTCAGCATCAGTATACCCAGCGTTCATGACTGCACACTGCCTTTCTCTCTGCTCTCAAGGGGGAGATCCCGGAAAGTGTCAGTAGTTCTCTGAGGGCATCTGTCCTGTGAGGAACTGGCCCTGGTCAGTAAAGCGTTCTTTGGAAATATCAAGATTACGCCAGTTGAACTTCCGTTTTCCCTGATTTGGAAGCAAAACTGCCTACATGAGAGCCCGGGTGCGACAGCTTCTGGCTGCACACATTCAGCTTCGTTCAAGCCGTCCTCTGCCTTGTCCCCGGATTCCAGGACATAGTCTAATCATTTACTAAGTGCCAAAAAAGCATCTCCTCATCCCTAATCCCTGCTCCCTCAAGATGTTATTTTTTAACTCTTTTAGCTGTATCTTTTTTTTAAACTCATTTTTACGCTTACAGGTGCCATTTTTATTCACATATTTTTTCCAGAAAAATATAGTATCTTCTCATTTTCCCTTTGGAAAATAAATTTTGGTCTGTTACGTGCACCATCCTCTGTACACACGTCAGCTCAGACCATTCTTTCCCCTACTTTCCCAAGATAAATAAGCCATAAGTTTGAGATTACTGTGCAATATTTACTTTATTATGAACCTGCAAACATTATTCATAGCTGAGCCACGTGGTGTTCCCCTTCTTCAGCACTTTTCTTTTTGTTTTTTGTTTCTGTATTTAATAATAGTTTTTACTTGTTAAGAGTTTTCAAATTTATCTATCAATAAACAGTCTTCAAATAACCTGAGCGTTCATTCGAATGAATCAGATAGTCTGGTCTTTAGTCCACTCTTCATACCTTTTTTACCCCCTTCCTCACACCCTTCCTACTTCGCAGGGTCTGTGCTCACGGTCCGCTGTGCCTGCTGTCATTCTGGGCTCTCCCTTTATGAGAATTCACGTTTCAAAATTTCCTTATTCTCCCCTTCGCTCTTGATCAATAATTTATTCTGGGTTGAAAATCATCCCCTTCAAAATTTAGCCAAGGAATGTTACTGTTGGAAAGTTGGATGGCCTTGTAAGTCTGACCTTTTGTAAGTAACCGGTGTGTTTCCTCTCAGCAGAAACATTGGGCATCACTGCTTCACCTACAGGCTGTGAAATGTTATGGTGATGTGCCTCCGTGTAGGTCTTTCACACCCATCATGATTGAAATTTAACACACTGTCTTAAGTGCTCCTAGAAACCTGTATTGTTTATTTCTGGGGCATTTAATGAATATTTTAATATAATTATTTACCTCCAAGGTTTTTGGGGTTTTTTGTTTTGTTTTGTTTTGTTTTAGGTGTTTGTGCTTCTGGATTGAAATTCTGATTTTTTTCATTGTGTTATCATATTTTTAGTTTTTAAGATCCCTTTTTGGACCTGCCGATGTTCCTTTTTAATAAACCTCCCTTTGCGTTTAATGATATGTACTATGTGTGCACGCATTGACTCACCCCGTGCTCACTCGCTTCTTTGCTCCCTATGCAGTCAGGGAACTAGTCCCAGAGAAGCTGAATTTTAAGCAAAACCTTGACAGCAAATACCTGGGAGGAGTAAACACCAAGAAATGGATTTAGCAAAGGTCTTGAGATAAATGATAAACAAAACTATTTGGATAGACTAACTCTTCTATGATAAACAACCAAATATTCTGGATAAATATGTTTTTAAATCTTTGTAAAAAACAACAAAGAACTGTGATCTCAAAGTGCCATTTCCTGCTAGGAAAAGCCAGAAGACTTTGGAGAACTGAAAGAATTCAGGTCTAAAGCCTGAAAATGTGCAAGATAGGCCTGGGACACCTTATCAACTCAAAAAGTGAAGTTGCCAAAGACTTCCAAGTCACATTACAAGGACTCAGGAGTCAATTTGAAGAAGTTGTAAACATCAGTAAGAACAGAATTTTGTGATAGATTGTTCCATATCAATCATGTATAAATGTATGAGTTTATAATGACATTTAAGGAAAAACTTATCTTTGGAGGCTGCTAGAGAACTATCTTACTGTGAAAAACTAACAAGGTAAAAGTTAAGTGCTTATCCTACTCTCCTATCTATACAGATGTATCTCAGGGAAATCAAATATTTGATGAGAGGAGGTTTCACCTTGTAGGAGTATTCCTTCTAATAAAAGGATAAAATTATAGAATTAGGTTATTTTATAACCTTTAGTGAAATAACACAGTTATAGACAGTGATTTTCAAAACTTAAAATGTTGCAAAAGATGGACAACCAGGCACTACGTCTCTCCTGGTGGAAGTACAGATCAAGTACATATGGAGAATTCTTGCCCAAATATTGAACCTAAGTTTGCCAAGCCTCTAAATCTAATTAGCCATAAATAGGGATTATCAGGGAATGAGAAGCATGTTTAATAATACCAAAGGGATGCAATTAGTAAAACCCAGACTATGAGATACTCTCTAGGAAAATGAACCAATTTTTCAAAAATAAATTGAAAAAGGGATAAAAAGGAAGAGAGAGAGAGAGAGAAAGAAAAGAAGGGAACCCTACAGATTAAAAGAGGTTTAAGCAATCTGGATGACAACCACAATGTTGAAATTTGGATCCTGATTCTGGATAAAATTAAATACAGAATAAAATAAAAGAGTAGGACAATAAGAGATTTTAAATCTGATTTTTGATGATATAAAAAGTTATTATTTTGGGGGGTGTGTGTAATAAAGACATTGTAGGTATATTTTCTTAAAGAGTACTTAACTTTTGGGTGTATGTCCTGAAATACTTATGGGTGACATGTTATCAGTCCCAGATTTTCTTCAAAATAATTTGGGATGGGGAGTAGGTGATGTTTTAGAGGTAAGTTATTGACCATAAGTTAATAATTTTTTAAAGCAGGTCATAGGTACACAGTGTTCATTATACTATTCTCCCCACTTTGATATATTCCTTCAATTTTTCATTAAATTGAAGTGACAAATTGTGGGTTGTCTCTGAATATTATTGCTGTTATTTAAAGGGGGGTTAGGCAATATTTTGTAACACTGAGAACATGAGTTATAATAATTTTTAAAAATTTTTCCTGAGTAGTTTTCTGCTTTGTTTTGTTTTTTCCTCTTGGTTTCTGTTTGAATGTTTGTTTTGGTCCTCATCTTGTGTGTTAGAGGCTGCCCTATGCTACCTGGAGACTTCGAGCTATCTGCTCATATGCCAGAGCTGTTGAAACTCTGTGCGTATAAATGGGACTTACTAGCGATGAGTTTCATTGTGTGGTCCAGAGAAGGCCCAGAGCCCTAATGGTCAGAATCTATAGACAGTTCCTATCGGATTTGTGAATTTCCCCCCAGAGAGAATTTTCCAAGCCTCTTCTGCCAGAGGAAGTGAAGGAGGTGGGTTAGAGGGAATATAAGTCGGGTTGCCATTGTTCTGGAAGCTGGATATGGACCTCAGTTTTTAGTATGTAGACTTTCACCCACTTTTTTTTAAGACTTTCTTTTCAGGATGAATCCATACTCTTCACTGGGTCTAGTGTTCCTGAATATAAAGAAACAGTTTCTACCTCTCCCAAGTTACTTTCTATTTTTCTGCTGGGGACTGGGAGTGGGTTGTCTCTGAATATTATTTCTAACAAGGAAAATACTCTTAGAATTTTTTAATCTTAAGACCAGCAATACTTTTAAATATCGTGGAGCAAACCCTCTCATTATCTTTCTAACCAGCTATAATACTAACTATAATATAATAACTAACTAACCGATACATAACCAATATAATAACCAACTAATTATAATATTTATAGTCAGTGATCCACAATTAGCATTTAAGCACTATTTCCTATATTTTTATTTTTTTCTTGTAAGCTATTTTCTGGATGCAGAGTTTCCTAGCTTTTCCTTCTGTTGTCTCCTCCACAGGCTAATAAACAAGTCTGAATAAATACTATCTATGCATTAAGAATTTATTAAATGACTATTTTTGCTTGGAACTGCAGCTAGCTATTCTCTGTTCACACCACTGGCAGGATGGATCTCAGCAAAGGTTCGCTCTTTATTACCTGTTGTTCCACAATTCCCCTGTTTTGGGCAGGAAGGAGTGCTTGTTCAATAATTGTCCTTTTAAGCTCATCCTGTAGCTTTAAATTTGCGCTGAACCTCTGTCTTCTCTTATGTCTTTGTAATGTTAAGTCTTTTGTATGCTTGCTAATTTGTGGTGCTCATTATGTAAGTCACCAGTTTTATTTTGTCAGTACATTTCTGCAATTTACCTAGGTGCACGGTTCACCTCCTGTGCACCATCAGCTATTTCTCATCTCAGATCTCTGTCTTTGCGTGAGGATTGGCTGGTGTCTAGAAGATAGAATGCCAGCTTTTGTAATATCTCTTGAAAGCAGCCCTCCCAATGTGCCTCTTTTCTTTTCATATATGTAATTTGATAATATGTTCCTTCTTTTTTTAATCTCTCTCACTGAAATGATACCTTTAGAACATAATTAATACCTTGCATTTGTATGGTGCTTTTGCGCTCTTCAAAGCACTATTCTATTATTACACTATATTTTATTTTTTATAACATCCAGTGAGTAGGTGGAGCAGGCTATTGTTATTCTCATTCAGAGATGCAAAAGTGAAGGTAAAGAAAGGTAAAATGATTTCCCGGAGGCTGTGCAGATGATTAGTGGTGAACCTGGGACAAAAATTCCACCTTTCTGACTCCCCATGTCACCTTCTCTTTTTCATCTGCCTACAATGTTCACCCTGTGCATTTGGATCTGAGGCTGAATGGCACGACCATTGCCACCCCAGAGCCCACTACCTTGTTGCTTTCCCGTTGAGTTATTTCTTCATTTATCATCCTGTTGTGACACCTGCTGTGACTCTAGACTCACATGTGGGAGGAAGACCTTTTAAACCTGCCATAAATCAGATACATTTTACCTTGCTGTTGTCTGTGGTCTTTGAAAAATCTATTTTTTAGTTAAGACATTTTTCTTAAGCAAGTAAAAGTCTCTTCTCACTTTAATGAAAACATCAAGTTCTGTTCGATGTCATCTGAGTTTTCCCATGTGATGAGGTCCATCTGCAGAGTGAGTGTTTCTGCACAAATACTGATAAGGTGCATCAGCTTCCATTGCTGTCACCCCTTCCCTCAATTCTGACCCCCATCCTCTTTTCTTGTAAAGTGTTGCATTTCTAGAAATTTGTGGAATCAGTGTGCATCAGCAATAAAACACTGCATAGATTCATCAAAGCTCTCTCTGTATTTTTCCTCATCTATCTCCGTCCCATTTACATGGAAGGAAAACAAGAGTCAACACACCGATTATGCCACCTCAACGAGAGAAAAATAACTGTATTTTTCAAGAGAAGGTCAATTTGGCAGTAAGACAAATGCCCAAGATTTAGAGAGGGTGTAGCTTTATCAGATACTCATGTCTATCCCTGGGCAGGTCCCCCACACTCTCTAATGGTTCTCAATTTGGATATTAGTGGTATTTAAATGCCCAGGGAATTTTGGTAGTTGTATCTAGGTTTTGAAGAGCAGCCTACAATGTGGGCAAAAGCTTTTAGAGCATGCAAGGCTAATTAAGTCATGGAGACAATGTCCAGGTAATTCAGGTACAAATGTTATTTTGGTCTGAAATGTTTATACAACCAAAGCATGAAGTACTGTTCTTCATTCTTTGGCTACTTCCCTTCATTGTTTATCTTTATTATTATTATTTTAAATAATAGCTATGTGCTATATCCTTAAAGGCAACCTGGACATTCCAATTCCTCTGCTTGTCAAGGACAACAGGGAATGAAGGCAGAATAGCTGTGTATTAAAATACTTCTTTTATAACTAACTTTGTGCTAAGCACTGTGAGTGGCATGGTAACAGTGAGTTTCTGCCTTGAAGAGCTTACAAACAAGTTTTGAGATAAGAGATATACCTGTGTATAATGACCCCAAACTTTCAGGAAAAAAATCTTTCATTAAAATTTTTTAATTCTGTTTTTTTATTTATTTATATTTAGATACTTGTTTTTTGTATCATAAAGGAATTTTAACATTTATTTTTGGACATATTATATCACAAGAAATTTTATGTAACAAATTACAAAATGCAAGAACAGATACAAGGTACAAGAAATTTGGTACAACAAAGCTGATTATCATATTCCAGGGTATTATTTTTGCATACAAATATTGTTATTGCTTTCTAGAGTTATACTTTTAATGCATAAGCATAAATAAAATAATTAAAAACATGTATGTAGATACAGAATTAGTACCACCCATGTATAATACACATCCTTATTTTTCCCTCAAATATTTGGGCCGAACGTGCACATGGTACACGGCAAAATATGGTAAGTTAGTATAGAGCAGTATGAACAAACAGTGCCTAAACCAGGACCCGTCTAACCCAGGACCAGCTGTTGCAGGGTCCAAATGCACTTGGGTTTCAGGGAATGGACAGATTGTGCATGGCTGAGGAGATGAGACGGCTTCATAGAGAAGATACAGTAACGTTTCCTGTGAAGGATAGTCATATTTGGATAGACAGAGGGCAAGGAGAGGCCAAGTAAATGGCATGATCAAAGGCATGGAAGCTGGGAGGACTGTGACATTGCAGGAGACCTGAGGGAAAATGGCTTGTGTGGGGAAGCAGTCGGCTCCTCTGAGACCTTAAAAACCTCTGGAAATGAAGCCTCTCAGGACCTTTTCAAAGATCTTTCCTTTAACTCTCAGTGGATGACAACCAATTTTTAGAGAGCCCTATTTTAGTGTCAAACTTGGAAAATGACATTCAGCTGACATTTAACAATTTGCACACATTTTGCAAGGGCTTTTTTTTTTTTTTATGTGTAAAACCAAACTGAGAGAAGACAAAATAATGTTGTATGGCAACAACCGACATGAGATTAAATCTGAACATTGATTCAGCTAAAACATCCCCCCATTTAAGGTTTTATGGGTAAGGGTTATCCCTGGAACTGGAGTCCTAACAGAGAGATTGCTAGCTAGGTATAATTTTTTTTAAGGATTAAAATGTCTAGTGTTAGATAGTTATTTAAATGGTATGAATTTACACAGAATCCAAGGATTTAAGAACCAGAAAGGAATTTAGTTAGATATTGCCCATTTCAGAACCCCAATTATACAGATAAGGAAGGCACCATCAATGAAAGTAATATGCTTTTCCAATGTCACAGGTTAAAATGAAGAGCCAGAGTTGAGGTTAGGGTTGGCATTCTACCTCATGTTCAGGGCTCTTTCCAGAGTGTGTGGATGTGCACATGTGTGCACACACACACGCTTACATACAGACATGCAAAATGACAAAATAAAATACATTGAAATAACTTAAAAGAGCAGAACTTTCAAACCTCACATTTATCATGTGCCCATAAAGGCCCACAGGGAATGGCTGCTGAGTAAGTTTGCTGAAATTTCTCAAACAGTAAAGAGGTAAACAATTTAAATACATTCAGAATGAAAAGATTTCTTTCTGACTTTTAATTACATTATATTGATGTTCCTTTGGAGACATCATTTGTTGACTGTGATTATTTCTCTTCCATTCTGTTTTATTTTCTTCCTTTATTTAACCTGAAAAAAATCATTATATGTCTCCAAATCCATAATAAATACTGATCTGACCATGCTAAGGTAGCAGATAGTAACTTCCAGGCAGTTCTGATCTAGTTTACTGGTAATTGTTAAACAGTGTTTCTCCAATGTAGCTAATTGGCTTAGAGACAACATCAAGATTATATTTCTCCTATGTGTTAATTTATTTCACCTAAATGACATTTATTTCATTTAGCATAATGACTTTTTCCATCATTTTCAGGGAGTACACAATGTAAGTTATGTAAAGTAGGCCAGCCCATTCATGGAATAAACATTGTTTAAGCTCAAACTTGTTGCAAGGTACTTACTAGATCCTTCTGAAGATTCAGATAAATAAGTAGCAATCTCTTCCCTCAAGGAATTCACAACAAAGTGGGAAAGACAAACAAGTCCCCAAAGAACTTTACTAACAATCTCCTCAAGTCTCTTGAATGAGACAAAACATTCATGTACCATAAATCT
The DNA here is from genome assembly GCA_004026545.1 of Mormoops blainvillei. Lineage (NCBI taxonomy): Eukaryota > Metazoa > Chordata > Mammalia > Chiroptera > Mormoopidae > Mormoops > Mormoops blainvillei. Next base: position 54,464 of record PVJD01000226.1, on the reverse strand, counting down.
GTAACCCAGGGTATAGTTGCATGAGTCCCATATGAAGAGACATTTGGTGTGACCGAGCACTAGGTGCAGCTTCAAAAAAAGAGATGTTCTTTAAGTCAGAATTTTAATAGTTAAACATGTGGCAGAAGGGCATTCTGATTGGAGGTGTCTGGAACAATGACATGGTAGTGTGCATGTCAAGTTCTGAAAATGGCAGTAAGTTCAGAGAGCTGCATAAGTGTGGCTCATACTGGATGCTTAGGTAGGGACTTATAGCCATGTAGGGCCTTGGATGACAGTATGTTGATTATTGATCTTAAATTGTGGGGAAGGGCATGGAGCACTGGCCAATGGACGGCTCAGAATGATGGAACACTGGCACTGAGGTCAAAAAGGCTCAGACATTCTCTGAGGGCCATGTGGCAACTTCCTTCTCTTTATGTCCCCTATATCTACACTCTTGCCTAACCTCTTGTAAAATAAAAGGACTTTTGTTTCTGGGCCAGGTGTGTTCAGGGGGGAGTCTGTGTGTACCCCAGGTTGAGCCTTGGCACTCGTTCCTCTTGTCACTGTTTGACTACTTCACTCCATGTCACACCAGGAAATAGAGCATTTTCTTTGTTCCAAGACTGCAGAATACATTACCTGTTTTCTTGCCTTTCTCCTTCAACTCCTCTTTCCCTTCTTTGCTTCCTTTAATATTTATTGAATTCCTTCAATTTATAAACCACTACAAACCCCCCTAGAAAATGGGAAGAAAAGCTTGGATTTATGATGCTTTAGTTCTAGTTTTAGTTCTGTTACTAATTCATCATATAAGCTTGGCTAATTTTCTTGACTTTTCTGTGCTAAACTTCCATACCTATAAAATGAAGTATTTCAGTCATATGAATTTAGGGCCCTTCTAATGTTAACAATCTTTGCAAAAAAATTTTTTAGTATAGTCTTTATACTTGTACACACTAAAACCATTTACTCCTAGTGGCAACACTTACTGTTTTGAGAGGTCTCTTTATCCCCATCAATTTAATCTCTTTTCTACCATTTCATAGATTGTTTCTCTATTGGTCTGGCAAAATCTCCTTTTGCTGGCTGCCAGGGACACTCTTTTGAAGATACTAAGAGGTAAACCAATGCCAGGTAAGTGTGAATGTAGGTGGTGGTTTCTCGGACCCAGAAGAGGGAGGGTTCAAAAGATGAACATGATTTTCATAGAGCTCTTAAGGCCAAAACTAGCTGCCAAATGGTGAAGGAGGAGAGTTGCAAGGATGGTGCTATAAACAGGTAAATGTGAGCAGGTAAGCAAAAGAGGTACATGTAAGACAGTTTGACATAATTGCCATACATTGGTCTTTAAGATGGACATGTCTTTTGTTGTTTGGTTTATTGAGTAGCTATTTGTTTAGACATTTCTTAAAAAGACAGATTTTGTTTATTCAGGCTGTAGCCAAACAGATAGTACACTGATAAAAGCAAAGCATAGTAAAGTAATTTTTTAAGATTTTTAGTCACACTGTATGCTATTTGTTAAGCCTAAATGCTTTCTCTGATGCCTTGTACATGTTGTGGAAGAAAGTTCAGTTGAAGTATTGCAAGTTTTCGTTTCTTTTTCTCTCCTTACTGACATGACTGGAAAGCTTTAGGTTATAATCCATTACACTCAGCCTTTGTTTTATATGCATGTTTGTGACACAATTAAAAAAAAAGTGCCCCTTAAGACTGGGATGGGTGAGTGCGTTTTTCCAATCGACCTTCATGGGTCCTGAGTTTAGAGCTAAACTAGAGCCTGTCCATATTCCAGTCCAATTATGCCAGTGAAACATGATTTCATTGTTCAAAATGAAATGGTTTCTTTTTTTTAAAGGCCTTTAGACATCAAATAATTTATTTTTTAAATAAATTGCAAATGAGTCAGACCAATGCAGAATTAATTCCATGAAATATACTTGAATTCCTCAATTAAAAAGGAAAAAAAATCCTTAGCAAATTATGCAAAGAACTTAAGACATCAGTAGCATTTATTGACTTCTTCCTGTATACTGTGCCCTGTCATAGCATTATTGGGGCAGCAAGAGGAAGGGAAGGCTGCCTTCCTTCCCTGACTATCTAATGACCTTCACAGTTAGATTTTTAAAAAAATCAAGATATCACTCTACCTACCCCAAAATTCTTTATCTTGAGGATTCTATGAGAATAACGCTGAATAAGTAAAAGGAAATTCTGACATGGGTTGTCCAATTCCAAATAAAAAGCATGTTCTTGGTTTGGAGTATTCTGATCTATCTCTGGAATAATCATTGGTAGGATGGGAAAACAGGAAAACTGGCTTCCACGGAAGTCAGTGGCAGGTACCTGAAGCTCAGAGAGAAAACTAGCCAGTGAATGGAAGGTAGGGACTGAGTTTATCCTCCAGTCCAATGGGGCACAAGATGCTAGAAATAAAACAAACACTAAAATGACCCAAGGTAATGGCAGGATATAATCTGGTGTGAGTGCTCCATTTAGGAAAGTGTTTGTCTATGGAATATGTTTTGTTCCATATTGGCCACTATAAGAAAAAAATATCATAAATGAGTATTTTATTTCTCACAGTTCTGGAGGTTGGGAAACCTAACATCAGGATGCTGGCAGATTCAACCTCTGGTGAGGGCCTGCTTCGTGGTTCCTAGATAGCCATCTTTTTGCTGCATCTTCACGTGGTGGAAGGGGTGAGGGAGTTCTCTGGGTCTTTTGTCTAAGAGCACTAATTCCATTCATGAGAGCCCCACCCTCATGACCTAATCACCCCCCAAAGGTCCTACCTCCAAATCCAATCGCATTAGGGATTAGGTTTCAACATATAAATTTTGAAAGCAGTCTATAGCAGAAGGGCAAGAGAAAGAGAAGGTGAACAGAGAACACATTAAAGATCATCTTTCTCTTCCCCTTTACCTTCCAGATGAATCTAGACTCAGGCTCATGGACAATGCCAGACTTCCAGCTCTCCATTTAAGCTACATTTAAATAATGGGGAGACAGAAGAAAGTAGAAGTTAATTTAGTGAACTCCGGAGCCAGGCTGCCTGCATTTGAATTCTAGATTTACATCATACTAATTGCATGTCTTTGGGCTGTTTACTTAACTGATCTCTAAAAAGGAGGAAATAATGTTATTTGTCTGACAAGATATGTTAGAATTGAACTGATGAGTTCATGAGAAGTGCCATGAAGAGTGTCAGAAACATAGTAGGCACTCAATAATACGGTTAGGGTTACTAGTACTGCAGTGCCCACTGGTTAGTGCAGTGTGAGAAAATTGCAATTACTGACATGTCGGATAAAGGAATGCTAGTAAATGATTTCAGAGATAAGAAGTGAGTTTCCCCAACAACATTCAAAGTCTCATCTCTACCAGATCATCAGTAATTTAGATCATTAAAATGTGAATGGAACCCAACAAGTCATGACTCAGGAATGATTCAAATTTCAGATTGTCTGTCATTATACTAGATAGTGAGCCATGGATAATATCTATGAGCCTGGGTCAGATTTTGATAAAGTAAGAGCAGAAGATACTAGGAGAAAGGGGGGTTTGGAATGAGGGCTACAGATCAAAGAAAGCAGTTCCATGGAAATGGAGAGGTAGCTGCCACTGCCAAGGCTTGAGGCAGTAACATAAACCTTGTTGACCTTGCACTTTTGCCATCAGGGGCTCTGAACCCAGATATGACTATTAATAACACATACAGTAGCACATAAAAAGGAATGGTTTTATGGAATTGAAAGCTGAAAGTGTTGAAATATAAATTGTTTTCCCCCCTCTTTGTCCTTCCTTAAGTCTTGAGTTTTTAAATGTGTTTGGTAATTTTTCTTTTTATGCTGCTGTTGCTTTACATTTTGCCCGTGGTTTGTGCATGTGCTAAATATTTATAGAGAAACTCAATACACTATAGATCTTGTAAGTGCCTGGAGGGCAGGATCTGGGTTAATAAAGTCATAAAATTATTCATAACCATTCTGGGTGAGAGCCATATAGTATTATAAAACTATATGAATGTTAATAAAAGAGAGGGAAAAAAACCTAAATCACAGATCACTGAAGCCAAAATGGTGGCCATAGGAGGTTTTTGTGTTCCAGTCAACCTGAAATCTTGTTTCAGGAAATAAAATGGTTTGGGAGCATTTGAGATCTTGCTTCTTGGCATATGTCATCACTTTGGCTCAGATATACTCTTATAAAAATACCCTGAAAAAGAAAAAAGAGAAAGAAAATAAGATGGTTTTATACACTAGTTAGGCTAGGTTATTCTGTGGGAAGCAAAACTCTTAGTGGCTTAAACCAGGGTTAACTTTTTACTCACATTAAATATCCTTCTGCTATCAGCCAAAAGCTCTGCCCCACACCACCTGTGATCTGGGGTGCAGGCTATGGGCAGTCCCCACCTGGAACTTTGCCAGTTGCCAGGACAAAGCAAAATAAATTGTCGTGGACCCCATACTTGTTCTTAAAACTTCAACGAGGAAGTGACACTCATCACTGCCACTCATATTCCCCCGTATAGCAAGTCCTATATTCAGGCTTAACTTAAAATAGGGTTGGAAAGTGCAATTCTGTTACTGAATGGTGGAGCTCAGGAATATTTGGAGAATTTCACTAGTGGTTACCATAGCTGAGGTCATAAATAAATATTGTACTACCAGATTATCTGTTTACTCAGGATAAGTAAACCTACATAGGTCAGATGTTAACAGCTTCATAAAAAAATACCATAAAATAAAGAACATTAACATTTATCTACTGAGTGTCTGCCACATGCAAGAAGAAAAAAATATCCTAATTACCATTGGGAAACAAAATCTATAAAATACTTCATGGAATATATTCTCTGAGTATGTTGTCAGCTGGGCAAGCTCTCACTAATGGGACTGAAATTAGTAAAACAAGTTTCTTCACATAATAAGATGTCCAGAGATCAGTAGTAGCTGTCTCTGTCAGCTGTCAGTCATGCCATCAACGACTCATGCATTTGCAGTGATTTTGTTCTGTCATTTTTAGCATGTTAGCCACTGGCTCTCACACTTTGTACTTCTAGGTCATAAGATAGTCATTGCAGTTCAAGGTGTCCTTCTACTAAAAGCTGGAGAAAGAGAGAAGGTGCTAGGATTTGCTACAGCTGAGGGCTTGGAAGAAAATTGGTTCCATGCATCTTCCCTTGCTCCTGATGATTTGCCAACAGTCGTTGGAGTTCCTTGGCTCATAGCTGCATCATCCCATCTCTGCCTTCTTGTCACAGGGCTTCTCCCTATGTGCATCTCTGTCTTCAACTTTCCCTTCATATTGAATTGGGGCCCACCTTAATGATCTCATTTTAGGTTACCTTGTGAAGACCCCATCTCCAAGTACCATTACATTCCGAGGTACTGGGGGTTAGCACTTAAACATGAATTTTGGGAGAACACATTTCAACTGATAACAAGAAAGAAACATAAACAAAGTCTCTGAGAAAAAAACACAAACAAAAAACCAACAAAAATCAATGTATGTAAAATTACCATCTATGTAATATTAAAATATATGAGATGAATAAGAAAGGCAAGGATAGATATCAAAGGGTCTTAAAAACCAAACAGATTGGTTTACCTATAGATTGGTTTACCTACTGGATGCAGGAGGCAATAAAAACATGCACAGGGGAGTGATCAGGAGGAGGAAGGAGAAAATGAGAGTGATCAGGTGTCAGGAGGATGTTTAGGTCAATATGCAATGATGAGGACCTAAAGTAGCATTCATAGAAGGGAAATTAAGGACCAGCAACAGACACGAGAGCCATTTGCAAAGCACAAAAGCTAGGGTTTTGTGATAGGTACCTTACCCTGGAATGAAATGAAAGAGAAGAGTCAACAGTATCACTGAGGAAACATACAAGACTGTAGTGCTCACCATGGGAGTTTTGGATAGAAGTGGGAGAGGAGGGATTTTCACTTTAAATTTCACATCTTTATTATTGCTTAAAAAACAACAACAATGAGTACCCAAATCTGTCTTACTTTCAGGAAATTTGAGGGTTTCTTTTTTAAGAAAACTGAAAATGTTTTGTATTGCATACATTGAGTTGAGATGATCCTGAGGCATCTAAGTAGAGGTACCTGAATGGAGATAAAAGACTTGAGGTCACATATGAATCATTCACATGGAAGTGATTGATGTAGTAAAACATTAACAGGAGGATGATGATAATTATTTAGATGCTTGAATAATAATAGTAATTATTGAGTGCCTACCAGGTGCCAGAAACTTTATGTATATTGTCTCATCTGATCCTCGCAATTACTCTATAAGAGAGCTGTATTATTTCTGCTTTACAGTTGAGAAACCTGAAGCTTTGAGACATTAAGCAATTTGCTAGGGATCATATAGCATGTAAGAGTTGGGGGAGCCAGCCTTTGAACCCATCCCTGTCAGACCTAAAAGTTTATGTGCTTCAACTCTACTCTACTTGAGGATAATTACTTCATCTGAGGATAATGAATTCCTTTCACGGGGCAATGTATTAGGAATCACATAGGAAATAAAACTTAGCAGTTTTCTACAGGTGGCTGGAAATTACATTCCCTCCTCTTTATTTGACACAGGCCAGATGAGGGGCATGCAGAGTATGAGATGTCTGACAGGGGGAAATTATAACCCATTACGCTACAGAAGTTCTGCTCAAACTTAAGATGAAATTGCTCTTGACTGTTGAGGGGACTTCCCTGGCAGACACAGTGCGGTTACTGGGCACGACCTCTAAAATCCCCACACCAGATCTGTAGATTCAGCATTTCCTTTAGGGGAGAAATCTCACATAATCCTGTGCCAAAGCTATTTTGAGCAAGAATTAGCACTTTGAAATAGGCATGGAAATTTCTCATTGCAATAAAAATACCATTGTTTCATAGAGAGAAATGGGGAGCTAGGTTAAATTTGCTACTATTTTGAAATGGACACAGTAGAAACAAACTACAGAATTATTCTGTTTTGGAGTTGCTGAAGAATGAAGGAAGTAGAAATTTGACATTATATCAACAAATGTATGCGAGTTGACAGCAAAATTGGAAGAGAAAATGGGACTTCAAATGCTCTGTAACTATAAATTTCGGTTTCTCTAATTATGTGGTAAAAACCCTTAAGCACTATTTTGAAAAAAACAACTGTAGCCCATTCTCGATCACATCGATCAAATCACCTGACATTTCTTTGTGATATACATTCATATCCATTGTGAATTGCAGGAAAGAGACGGCCCATATCTAACATTTGCGGGGCTGGAGAAAGAACACAAAAGGAGGCCTTCAGACCACCTGATTTAATATTAAAAAACTACGAGCAATGAAACAAACTTGCATTAAAGACTGGGGCATCGGGTTGGAATGCAGAATTCTCAGACTTCTTGGATCCATGCAGAACGTGACGGCGCAGGGAGAACTGGCTCTGGCCCCTGGGTGTTGACTGTGACCTGGGCCCTGTCCTTGCCATCCCCAGCTCTATCCTGCATTGTAAAGAACCTTATGCTTATACCAGTCGACACCTCATCCTATATATCCAAACTGCATCCTCAGTAGTAGGCTGTCCTGGGCCAAGGAGGAGATGGCATGCACTCTGAGATTATGGTTGGCCCTGGGAGGAGAGACCTGAGAAAGAGGCAGTTACAGACTTTGGAAATGAGTTTGGGGCAAACTGGGCAGAAAATTGCTGGGGAAAATTACTGATTACCTACAGGTAACACTAGAAGGAAATTTAGTAGCACAAGACTTAGAAGCCAAATACCCGCTGTTCCTGACTTTAATGGTCCTTGACTTGTCTCCTTTAATCGTTTATGGAGAAAACCGTAAATAGAATTGTTGGTCCCACCAAACTATTGGTGCAAAGTGGAAGAAAAATACAGAATTTCACGTGAACATTCATAGAGAACAAAACATTGCAAATACTTGTGGGATAGTGGGATTTGTTCTAGGGACTTTATAGTAGAAAACATGCCTCAATTCTCAGTCTTGAGTGTTAAGGACACACTGAAAATAACTTTTCTCTAGTTAGACCTTTTACAAGGAAAGAGATGATACAACTGCAGTGCTATTCTTTTCAGACAACATATTTATTTTTTGTCGTGATTTGCGAAAAAGAATGTGCATAAAAATAACTTATTTATGCCCAGACCTGATTGATTTTTCCAGCCACACTTTTCTCTGAAGTGAAAAACATGTTCCCATTCTGCCTTAGCAGCCGTCTCTGCTCTCGCTGCTGGTACCTAGGGAAGTTCTTGGAAGCACTTCCTGATTTCATCATTGCTCTGCCTTTGATTTACTACATGACTTTTGGAAGATCATTTGCTTTCTTCTATCAGTCTCTTCATTTGAAAATGAGACTATTCAGCTTATTTTTACTTCAGTGGGTAGGATGCCAGGTGGGTATTAAACACAGGCGAGAACCTGGGACTGGATATATGGTAAGAAGGCTCTCAGGAGAGGAGTTAGAACAGGAGAAGTTGGAAGATGGCAGGGTCATAGACACAGTGACTTTTTGTTTTACTGGGTAGGTGCCATATTTACTCTACTGGTCCCTTTTGTCTTCTTGATAAGGGTGGGCAGAGGCAGAAGTTCCTTTATAACAGGCATGAAGGAATGATGTTATCAGAAATCTGCTACGTGAAACAGAGGTGAATAAAGGATAGATGTAGGAATCTGGGAAGAAATTTGATATGACTAAGATGAGAAATTCTCTTGGATGTATGTGTATAGAGTGTATTAATGATTATATTGTAGTTTGGTGATTGTGAGTACTAATCACTTATTATTTCTTATAATATTTAATGTTTCTGAGCCAAATAGAAGCTAGTACAGGTGAACAGTAAATACATGTTTTAGAAATGTGTTTGGTGGAGGGAAGAGTATTGAAAAATTTAATTTGAAAAGTTTCAGAGTTGTGTACAGGGTGATAGACAATATGGTTCCTGACTCAAATAACTGAGAAAAAAAAACACACACAATGCTTTTAAAAATAATGTGGAATGGCTTTTGAAAGTCCTATGATTTTGTTCAGTCTTGATTTGGGTCATATTGAATGTAGGCCAGATGGGACAAACTGATAAAAACTAAACAGCAGATGTTGGTAGATCTCCTGGCAGCTGTTTGATATCCAGCCACATGAATTATCAAAATAAAGCCTTATCTTTAGGGATTCTGACAAAAATGGAAATATTTTGGAATAGTGCTACAACAGTGGCTTCTGTTGTGAAGAAGGGTTGAAGTTAAAGTTTCCTAGGGCAGAATGTAGATTTATTTGGTGGGAAATAAAAAGGAAAAATGAATCTTCAACACTCCAATATGGTACTTCCAAAAACTACTGTTAAGAATTTTATCTGGTTTCACTGAAGAGAGATTTAACCTTTCTTTTCCCAGAATACTGTTGTATTTCTGGAATTCACCGTAATTTGGGGAGCTCTCTATAATAATATTTTTGGTAATTTCACCTCTAAAAATTCTTAATAATACTGTTATGATTATTGAATTGATTTTTTAAAAAAATTAATTTGATATTTGTTGCTATTTTAAATTTCTTTACAGCCACAGATATTATTATTATTCATATATGTAGAAAGGCAAACTTATAAGATATAATCCAAACCACTCCACAATTCTTCCCCACTTTCCCCCCTACATTTTATGATCCTTCAAACAAATATTCTATATCAGCAAGATGTGTTTCTACTTCTCAAGGCCATCTTGCTCATTAGTCCCCTGGACTGTTCTTATATCATCTCTCCTATCAAGATGGTTATCACATCAATTATCTCCCACTCATATCCCAGCATCCTTCAGAGATATAAAAGCTATTTCTCCACAGAACATACTTGATCACTTAGTCTCAGGACACCTTTGGTTGATCTGAACTTCCGCAGAAGTACTGGTGTGTTGGAGTCAACAGAAACTGGCTTGCCAGAACTTATTTTGTGCATTTTTCCCACCCAGTGTTCAGTGACCTCATGTTGGTAGCTTGAAATTAGCCAGTGTGAGAATATTTACACCATGGAAATTGGCAAGTGCTACAAATCTGATTATATTCCCCCTTGGCAAGTCAGTTGTTAAACATTTGCGAGAAAACCATAAGACCAGGAATTTGGTGTTTATTAGGGATTACCTTCAGTTGTCAGCTCACTGTCCATTTATTCATACTTTACTGCCATGCAAGATTGTTGGACATTTGAGGGCAGGATCCTTTCCTTGCCCTTTTATATTTCTCAAAATGTTTTGTACAGGGTGGGCAAAAGTAGTTTTTTAGTTGTGAGCAGATGAAACCCAGATTAATTCTTGCATTATTATTTATTATTGTATTATTTTCCATACAAAAAATTGTAAACCCATGTTTGCCCCACCCCGTATAATATCCTTGAGCTCTGAATGTACTTAATAAATATTAACTGATCAAGAAGCTCTTAAACTTTAAGAAGAAATAGGGACTTTTTTCCTTAGTGGAACTGGACTAATCTTCCCATATGTCCAGGAACCATAATTCGATTTCCTAAGCAAGCAGTATGGTTACCAGTTAACTCTTTAAACATGTAACAATAGATAGGCCAAATAATTAAACAAACAAAAAAAAACATAAACTATACCAAAAACTGATCATAAATACCACCCTTCATTCAAATTTTTACTCAATAGCATTATGCCAAGGTCCAAACAATAGTGTAGGCACACATAACAGACCTAAATAATAGAGAAGTTATTCCTAACTATGAATGCTAGAGAGAGGTCAATCACAAGTATTTGGCTAGAAGAGATGTTTGAAATCAACTCCTTTCTATTCTTAAGACTACAGATACTCAGAGCAGAGTATCTGTATATGGTGCGAAACTGAGACTAATTCCCTTACCTCCACTAACTGTGTTTTCTTTCACTAATTCTACTTCAACCCTGCGTAATCCCTTATTTTGTTACTTTATGAATACGAGGGGAGTAATTTCTTTGGTCTACCAAACTCAGTGGAACTTCTTTTCCACTGCATTTCAGTGACATTGCCTTAATGATATCATTAGTGAGAAGAATCATAAGCCTATTTTCCCTAAATTAATAGCAAATTCTGCCAGTGTAAGTTAGAATAGAGCATATCAGGCAGGGATTATGTCTTAAGTTCTAGACTCTTCCTCTGATAAGTATGAACACCTGCCTACATATATGTATATGCCAGTCCTGCTTATCTTTGAGGGTGATTATGAGGATTAATCACATTAAATATAAAATTACTCTGAAAAGTAAAAATGAATAGCTCTACAAGAAGGACATTCCTCTGACTTCATGGGAAAAAATAAGGGTCTATAAATATTTATATTTTAATCCTTATCTATCTGCATTTAAACCCAACCTGTAGTTAAATAATAAAACCATTTTTTAAAAAATTAAGAATATGGGAAGTATGTGGTTGCTCATCTTAATTTGCCTGACCTCCAGTTGGAGAGAAAACCAACGAGGCAAAATCAAGGAAAATATAATCAAAATATAAATTGTACAATATGGATTAAAAGAACTTTAAGAGTTTAAAGAAAGAGGGGTGAGTGAGGAGAGCAGTGGGAGGGTGGACAAGCTTCTGTGGACTAGGGCTCTGACTGGAACCATAGAGATGGTGCATGTTGTTGACATGTGATTGAGTGGCCACTGCAAAATGAAGAAATAAAACATTTTGACCTCCTTGGGTGAATCCTTTCACAAAATACTTCCACTTAAAACAAAACAGTTATTTTGGAAATTTTACACTTGCTTTCATGAAAGCTCTTTGGTTTTGGAATGATCCTTAATCAGCATCTGAGCCATTTATGGCTTATGCCTTTCTCAACAGGTCTTGTCACCCATCTATGTCAGGGTGAAATAAACAAACAGTAGAAGAAGTAGTCTTTGCCTTTAGCTAATTCCTTGGCTAAAAGGATGCCATTGAAAACTTGGTAAAACAACCTTGCTCATCCTGAAATTGCAGAGGCCGCCAAAGCAAACCAAGATAGACAAAACAAAGGGCACATCTACATAATGTACATATTGTGGGGATTCTTGAAGGTCAGAGCATGATCTTTTACTTTTTAGTGACATATAATGCCAATATTTGTCAGATCTTTCTGAAGACTAAAGCTCAGGCAAAGAAAAAAATGCATTACATGACATTTGTTTTCTGTCGTATAGCATTAAATATCCTATTGTTATAAACAACCAGCTTTGATGATTAAATGTTTGGGCTTATTTTTTTTTCCATGAAGCACCATCCAGACATATTTATAATGAATTACAAGGAGACAGCCCAATGTTCCAAACTGCAGTGAATCTCCTTTCAAATTCCGCTATTAAAAAAATTAGGTAAACATCTATGTTGTAGTTTTTTCTTCTTTTATAATATCATACAGCATGTGATCTGAAAAGACTATCTTCCCTTTGTTTAGGAAGATGTGTCCTGTGGATCTCACAAATATCAAAGTTGTGGAATTCTGATTCTGGGTACTTGCTTCTCAGTAAGAATAGAGCGTGCCATGATAATATATAAGATTATGGTGCTAGAATGGGGGCCCCCAGGGACAATATAGTAACCAAATATCCATATTTGGGAAACAACTGAAAACTGAGGTTGTTTTCAGCTGGTGTTAATATTTAAAAAAACCCAAATTTGGGGATGAAATTGGATCAGGAATCTATAGGCAGTGAACCTCTTCAGTCAGGACATTTTGTGCCTTTGGGTATCCATGCCCTTGTTCACAAAACTTTGAGTGGCAGGGATGCGGAACATAAACTCACACTTACTGGGAGGAGCTGACAAAATATGGTCATAGGTTGTGAATACTATGTTCAGGAGTTATGGTAGCATCCAGGATCGAACCAGTGAATGTAGAAGGGCTTCCTAATGCTCTCACTTGTGTGTTGCTTCCAGGCGTTGCTGACCCTAGGTAAATACCAAGAACTAAATATCACTTGCAGGCTATTGCCAGCAGCAGGCTTGTGCTGTTAGTATGATCTACTCTCTCAGTAGAACAAATTATGTTCACATAGCAACAACTCTGCTGATAATCTGCTGAAGGGGAGGGGCTGGAGGGTATATGACACAAAAGTAAAATATTTCAAATTACTCTCTAAATGAAAAAACACATTGCTCTCTGAGTTTGAACAACAATAAGAAATCAACCTACATATTTTAAGGCTACAAGGACACCAAATCTTTATGTAAACTGCACAATCCAAGAAGATATCTTCTTTTTATCATTTGCTTTTTACACTCCCCTCTATACTGTTGTTTATCCCCAGGACTCACTGTATACTCCAGTGCTGAGGGAAAGCCCCAAAAGTTTAAATTCAGGATTGATTCCGATGAACTGAACACATGGCCTTATTCAAATTCAAGAGCTTTAATAGTAGAAACTTACACACACATACACAGACAAAGCTGCCACTCCCAGTGGTGGCAGGCCAGGAAGAATCCACACCCTTCCCAGGACAGTGTGTCTTTTACAGGGGTTAATAGCAAAACCATATGGTGGGTAGTCTTGTAGACCACCAGAAGGAACAAGGCCTTCTTAACAGATAACATCAGGCAGCTATTACACACTGGACGTTCATTATCCTCCTTCCTGGAGACATGATGTTTGTCTTTGGGTGGCATTCATGTTTTCTGAAGAGTCAGCCAAGTGTGAGGTTACAGAGTTGAACAGTCACAGGGAGTTCAACAGTCACAGAGAATTCAACATCTCCCAGGTATCTTCGGTGCTACAGCCACATTGCATCTCTAAATCTGAGTTCTACTACACCCAGTTTGTAAAACTATGCGTTAATCACCTGGACTTGATTTTGGTGTAAAGTATAAGATGCCAGTCTAACTTTTTATTTCTCCCATATGGAAAAACCTCTTATTCCCAGAGCCTGAATTTCAATCAGCTGCCATCAGTTCCCAATGATAAACCTGTCTGTATGTGGGCAAATGCAAACTCTTTATCATGAGCAAATGCTTCAGCTTCATATTCCTGGTGAGTTGATTAGACAGTGTGTGAATATTAATATCTCCTTCATTTTTATTTATTTATTTTTGCTTAAGATCTGTCTCATGACCTCCGTCCTGGCCCATATGGTCTTCCAAAGGCAGAAGAACCTTTTAAAATTGATAGACAGTTTTCAATTTATCTTAAAATAACTATGGCATAGGAGAGAAGACAGAGTAAAGACCAACCTGAAAGGGCCTTTAAGGAGAAAATGAATCACAAAGAGAAATATGTTTTATTTCTGAACTTGGCCTAGCAAGAATTCCATCTACTATGTTGGCCTAATTTTGTAACCTTGACCAGAGTTCTTCCTACCAGAATGTGTAGCTGATGGAAGTGACCATGGCACTTCCTAGAAGGAAGAATGTGTGGTGAACACATTTTTAACTTGGAAAACAGTTGAAAATTATTCAAGGGCACATCAACGGCCTCTGCCATAATTTAATATCTGGTTGAAAACAATTTATATAGGGAACGTAGAGTCTATTTCCTCAGCACAATTCTCCTTTCCTCTTGAGCTCAGGCTGCTGGGTGTCACTTCCAAATTCTTATGCATGAGTAATCTCACTGTATTCAGTAATGTATTCCTCTTATGAGAAAGTAATCAAGTACAATATAACTGATGACTTTCCTGATTCAGTAATCAGTAATTTGTGATCAATTTTACCTGATGGTGACAGCCTGGTGTATAAGTTAGTGCTAATGTATATTACTGAATTTCATTTCTGGGGAGCCTGTCAGCTGAGTAAAGGAGGGGGACTGCAGTGGAGAACTCCTCCCCCTCCATCCGTAAGTGGCGCAGCACTGGCCTCCTGGTGTTATTAAAGGAAAATTGGAAAAGTTTCCAGAAGATTAAGCAGAAAGCTTACAACTTGCACAAGACTCTCAATTTTCCAGTGGCTCTGACAGAAGAATAAATCTTGAGCTGTTTTAACTAAAATGTAAGCAAACCCAATGTCTAACTACAGTAAACAAAATTTATTATGATTCGGACGTGGCAGTGGTGTTTACATCTAGGTTGACAAAATTGCCAATGTGTGAGACCCTTAGTTAAGAAAAATGTAGCATGCTCCTTTGTATTCATCAGGCAAAGAAAAGGGGAATTTTTGAGAACTGTGGACATACAAAGTGACTTTGAACAGCACACTTTGATTATTTGTGCATATAAAACCTGGTCCAGCTTCAAACAAAAGTAAAGTAAATATTTAATTATTTGGCATGTATTATATTTATCTCTGTTCTAAAATAAATGATCATCTATGATACAACTAATGTATTATTCTTCTCCTTATTGGTCCTGAAATTATTGTCAAGGTGTGGTTCATTAAGCCATTCTTACCCAAACACCTGGCTTGAAAATAGTTACTCATACATCCTTCTCTTGTCAGAAAAAAGATCTTGAGAAGATGAGTCAAAGGATAGGTTGAAAACGGAGGTTTAAAAAATAGCTCTCAGAATACCAGGTTGTCTGGACCACACTGCTCTACCGTGGGAGGCCTTTGAAAACTTAGGGAGTTCAACCTGGGGAATGACTGAGGTTGATAGGAAGGTTTTCAATTTACTTCACATTGTTACTGACCCTACCAGTACTATTTGATTAAATTTAAAAAACATGCTGGGCACACCAAACAAGCCTGGGTTTCGATAAAATTCTTTGAACATTGCTCTTGAACCATGGCAGCATGAACCTTCGAACCATGTAGCCATTTCTGTTGTAGGGCTGTGCCTAGGTGAGCATGGGGTTGACTGAGTGCCTGACAGGTCTTCGGTGCCGTTCAAATACGATGGTTTCATGGACAATGGAAAGCCGATATTCTCCCCTTTAAAATCTCAGCTTCCTGCTGATGCATGAAATCTTTTCATAAGGATAATTTTATTCTATAATTACAAGGAAAAGATTAAAATTCCACTTGAGAGCTATACCATGGTAATTTCAAATAATATTTGAATATATTTTCTTAATGTCAGGAACTTTGATAAGAAGCATTGGAGGGCAGATCCCTAGGAGTTCAGAAAGAGAAAGAAAATAAAGTGAGGTAGGTAGAAGAGAGAAAATAGGGAATGGATATTTCATTTTTTTCTCATCAGACCTTGGACTGACACTATTGGGAAATGGTGTATAACTTTTCTTTGTTTTACTTTTGTTTGGATTGGAACCAACATTCCCATAAATAAAAAGTTTGGTTCCCAGTGGAACTCTATACAGGTCCGGCTCCAGGTTCTCATTCCTAAAAAGAATTTCTCATCTTGGATTGGAAAGAGCCTAAGTTTATAGACAATCAAAAGAAGTCTGACCATATACAGTGGAGACCATATTATTATACCAAAGAGAATATAAAAAAAGTGTTCAACTTGTGCAATGTAGGTAGCACATTCCAGATATGTTTCCTAGTTCTAATAATTCAGTCACACATTAGGACTGGTTCTTTCTATTCCTTGGATTGTTTCCTGTTAGCTATTTCAATGTTTTTGTTACCATCCTGGGTGACCAGAGCCATATATCCAGGGCTGGGTCACTTAGAACATGTACATACTTGCCCTAAGTCTAATATCTGCTCAGTCAGGAGTACAGTTTCACTAGAATTTATTTATTTATGAAAAATTTTCATGAGTACCCTATTTTTATTTGGAATAAATTTCTTTCATCCTACTTTAGGTTTGTTTTTCTAAAATGCATCTTATTCCAACTATATATACATTTCTCTCTGTTTTGCCATGGAGTCTTGGATTCTAATGAATTATCCAAACAACCATTGCGTGCTGTGTAGATTTGTGGGTTTTTCTTTTTGCATTAACTTATACTCAATATTTTTCCTCTCCTTTATTCCCCCTTCCTTCCTTCCTTCCTTCCTTCCTTCCTTCCTTCCTTCCTTCCTTCCTTCCTTTCTCTCTCTCTCTCTTTCTCTCTCTCTCTCTCTCAACATTGTGAAGCTCTATTTTGGTTGTCTTTTCCCTTATTTACTTGGGTTGTTCATATCCCTTTACTTATTTTCGTAGCCTATAGACTCGTTGTTCCAATTTCTGCAATTTCTTCTTAATATTTTATGTACTAAAATTCCAGAGTGGCAATTTTGTTTTATCATAGAAATAAAATTTGCCCACTCAAATACCTTTAAAAAATTAATGATTTTAGCTTACTCCCTTTAACTCCTGTCTTTTTTTCCCCTCCAACAAGCATTATTTTTCTACTTTCATATTCATTATTTATGGAGCTTACTTACTGACATTTTAGTTAACTTAATTTTTCTGAAATTTTAGACTTCACATCCTAAAATAGGGTATATCTCTTTACCATCTTGACCTGTTTGCAGTTACCTACATAGTTCATTCTTTAACTCTTTACCTAGAATATTTTACCCATTTGAGTTTTTGCTTAAATTTTCAAAATTTAAAATGAATTGTAGCTTAATATATGTACCAAATACCCTCAACCTTAAGTTATTGTTAATCAAAAACACACATTGATTTGATAACAGCCTTTTAGGTAAATATAAATGCACCTGCTACACTTATTTTCTATGTAAACATTCATACATACATACCACATCTATATGGATATATAGAAAAGAATATATATTTATCCAAATAAATAATCTCCTCTTCATTATCCCAGTAAAACTCTAAGCCTTCTTCACATTCTAGTTCTAAAATTTTTCTGAAGCATTTTTGGCCAACATTGGTTATATATCAATATGACATGCTGATTTTCAAAAACCAAATTTAAAATCTTAACCTTATTATTACCTTTTGAGACATAGTAAATAATTTAATACACATTTACTATTTACCATATTAAAATTTTTACTTTCAATTTTATCTAATTAAAACAATATTGCTTAAAGTTTAATGGCTGCTCTTAAATATCACTGGGAAATTATGATTGATAGATAGTTAATGCCTCAGGGATAGTTCTTTAAAGTATGTTGTCAGTCACACTAACCTTTCCTAAGACTGAAAAAATCTCTCATGTAAGACAAGCAATTTGGTTAATTCCTATTGCCCAGAGATGAATTGACTGTCATGCAATATGCAATACTTTTTAAGTTTAATATTACATCATTATACAATTAATAAAATTAATCAATAAAACATAATATAAACAACTTTATGTAACAGCAATTATAAAAATAGTAATTCACCATACTTTCAACATGAAAATAGATTTTTACATATTCTATATAAAAATATTTAGGTACTTTGGCTGTGTAATTAGATCAGCCTGGTTAAAACTCTAGGGTATTTATCTAACTGACTTAAGTTCTAACTTATTTTCTCACATGGATAATAGGGAGAATGAGGAATATATTACAGGGAGTAAATGAGAAAAATGAAATGTGCTCTTAGCATGGTACTCAGTATAAAATAATTGCTCACTAAATGATAGATTTGAAAAAATAATAATGCAAAAATAACACTTCACACTTGTAAATATTAGACATATATATTCATATATACATATATATGTATATTTTAAGCTGTGTTTGCTTCCAGTGTATTATAGTAGTTCATCTCTATAGTAGCCATGTAAGTGATGCAGGAGAAGACTTGGCCTCACTGAATAAAGCAGAAACGATACTCACAGCACTACTGGTTTACCCAGTTCTCCAGAGCTGGTGTGTTGAGAACTGGGACTAGATACCATGTCTCTGGCTGAGCTTAACTCTGCCCTATTGTATCTCTGGTCAGGAAGTGATATGTGGAAGGAGAGCCCTCAGGACCCTAATCACATTCCTAAGAATCAAGGAAATTTCCCTAGAATCTCCTCACTAAAGGAGAAACATAAGTTGTTTAGAAAGTTTTTAAGCAATTTTAGTTGGAACCCACAAGGATGGACTGACACTTGTCAGTTTTTGCTGCTTTTAACTTGATGGGAAAGTTGAGATTATTGTCCATCGTGGAGCTAAACACACCTGGTCAGGAGGCAGAGAACTAAAGGTAGATCCAAGGAGAAGACGGAGCAGTTTCAAGGCCCCTCTGCTACCCACATGAAGATGGGAGCCAAAAAGTAAGTGACAGCGTGTATGAGCTACAAAGTGGCTGCTGCTTTACTTTTATCCTGCAAATATCAGCGGGCAAAAAGTCTCTTTAGTAAATGTAGTTCAGCCTAACCAAGTTGACGTATTTCAAAACTACCAAAGGGGGTTATAGGAAAAGGTGGATATTCATAAATTCTCATATGCTGCAAATACAATCACAAGGCAGGAAATTATGTACACAGAGATAAGAATGTTGTATGCGCTGAGCTTAAAAAGTGTTCCTCTGATTCATTCTTTTATTCATTCCACAATACTTTCTTAGGCATCTATGTCATATAATGTGCTGTACTAGGTAGAAATTATAAATATATAATTGCCATCACTAATTCACTCAACAAATATTTGAGTGGTGACTATGTTCCAACATTGCTCAGTGCAGTGGGAATAGTGAGTCAAGATACAGTTCTTTCCCATTGTCTGTGTTACATCAGATAATGCTCACATGGGATACTCAAAAACATTATCTCCATAATCCAGGTTACCAGATTAAAGCCTTGAAATGGTTAAATAACTTGCCTCAGACCAGCCAGTTAGCAGTGGTAATGTCAAAATCTGAACCCAGTTCTGTTCAAGGCCAAAGCTAGTATTGTGGATATTTATGTGATATGGCCATCTTTTAGTCATTTATGAACATTTCTGCCTTATCCACTAATGTCTAAACTTCTCTGAGGCCAGTGAATATATTACACATCATTTTATTCTCTTTCCCCAGTTCCTGCCACAGTACAATATGTATCCATCAAATTAGTTCCTTTTGTACTACAACCATGAGACTTTAATCCATTGGGAACACTGACTCACAACATTCTAGCAAGTGTTTCTTGAGCCCATCCTGTGTGCCCAGCCCCATTCTAGATGCCATGGTAGACGTTCTACAAGAAAGAACTTCTCTTGTCAAGAAACCTGTAGAAATGCTGGAGAGAACAAAATTAAACCACGGGACTTCTCAGAGACTTTCAAGTGCTAGTAAGCATTTGGAATTCTTTAAAAGGGACATAGTGTACCAGATTTTCTCAAATTGTCCGATCAAAGAACACTTTCTTTTCTTTGATTATACTCTGAGCTATCAATGCCGCTCTAAAGATGTGGTTTTCAGAACTTTGTACAGAACCCATATCTAAAAAAATCTGGCAGAGAATATGGTGGAACTTTTACAAATAGAATAGATGCTTATGTGGTTTACTCTGATTCATATTTCCAACCCTGGCCCTCACGCCTGACTCTAGTAACAGTGTTTGTTCATAAAATGATGACTCCTCTTTCAGATTCTAACACCCTAGTGGTACCTCAGATACTTAGTTTTTCAGTCACTTAGCTAATGAAAGTAGAGGTATAACACTTCTCACCACCAAAACAAAATGTTTTCTGAGATCCAAAAATTATACCTCAATAAATATTGTTAAAGCAATTTACAGGTATGTTCTGCTTCTAATATCACATAAGTAGCTGCTTACATGCAAGGCAAGCCTCCTGCCACACAACCTATTGGATCACAGAACAGGGGACAGCAGGATATAGATGATCCAGCATGTTCCCAGTGCAAGAGCTGAAAAAAACACTGCTATAATGTTTTCTGATGATGATGAACCAGAAATGTTATTACTACAAGGAGCATCAAAGATCATGGTTAAGAGGAGGCTTTGGAGCCATACAAATAAAATCCCTTATCTCTTATTAGGAGTATGACCTTGGGAAGATTTATGATTTCTCTGAACTATATTAAGTAAGACAATGTATATGAGGTATGCGTGTGCAAGGGATGGCCCTTTTGCAAGATAAAATGCTGATGATCACCAAGATGAGAGAGAGAGAGAGAGAGAGAGAGAGAGATTAATTCAACTTGAGTATTTATAACAGGCATTTATAAATAAATACCTGTATTTACAGCAGGCATTTTGTGTGCATATGTGCGCCATGCGAATTGAGCAACACAATAACATATTTTTCCTTGGCAAACACTGAGATAGAATCCTAACTGTCTCAGTGGCTTGTTTTCTTAATTCTCCTGTAGTTTAGATAGATAGGCAGGTAGATACAGATATATAGACATTGGTATATGTAATATAAGTAATATAAGTGTCCCCATTTGACAGGTGAAGAGACAGAGGCTAAGAGAGCTGCCCACAGTGACACAACTAGTAAACAGAAGAACCAAAATTGAAAACCAGGTTTCTTTCCCTCTAAAGAACATACTTTGTATTGTACTCCCCTCCTCTCCTCATTCGCTAACATTAGTGACTCACTACCTTTATCTCAGTATCTTTTTCTGTTAGAGAATGGGCATCAACATGATGATTTCTACAATGTCCCCTTCAGTTCTAATTCTCTTTGAAGAGAAATACAATTCCCATTAGTCACAGCATCTCCTGTGAGGCTGAAAAAATATTTATATCATCTATCAATTTACTTTCTCCATTTTTATTATTTTTTTTCCTATATGCCTAGGCCTCCTGGGTCCAGCATCCCTGTCTAACATGTCAACTTTTCAAGTAAAGTAATGCCTTTCATTACATTTTGGATGCCACACCAGTTTAATCCCATTGATAGAGGGCTATGCAATCAAGTTGACAGTTGGATGATGATTTGAATCGTCCCTGACTCATTACTTTGTGAAGGATTTGGCATGCCAATCAATGGGGAATGAGGTGCCGTGCCTTGAAGAATGACAGTAATCCATTTTCCACCAATTGACGTGATGAGTCCTTGACAGAATCACAAGTTATGGGGCCAAAGCCAAACATGACTTGGCACATGCCTCCCAGCACTGCCATTTTGCAGACCCTTAGGGTATTTATCAAAGCGGTAGCCTCCTTGTCTTCTGCTGTCATGAGCCACACATCCTCAGGAGGCAGTCCAACTTTAATAGGCTTTTACAGGTGAGTAATGGGATGACTTTCTTGACCTCACCTGGTATACTTACCTACAGTGGTTCTGTGAAGAAGGAAATTGGACCTCCTAATTAGTCCCACCCATGCTGACGCACCTAAATTTATACATCTGAGTGAGAACTGTCTTTCAAAGTAGTCTCGATTTGGGGAGTAGAGGCTGTCAGAAATCAACCTAGCATTAATTCAGAACTAGCATTAGAGTTCTACTACTTTCAAACACCTTTTTTAGGTCAGAATTGTCTCCCTCACTTGATCATCTTTCATGTTAATCTAATTTGCCTTTCATCTGTTTCCCAAAACAGTTCATCTTAGGGTATTGAGAATATTCATAAGAAGAACTTTTAGGTCCAAATAAAAATTCAAAAGAAGCTTCAGAAATTTTTCTAGTAATACCTGACCATCGTATTAAAAGCCCATGTCCCTAACGTAGTTAACTTGAAAGCTTTGATATGACAGACTTTAATATATACATTCCCATATATATTTTTTAAGTATTGGTGACTCATTTCTGATACAGGATGTTAAGCACTATCAAATCACTGAAAGGATTAGTATAGGCTACACACTTTCTCCATGCCATTGCCTTATTTACAGAATACTTCTGGAACATATTACTTGTTCGTGAACTATCAATGACAGCTAATCCTGTACAATATGGAAAGATTTTGGTGCTGCCTTCTAGATATACTGACTGGCCCAAGAGGAAAGGATTCCCCATAAGAGGAAGCTTAGATTCACACACACACACATACACACACACACACGATCAGCATCATCACCAAATAGCCTAAAGTGAAGCATCAAGAGAAGGTCACTGTTTCTCAAGCAATGTCCACATGTATGGGCCTTTCAATTAGTATTTTAGTGACCTATGCTTAAATATGAACAAATGGTTAAGGACTGCTTGGCATTTGAGGAAAATGGATTTTATTAGCTAAAATTGTGTTTAGCAATATCTCTACAATCCCACTATCCTTATTAGTTTATAGTATTCTTTTCATGTTATATCTTTGCTGGATTTTGATATCTTTAGTAATTCTTGTGAAGTCACTTCTTTCATTCCTTTTATTCATAATGTTTTGTTTTCTGTCATTCCCCCCCCCCCCATCATTCTGCCTAAAAGTTAAATGAAACCAGTTAAGTTTCATTTATTTCTCTATTATTTTTTATTTCATTACTTTTCACTCTGATCTTTCTTTATTATGCTTACTACGCATTTAATTTGCTTTTCTTTTTCTGGTTTCTTAAAGTGAAAGCTAAAGTTATTGATGTGAGACCTTTCTTCTTTTCTCCTACAGGCATTTATTGCTATAAATTTCCCCCTAAGTACTGGTTTAGTGGCATTCCACAAATTCGAGTATCTTTTCATTTTTCATTCAATTGAAAATATTTCTGATTTACCTTTTAATTTATTCTTTGAAACATGGGCTATTTAGTGTTTGCTAATTAGTTTTCAAATATTTGAAAAGATTGTCTAGACATATTTTTGTTACATAATCATAATTTAATTCCATTTAAGCAGAGAACATACTTTGTAGGATTTATGGCCTTTTAAAAGTGTTAACTTGTGCCCTGGCTAGTGCGGCTCAGTGGACTGAAGCATCATCCAAGGACCAAAAGGTTGTGGCTTGGATCCCTGGTCTGGGCTTGTATGGGAGGCCACCAATCAATGCTTCTCTCTCACATGGAGGTCTCTCTCTCCCCTTTCCTCTCTCCCTTCTTCTCTCTCTAAAAGCAATGAAAGAAATGTCCTTGGGTGAGGGTTTAAAAATAAAAAAGTATTAGTTTTTTTATGACCTATTTGGGTCAATTGGTCAAGTGGATTAATTATATTGTTTTCTATATGCTTACTGATTTTCTGTTCACTTGCTCTACCAATTACAGTAGAGGGGTTTGAAAGTTTTGACTATATGCATGGATTTTCATATTTCCCATTGCAATTGTATTCATTTTTACTTCATGTATTTGAAGTTCTGTTCTTAGGTACATACACATTTAGGATTGCTATGTCTTTCTGTTGACTTAACCCTTTACCATTATAAAACAGCCTTCTGTATCTCTTGGTAATATTCTCTACTCTGAAATCTACTTTGGTATTAATATGCCACACCAGTTTTCTTTTGATTAGTGTTAGCATGGTGTCTTTTTTCCATGTCTTTACTATTAACCTATCTGTGTCTTTTATTTAGAATGCTCTTCTTATAGACAGTATATACATGGGGCTTGCTCTTTTATCTAACCTTATAATCTCTGACTTCTAATTGAAGTATTTGGAACATTTACATGTGGTGTGATTATTAAGTCCTAATTCTGCTTTTTTGTTGTCTATTTGACTCATCTGTTCTTTGCCCTGTTTTTCCTCTGTCTGCTTTCTTTTTCATAAATTATGTTCTTATGATTTCATTTAATTCCTTTTATGGCTTATTACCTATTATTCTTTGCTTGTTATTTAGGTGGCTGCATTAGGGTTTATAGTAAACATTTTTAACTCATCAAAGTTTATTTTCAAATAATATTGTACTTATTCATGTATAGTATAAGAATGTTCCAATAGTATACTTCTTTTTCTCTTCTCTTGGTTTTTGTGCTCTAGTCATACATTTTACTTTATGTTATAAACCTGTCTGTTTTTGTGCTATGGTTGTACATTTTACTTTAGTTTATATTATAATTATTTTTTAACATGAAAGTATCTTATAATTTATTTTAAATAAGAAAACAGCTCTTGCATATTAACCCACATAATTATCATTTCTGGTTTTATACATTCCTATTACATTCCTAAATACATTTGTATTTCTGTCTGATATTATTTTTCTTCTACCTGAAGAGAGTCCTTTAACATTTCTTTTAATAAAATTCTGCTGTTGATAAATTCATTAAGCTTTCATGTGTCTCAAAAGAGTTTTCATTTGGCCTTTGTTTTCAAAAGATACTTTCGCTGGGTATAATTCTTCAGGGAAAGAGTAAAGATATTGCAGCCAAGAAACAAGGATAGTATACTAAAAAAAGAAAACAAAGAAAACTCCTGGAAATTAATATGAGAGCCAAATCTTTAAAACATCATAGAAAGATTGGAAGAACAACTTGAAAAACTTATCAGGACAATCTAAATGCCATGTGAGTGGAACCTAAAAACATAAGAAATTAAAGAGTCAGTCTAGGATATCTATAATTTGTCTACTAGGAATTTCAGAAAAAGAGAAAAGGAAAAAATGAAGGGGAGAAATTCTCAAACATACTGTTTAGGTTTAGATTGAATGAGCCCATCGAGTACTCATTGTAGTAGATGAAAAAAGTGCTCACACTAAAAATAAAGAGAAGATTCCAGAAGTTTCCAGATATAGGAGGAAAATACTGGTTGGGCAACAGTAGGTTTACAGTTACTCATATGGAAAATAACATAATTATTAATAAATAAGAATACAAGAGTAAACTGTGTTCCACATACTCACAATTGTAAATCTACTTTTGCCCACCTCTGTAGTTTTGATATAAAGGATCAAGAATCAGAATGGAGCTAGACTATTAAACGTTCACTTTGAAAGCCAGAAGACAAGGGAGTAATGCCCTTGAAATGTTGTACCCGGCCAAATTATTGATCTGTTGTAAGCCTAGAGATGAGAAAATATTTTAGGCTTTACAGTCCAAACAATCTTACTTGTAATTACCAGATTCTGCCATTGTTATATGACAACAGACAATAAGTAAATAGATGGACATGCATTCCAGTAAAAGGTATTTACACAAATGATAGGATTGTACCTGCCACCTAGAATAAAGATATTCAGGGACGCAAAATCATAGAAAAGAAATCTTGATTTTTGGGCTGTTTTCCAAAAAGTTATTGCATAAATATATCCACCAAAATTTGGGTTTACACCAATAAAGAGAAAAAGAAACATTAGAAATAGAGGCTCTGATTCAAGTGAGAAACAAAATTCCCAGGTTGATAGTGAAGGGGTATATCAGGATAATGTTTTAACAACCTAGAGAACAATCAGTTCAGACTATAGCAGAGAGTTGGAAAGCCCTAGGAGGGTTGTATCCAAATAAGAAATAAAACTGATAGAATACCTGATATGTTTAAACATATTGAGAGGAGATTTTAACTTTTGTTGGAGAGTTCAGGGGTCAATTAGTAACAGTTATATAGAATATTAAGCAACTGAAAATAACCAGGTAAATATTCCCCTGCAAAGTTCTACAAGAAAGGATCTAATTATATGCCAAAGGAGTTCAGTTGTGAGTAATATTTATAAGGTCATAATTATATAAACACTGAACATTGTTTTGACTAAAAATTGTGACAAACTATTGGGAGGATGAGAAAAATAGAAGTGTGGTGTGTTTCCAAATACATGGAAAAATAAAAAAGAAGCCAGATTTTTGTTTTCCATAGCAGGAATTCAACACATAACAAAAATATTGAAAATAGTAAAATAAAATAAGTAAGTTATTTAGATGTATGGGGCAGGGGAGGGGGTAGGAGGGCTCAGAAAAAAATATGAAAGAATACAAAGTAATTACTTCCAGAATTGGGAATTTAGAGTACAGATGGGTGAGGCTAAATTTATTAATTATTCTCATGAATTTTGAGAAAAACCTTGCCTATTAAACCATATACACATGTGCACACACACACACACACAATTAAAGTAAGTACTAAACTTACATGGAAAAAAACAACATGAAACTCTGAGTAGGTAATTGTTTTTAAGAGGTGAATATTTAATCTAAAAATTGTTATTCTTTCAGCCAATAAAATAATGAAAACCATATATTGATGATATGACTAACATTAAAAAATTTTTGAATTTTCAGTTACAATTGACATTTAATATTATTTTATATTAGTTTCAGGTATACAGTGTAGTTAGTAGTTAGACATTTATATAATGAACTAAGTCATCTCCCCAATAAGTCTACTGTGCTAAACACCTTACTTACATTACCTTAGTTCAGGTACAATGCTTTTTTGTTGTCATTTTTGTTGATGATGAATAAACAGAGTCTTAGAGAGGATAAATTAAAAAAAAAGAAAAAGAAAAAAGCCCCAGCTTTACAGGAAGAGCAGGGGCAGGGCTCGAGCCAGCCCTCTCTGATTCCATAGTGGGCACTTTAACCTTTGAGCTAACTGACTTTTAGAAGCATCCATTTCAGTCACTCATCAAAATTGTGCCAGAGTCTTAAAAACCAGGTCATTTTTTCCCTTCTCTACACTGATAATGGTTCTTTAAAATAATTCCACTAAGTTGACTATTTATTTTCCCTTTAATTTGTGCCACTTTTTAAAAATATATATTTTTTATCCTCACCTCAGGGCGTTTTTATTCATTGCTTTTAGAGAGAGAGAGAGAGAGAAAGAGAGAAAGAAAGAGAAAGAGAGAGAGAGAGAAATCAACGAGAGAGAGAAACATTAATTGGTTGCTTTCTCATATGCGCCCTACTGGGGATTGAACCTGCAACCTGGGTATGTGCCTTGACCAGAAATTGAACCCGTGACCTTTCAATCTATGGGACCACATTCCAACCAAATGAACCACACTGCCAAGGGCTAATTTGTGCCACTTCATCACAGCTTTTCCCCCAGGTCTGGTTTGAATATCCTGTTTTTACTTGGAGTTTTCTAAAAGTATTTGGAAGGAAATACAACTAAAACATTCTAAGCAAAAACATTCACTTTCCTTTTTCAGGATTAGAAAAGCACAAAGACTTATGAAGGTTACAGGAGAAGTGCCTATTTGGTGGGCACTTGCAGAGGGGCATGAATAGAAGAGAGAACCTAATATGAAGACACAGAAAGGAGGAGACAAAAATAACAGACAGACAAAGGAAAAAGAGATAGAGGTAGGAGTCAGAAACAAAGAGAGCTGGAAAGGGGGACCAAGTGATGGCAGGAATTGAATGTCTGATGCCCTTCAGATATTTTAACTGAGAACAGCTCTACATATATGCAATGTTGCTATTTTATGAAACAATGAAACATTTTGTTTTTTGTTTTTCTGATTTGGAGTTGATTCTACAACGTTGTTTCGGCAGAGCGGCAGAACGAGAACTGCATAGCATGCAGTGGCTGCACATCTTGAACTGTTCTGCAAAGCAAATGTAAGATTTCCCTCCCTCATGCCATTTAAATATTATAAAATTCTTATGAATAAGAAGAATTGGGAATGACAGAAGAATCTACTAAAATCTTTGCATAGCCAGTTAACCAGGCAAAGATCTGTCACTTGTCAAATTTTAGAGATTTATTAGCTCTTTTTTTCCATATCTCTCCCCCTCCTTCCCAAGGTCTGAATTGTAAAGGCTCATCTGGCACTAGAATCTTCAAGGACAGGAACAGCATACCTCCATCCCTTTATTAAAAAATTCTGGTGTTATATTTTTAACTGAATTTCATATAGTCTGGATGGGACAGTCAGACCCTTTTATTGCTTTGCTCATCTCTTGCATTATAGCCTCTGTGCAAAAAGGCTCTTGTGTCCTAAACTGTTCTTCTTTCAACTCTTTAGATCTGGCATTAGAGACAACTCAAGATGTCTGATTTTATATAAAAGATAATAAATGGGTACAAATAGATTGCAAGGTTATAAACCAATCAGGATTTTAAGATATACTGGGCATGGTTATATTACCAAGGTTTCATGTAATCAGCATGTGGATGGAATTGTGAAAGATTTAGCCCATCGAGGATTCACATATTATGTTATTGTTACCACAGAGTTTTCAGGAGATCACATAATTTTATAGAAATACTAGCTGCAGGCTACATAAATATGCCTAGTGTCATCATCCACATACATGTAATCTGTCCAAGTCTCCAGTCTTGATTCTGGAAACCCACTTTCATCACATGATTAATTTGCTAAAACTTTCCTTGAATTCCCTTTGTTTATAGAAGTAAGTAAAACTTCGACACATATCATCTCATCCACTGGTTACCCACTTTATTCATCTCTCTTACTAACCTTCCCTTCCAGGTGAACTAGAATATTTACCACCCATCCTCCAAATCTAAAAATTTAAAACAGTATCAGCAATTACTACCACCAAAAAAACTGAAACAAAGCCCCTCTATACTCCTTTACACTTAACGTGTTTTCAAATTACCATGTTGTTTCATCTGGTCTCTTGCCCTTGTTACTGAACTCAAGGGGTTCACTGCTTGGGGTGCTCTATTCAAGTACAGAAGGAGATGTGATTGTTGCAAGCTAGTTTTATTTACTTGCAGCAAGTAAAAAACACAGGAGTTTCATATCCAAAGCTCTGTCTCTCCTAAGGGAGGCTTCGCCATCACTTATATACACTATTTGGTCAATTACACATTGATTTCTTCTTTGCCTTTGGCCACACTTCCTAGGTTGGGTTCCTGTCAAACTCATCCTGTTCAAAGTTGGTCTGCAAAATACTGTGCTACGTTTGAACATTTAGCAATAATAGCATAGAGTAAGAATGGCCCAGACCTTGAGACCCTTGTCCGAACACCCTGACAACAGCTTGAATTAGGGTATCATCTGACTCATAAGTAAATTTTCTATAGAATTAACATAAGGGAGTTTTATGACCTATGACGTGGCTTGGTCAATTTTCCATGTCATCCAAAAGGCTGCATTTTGAGACTGAAAGAGTGAGATGGAGTCTTAAGGATTCTTACCTCCCAGTGGGGAACCTAGCAGCCTGTCTTTCTGGACAATTCCAAGAGCCTCTGTCTCACCTCACTGGTGACAGCCCTCAGTGAGACTTCCCTTCTTTGACCTCTTAGATTAGTTATTTTCAGATCCACTTATTTGATGTTTGTCATATATCAGCTTTCAGCTTTTGACAACTTTTTCATTGCAATATTTGTTGAATTTTTAGTACTTATATTTCCAATAGGCTTTATTTCAATTTTCCAGCTATATTTTAAACACCTTGAGGATCTAGGCTATATTGATTACAGGGCATTTTGAAGCATCCATTTTGATTTCGGGTTCCATTTGATGCTCTTAAAAGCAAGCGTTAAATTACTGAGAGGAGGGTTGATGGTATAAGGTGACCAAGACTGAGATGAGGGATGGTTAATTTCCGAGATATGAGGTTCAAATGGCATGAGGGATGGTGGGTAGTAGGGTTTAGCAATGGGATGTGACTCATATATGAGGCAAGGATCATGAGTACATGTCACTTGCATGGTTAATTAGGTATTAGCATGTTTTACTGTCTTTATTTGGCTCTTTAAATGGAATGCATAAAAACAGTGCCAGTCACAATGTCCAGCTTTGGAACACACATTAAACCTTTTGAATTCCTCCAAGCAGTTCTTCTAAAACTAGGTAGCACATGGAATATTACTGCCTGACTGTAGGGGCTTCTAGAAGAGACAATTCTTCTATCATACCGCTAGTTAAGGATTCATTACTTTGAATTACATTTGTATTCTGGTTGAATGGTGCAATTGCTCAGCTGTAGTTAATGCATTTCAGAATCATTCATACACTGCTCTTAAAATGCTCTGTGGCTGTGTGTAAAGGTGACAGTAAATGTGGAAATAATTAAAGAAACCCTAATGGACAGAAAGACCCAGGGGGCCAGGTCCTTAAGACATCTTCTGAGAATGGGGCAGCTCTGCATACACGATGGGAGTGCTGCCTCTCCGCTGCACACGCAGGGTGATGGGTGCACCCCTGGCCCCCTCTTGTTCTCCTAACTCATTGTTTCATTGCATTTCTGTGTGGGTCTGTTTCGATTCTCATTTCCACCGCAGGTCAGGCCAAGTAAAAATTGTCTTACTGAAGGATTGAGACACTGCTTTGTTTCATTGGGTGGCAGTGTGTCTAAGAGCTGGAGGACTGGTGTTTAGGAGATATAAAATTTGTCAGGTTACAGTTGCTGTAGCTTGTAGAAACTAGCTGAATCAGAGGTCATTTGAGATTCAGCATGTAGTGGGCTCTTAGTGGTTTTTAAAATCACTTACTCTACTAGTGCCCTGTAGATTGATGGCCTCTGTGTGTGCATGGCAGGAAGTGGGTAAGCCTTCCTGAATATAGAAAGATGGCCCTTCCTTCTGAAAGCTGCCACCTTACATCAGATGCACAGCTTGGTGAGCCACCACCATTCACTCTCTTGGCTCTACCCTGTGTGACACACAACCTATTACAACCATATTAGGGCAGCACTATAACATTGGTTATAACTGGTTAGTGCAATGTTATAGTCATTAGCCACAGAACATTGGTAATTTGTTACTGTATACAATGTGTGTGACTTGATTTACATAAACATTTATATTGTTTAGCCACATAATGTGTGCCTTTTGTTAATATACACCTCCAATCTTCTAGGAATACTTGTACCAGAGTTATAATTACTAGCTCCAACAAGTAGGATAGAATACAAAACAAAGCAGCCGTCAGTGGTTCTATAGGGAAATATCACAACAGACTACAGGGAAGCAAAAAAAAAAAAGCTACTTATTTTTTAACTGGATTTATAGTGATAATCAAATGGGAATAGAAATTGGAGGTATAGTTGCATGAAACATATCTGCTTAGCATCTAATGTGCATTCCCTCCTTTTGAAGAAGGCACTACTTGGCACGAACACAACGCATGTGGTACACGCTCCATCACGTAAGTCAACCAATGGTTTCCCCTCGTTCTAGTGACTACTTACCATTAACCAGTGGGCCCAGAGGAACGTCTGAGTGACTGCTCAGTATTGAACAGTGAGTATCTGGAAGAAGTAGAAAATGGGTCCCTCTCACTGAAGAATTTATATCTGGTTAGATTCATGACAGGACAACAGGGGTCTTACTGCACCTTATTTTTTTTAATCTAGTTGTTAGAAATTAGGGCTAAGTTTCTGGATCCCTGAGAGAGAATTTGAATGATTCTTTGATTTGTTTTTATTATTGCTAGATGCTGAAGAAAATGTTGTCCTAGGGTTTCGCCCTGGGAATAGAGCAGCAAGAGAGGCCAGATCATGCAGCCAGGCTTCCTCAGTTCTGGCAGCAGCGGTAATTTTCTCAGATTCAGTCCAGATGACAAGTGGCTAACAGCAGCCAACGGAAGAAGGGAAGTTAACTCCTCCGGGGGCGGGGGGAGGGGGTGTGTGTGTCCGTGAGTATGTGTGTGTGCACACTCACGTGTGTCTTTATTGTGTAGTGGGAATATTGGACTTTTGGAGCTGGAAGGTGCAATAGAAACTGTCACATCTTATACCATCATTTTAGAGATAAGGACACAAAGACCTTGGAGTGGCTAAATGATTTGCCCAAGGTCACACATTTTAGCCTTCAACTCATGGAAATTATTGTTACTTTTGGTAAAGCACAACTCAGCACTGTTCAAGGGGCCGGAACTCTGCCCCAAACTTTTTTCCTTTTCCTAGTATCATCAGAATCTGCCACTCTTTACTGTGGTGCCGCAGGAGGAAGCGAGGGAGTCTTAAAAACCATCCAGCTCTCTAGATTCAATTGGCAGGTTAATCGAAAACAATTTTTTTATGGCACAATAAAGGACCTGGGAACAGCGGAACATTAATATTTGTTTCCCAAAGAGTGGACCCTGAGAGAATAAAGCTGCATGCAGTTGAATTACAGGACCCAGGGTGTGGGGGATGCATTCTGTGTAGCTTCCTTTTACACTGCCATTAATCAGGCAGCAGAGAGCAAAGGCTGCCTCACCAACGGCTGCCAGGGCACCCCGAGAGAGATGTCACCCCCAATCCGGGGGAGGGCAGTCAGCTCTCCTAAGTACCTTATGTGATTACAATATCCTTTTCATGAGGCATTCTTAATAAAACAAAAGGTGGCCCTCTGACAAAAATATCATCTGGTTTTTATAATGTAAAATACAGCAATTTTATCAGCATTAACACTGATTGGCTGCCATTAGCCCCTTGCCTTCTAATAAAATTTATGATACCTTTCAGGAGCCCAATTTGATAGAAAGTGAAGTGATTGCACCCTGCTTAGATATCTCTCTGGCATCTATTCCAACAATAATGCGGTAATTTTATGCATGAAATAGCACAATTGGCATAAATAGTTATAATACTGAGTGCTGTCTAAGGAAACTGGCTGGTGGAAAATTAGAAAGCGCTTCACACTTTTGAAACAGGTAATTAGGATTTTTCCTCGTGCTCATACAAGGCAGACTGGAGTTTCATTTTATATTTCATGTTTCATTAAAATATAGGTGTTAAAAATAAATGTTGAATTTAAAACTGCATATATTATGAAATTAAAGGTATAGTACAGGGTAAGGGGTGCAAAGTTCAATGCGACATTGGAATGTTATATTTAGTTGCTGCGGGAATTAAAAAAAAATAGTTTGGAAAGGTAATGTAGTCTTATTTCAAGTATGTTACTTTGGAAAAAAATTGATTTAGAAAAAGGTTGCATCCAATCTTTAGGTCTTTAGCCCAAGAAGCAATGCGCTCTCTTGATTTAAACTCTAGCTGAGGGTGATCTCCTTTGTTTAATTGGCAGGTGAAGGCAGGCGTTGGGTCTGTGGGATTCACACTTAGCCGTTTTGAACTTTGCATTGGGCTCAGCAGCTCCCTGTCTATTCCACATTTCCATCCTGACCTTGGCTGCCCGTTCAGACCTGAGCCAAGCCCCAATGGAAACTTTTTGATTCTCTTGAACTGTGTTGTGGTTTTGGGAGGAGGACAAAGGGCTGTAATGACACCATTGTATTAACCTCTACTTGTGACCCAGCTGAGTGCAGGCTTTTAAGTTTTCCCAGCTGTGTCATTCAATTTGTTGCTCTGGCCCCACTGACATGACACCATCATAATCCCAGCCACAGACTAATGACCACAGTTGTGAAGGCAGCATGTTATAGAAGAGAGTACACAGGGTTAAGAGGCCAGAAAACTGGACTGCTTTCTTTCTCATAGCTACCCATGTAGAATTAGGAAGGACATCGAACTTTTGTATGCCTCAGTTTCCTCATCTGTAAAATGGTAACTGTGCCCTTACTCCCTTTCTTAGAAGTTTGTTGTGAGGATACAGATCACAAAACAAGTTGAAAAAGAGATAAAGCAAATCACAGCACTCCACAGATGCACAGTGTATTGCTATGTTCTAATGAAAAAGTACGTGTAAAATGAAAAGAATAGTATTTTTGTCTTATAAAAATATTCTTCCTGCGATGTCTGGAGACATGAGAGCAATCTGTGTCAGTGATTTAGGAAGATGTTACAAACTGCTCTCATAATTTAAGACGTACAAGCATAATGCCATAGAAAGAGCAACAGCATTTATTGTGACTAAGTAAAATTGCAAGGTCCTTGGCAGTTACTCTAGTTTTCAACAGAAAATCATAAAGTAGGGAAGAAAAGCAGCATTGCTAATAATCTCACTGTAAATTCTGTTTATTATTTCTATCATATTTTCTAGTGATTGCAATGTAAAACTGTGGCCTGTTACTGTAATAACGTGTTCACATTCTCAAGCAATTCTGGAAAAAATATCTTGTCCACCAGGAAGTTGATCATGCAAAGGAAATTTGGGGACAAATACTATTTTCATTAACCTTTATCAATGACACTGCGTTCTACACAGAAGTCACTTTCAGTGATAGTTATTGTGCATCTATAATTAAGATAACTTGCCCAAAGATTTTTAGGAGGAACTTTTACAACTGGCATTGAAACTAGCATGTCCCCCTTCACTTTATTCTTCATTCTGCCAATAGGATTACCTTTCTAATTTACAAGCTGATCATATTATTTTTCCCATGTTGTAAAGGGAAATTATATTTCTTAGGTAAGACTGTCATGGGAGAAAGATGTCAACCTTTTTCTCCACATCCTTTCACTTCTGCCTCCAGATGGAGGGAGGGGAATAGCCCAGTGCTAGATGAGACTTAGAGAAGAGCCTGTATCTCAGCCCATTCTCTTTCCCATTTTCAGATCTGACTAGCTGAAGGATTGACATAGTTTTATGTGCTTCTATTTCCCTTCGGTGAAAAACTTTGAGTAGAATTACTTTGTTTGACTTCCTATAGTAACGATAGCAATAAGAACCTGACACATAGTAGGTGCACAGTCAATATTTATTGGATAAATGAATGAGTAAGCACACCAGTATGTGGGCCAGTGATCCTGGGTAAGTGCATCAAACCAGAAGACACAAATTTTCCTTGGGGTGGATTGTCTTGAGATGTACACCAAGAGAGAAAGTATAGGGAGTTTTGTTATGGCCATCTATCTGGGCCACGTTCTCAGATACAATTTTGTCAGCTATAAAGTGAATACTTGCTCATCCACCTCACTAATGTCTTTTTTTTTCCCAATTTGATTCAAATCTTGTAGAGAGGACTATGATGTACTTTCATTTCCATACATGAACATTCATTCCTGCTTGATAATAATAACTCCGATTCTTTTATTCCATAAAGTGTAAATTTGTTGGGATGACCAAAGAACTTCCATAACTTCACGCAGTTATTCTATAGGATGAACAGTGGAGCTAGGTGGGAAACAGAGACTCAATCAGGAATAACTGAATGAAGGGAAACTCATGAGGAAGACTAACAAGATATACATAGAGAGTAGAGGGGATATATATTTCACAAAGCACACATGATCAAAATGTGTTCATCAGAAATATTTACATGACATAGGAAAATATTGGCATGGTATGCTAATAATAGATGCTATTCTTATATATTTTAACGGACTCTATACTTTTTAAAATCAATTTTAAACATCATTACATCTGACATTTCTCTGTTTCAGGGTGGTTCCATTTAAGTTTAGGTATCCAAAGCATGTGTTTGTATCTCTATTGTGAACTTTGGCTTTCATCACAAAGAAACATATTCTTATAATTCCAGTAAAATAGTGCAGAATATGTCTTTTAAAGAAATAGATTAATGACATTGGAAATTGCCTTTTAGATTATCTCAAACCCAGAAAGAATGTTACTGCGACCTCTTTAAAGTATAAGTTAAGGAACATTCTGGTTTACAAAATGGAGCCTATTTATTTCATCCAGATGTGTTCACCACGCAGACTCACTTTGAAAATTAGCAGAGTACCTTATGTTCTAAAGAAAGAGAAATTGATCAGTAGAGAAAGGAATTTCCACAGATAAGGATCAGTAATTCTTGCTACATAAATTTCAGAGAGAACTGGCAACATAGGATTTTGCTTAAGATTCACTTTTTGTCAAAGAGTAAAGTTCCCATGTGTAAGACTGAAGAGCTGACACAAAACTGATTTTAGTCTCTAAAAGTTCAATTATTCATTAGTTCACTTATTTAATAAAAGCTTATTGGGAAGAACAGTGGGAGCATGAAAAACATGCAGGCTGTGATGTGAAACAAACTTACTTAGATTTAAGAATTTGTTTTGTTAATGGATTATTTCACAAATTATTTACCCTTTTCAGGACTCAGTTTCCCCATTTTGTAAGCCAAGGATAATAATAGTGACTTTATCATGTTATTATGACAATTAAATAATATATAAAAATCAAGTACAGTGTACAGAGAAAATCATTCCTTTTTATCTCCTTTCCTCACTCAACTCTTCCTCATCTCCCTATTCTGAATGTTGGGGAAACGGAGATGACCCAGATATTTCACGACAGATGAGACTTAGAGAAGAGCCTGTGCCCAAAAGTTGGCAGTTTAGTGGGGGAGCCAAATGTTGACTTTGAGAAAGAAAATATCTAACAAGAAGGGCTCCTAGTGGCTAAATGAGCTCAAATTTAAAACAGAGCCTCGCAGCCATTGTTAAATAAGAACTTCTCACAGAAGCTGCACTTCAGAGAGAATCCTGCACTTAGCTACCTGCTGCCTGTACTAAACTGCATGCCCGCACTGTGTTCCTGCCATTAGAACAGACCTTTAAAATATATATATATTGTATTTATTTCTTTTTAGCGAGGGGGGAAGGAAGGGAGAAAGAGAGGGAGTGAAACATCAATGTGTGGTTGCCCCTCACACGCTGCCTACTGGGTAGCCAACCCACGACGCAGGCATTTGCCCTTACTGGGAATAGAACCAGTAACTTTTCGATTAACAGGCCAGCACTCAATCCACTCAGTCACACCAGCCAGGGTTGAGCTGACCTTTAAGGACTTCCCGGAATCGTATTTCAACAAACAGACCTGAGATTTTCCTCATCCAATTGGAGTTGTGTAGCTATAGCCTTATTAGCATCTTCACTCACCAATCAAATCTGCTCCTTTCCAAGCAATCAAGACAGTGCTTTTTGGACCAATCAAGTTGTGAGGATTTAGAGTGCTCGTTTGCATGAAAACAGACCAATCTGGAGCCAGGGGCGGGGATTTCTTCCCATATAAGTCAGCTGTCCTCTGGCTCAGGAACATGTTTTCCCTTTTCGCTGAAGACTATGTTTCTCCGACTAGAACTGCTGAAGACGTCTGGCCAGAGCAGAGCAGAACCGTCCTGTCCTAGAGGGCTACGATGGTGTCGGGTCCTCACCCCAGACCTAAGCAGACCTTGAAGCAGAACTGTCTAGTTGGAGAGGCGCTGGGCTGCAAAACTTCCTAGACGCCCTGCCCCAAGGACCTCCTTGCCCCAGTTGCCTCACAGCCATGCTGTTTCACAGCTGTGTGGTCTTGTAATTAAGCTGTAACACAATTGAGCTGTTCCATGGCTGTGCTGTTTCACAAGTCAGCTGTTTGCACTGAACAGTCTCCTCCTTCGTCACGTCCCACATACGGTATCGCTGTCGACATTGAATTCACGCCAACGACCCTGCGTTGACACAGGTAATTCAAGAACAAAATCACCAATGTGGTAAGTGCTATGTACAGGATTCTATATGAAAATCTAACTCTGACTGAGGCTTCCAGAGAAGGTGTCATGCAGGAGGTGTTGCAGAGACCACGGCATACACGAAGGCACAGGTCAGACAGAACCTGTTAAAGCCAAGAAACCGCAAGTGGGCTAATATAACTAGAGAATAAGGTATTCACGGGACAGTGGTAGGAGATGGAGCTGAGCAGGTAGACTGGAGCCAAGCCATGTGATAACCTAGACTGCTGTGCTAGAAGCTGCGGAATTTTTCCCTCTGGGCAATAGGCACTCACAAAACCTTTAAGCAGAGATTAGCTGGTCAGTTGCATTTTAGAAAGATCACTTTTCTGACCATGTGGAAAGCAGAATAAACACTGATTAGGAATATATTGAATTTGTTCAGAAAATTTTCTTAAAAGAAAACATAAGGAAAAACAGATTTGAAAGATATTTAAAGCATATAAGAGAAAGTTATATGGAACTGGAGATATTATGAGGGGAAACACAAAATACACTCTTTCCCAAAGCAAAAATGTTAAGGAGTTTTGGGGACTGGATCTAGATGGTAGAATTCATTGACATTGTATATTAGTGTTCCACTTCCAAGAATTACCAAAGTCGCAGGGGAGACAGACATACTTCTGAGATGGCAGCTTCCGTTGAGAAAGGGGAAGCTTGTATATTATTATTCACAGCTTTCTAAGTGACTTTGGGAAATGTCATCAAAGAAACCATAATAATTTAAATGAGGGGTATGGAAAGAAGGGTTTCATGACTGCTCCCTGGCAATATGTGGTAGCCACAGATCCAAACATTTGTGTATTAGAGAAAGTAAGGTTCGCACATGATTTGCTTTCTTTTGCTAATGTACTTAATCTTTACTGGCATCTGGATAATTAGCTGTTTTACTCAGTTTGTCTTCCTTGATAAAATCCAGGGGAATTTGCTGCCAGACACATATACACTGACATAGACAATGGTGATCTCTCTCCCCACATGATTGGATTCCTGCTTCCACTTCCCTTCTCCCCTTCCTGATCCTTCACCCTAGGCTGGTTATCAGACCTCCCTTCTTCCCCATTCTGGAGATTGGTTGAAAAGATTCACTCAATATATCAAGGAGACTGAAATATTAGCTATGCAGAACAGACTTTTTCCTCCCTTTAGAACAAGTTCCAGTTGTTATTTTCTATAATCTCCAATGTTAAATCCATATATTTTTTAAT
This sequence comes from Mormoops blainvillei, assembly GCA_004026545.1. Taxonomy (NCBI): domain Eukaryota; kingdom Metazoa; phylum Chordata; class Mammalia; order Chiroptera; family Mormoopidae; genus Mormoops; species Mormoops blainvillei. The sequence continues at coordinate 15,554 of PVJD01000226.1, read as the reverse complement.
ACCAGAATTCAATATCTTGGAAGTATTAATGAATCATGCAAATGCTGTTATTTAATGTTGCACTTCACCTAATCTTCTTTCCTTATCAGAATAATTTTTGTAGCATTGCCATCTTTAGTGCTTTTTATGGCCTCCAGGTGCATAAGCTTTGCCCTAGAACCGAATAAATGGAAAGCTATTTCAGATAATATTAGAGTGTTTCTAACTCTGGGATCAGAAATAATCAGAAGAAGCCCTCAGTGCTTCAGAAGCACTGCCTTTCTTTAGTTTTAAAGTTCAGAACACAATCTAAGGGACTAAAGAGATAGGGAAGTGGATATGGTCTCTGCCCTCAAAGGACTTTATCATTTAGATGGTAAAAATACATATGATTTCATGTATATGTGAACATATAAATAACAACACATACCACTGTATGATGAACTGCCAGATTATGTGTACATATGCTAAATAAAATTTTGTAAAGTGAAAGTGATTAACCCTCAAACAATTATATAATAGCATGATGTTAACCTTGCCAAACAAAACTATTCAGAGATGAAATCATTCATTCGTTCATTCATTCGTTCATTCATTGTGAAAACCAATGTTCATTACCATGTGGCAGATACTGTTCTATGCACTGGGATGTAGTTGTGAGTGAGCTAGAAAAACTTTCAGACCTAATGGGATTTGTAGGCTAGGGAGAAGAAGATAAACAAATAATTATATAACATATTTTGGGACAGTGATGTGAGATAAAGAAGCAAGTCAAGAATGATCCTTAGGTTTGCAACTAATTGAATTGTGGGTCCATTAGTGAAGCTGGGGAATGACCAGATTTGGACAGGAGTATGAAATGGTAAAAAGAATCCTCAAGAGTTCTGTATTCAACTATGTTGAGTTAGATGTTTATTAATCATTCAGTTCTAGGGGTGAAGAGGAAGGCCTGGGCTGGAGACATAAACATGGAGGTATTAGGGGACAGATGATGCTCAAAGCCATGGACTGGAGGGATGCTCCAAGGCAGGGAGTAGTTATTGATACGGGAAGAGAGGAGTCTAATCACAGGTTGGAAAAATGAGGACAGACTAGTGAAGGTTACTGAGAAGTCAACCAGTCAGGGAAGTGAAAAATCAGGACAAGGCGTCCCAGCAGCCAAGAGAATAAAATGTTTTAGGGATGAGGGAGTGATTAACCGCACCAAGGCTTCTGTAGAGTAGAGGAGTATTAGTATTCAGAAGTGACTCATGATTTAGCAACAAGGAAGTATTTGGTGGCTATACTAGAACTGTGTCATTGGAGTGACGGGATGAAAGCGTAATTGGCTTTAAGTTAGAATTGGAATGATGAAATGGAAAGAATGAGTGCAAACAACTCTTCCATGACTTTTCCTGCAAAGAGGAGGAGAAATGTGTGTAGGGAATGTGAGGTCAGGGAAGCTGTTAAAATAAGAGGCATTACCGCCAGGATACAGACGATCAGCATGCAGTTACAGGGAGTAAGTGGTGGTGCAGGAAAGAGGGAAGTAAAATTGTAGGAACAAAGCCCTTTTTGAGTACTTTAGAGAGGATGGGACCTAGGGTGCAAGGAAAATATTTGGCCTTCAAGATAAACAAATGTTTATTCACTGAAACAGAAGAAAAACATTATAAAATGAGAGTTATTGGTATAGTGGTGACTTTGGAGATGGGAGATGAGAATGTTATTCTCTTTTAAGTTCTTTTTTCTCACTAAAAGGAAAAGTGAAGTCATCAACAGGGTGAGGAAGATGAGGAAATGTTAAAAGTTTGAGGAGAAAGGACAAATGGTGACAATGTTCTAGAGGAAATTCCTTACAGTGGGGAAGTAGGGAAATATAGAAAGACTGAGGGAACATTGAGAACCCTCAGAAGATGGATGGTTATAAACTTAAAGTGAAATTAATCTTAATTACCATGGTTTTACCAAATTCACATTCCATAGCATTAGTATATATGTGGGATAGGTAAGGAAATATGTTTTACCAAGGAAGAGAGAAAGGCAAATGAAATGAGGGTGGGCAAGGTAATGAGTGATTAACCCCGGAGTCTGTGCTGGGGAAGGAGGGAAGAGAAGATACAGAATGGGTTTTGGACAATGAAAGTTATGGGCTATGGGTTGGAGAACAGTGTTGATGAATTGTTGGCTTGGAGATAGTCGCATAAGTGTGTGGGAGTTTATGAAGTGGGCTTACAGCTGAAATTTTGGAGGTAATGATGTTACTGGTAGGGCAAAGTCCAGAAAATGATATGAGGACAGTATGATCATGTGTAGTTTGAGAATGGTATTATTTGGAAAGGCAGTTGTGAATAAACATAGGAACCAATTGATTAAGAGGAACTATAAATAAAGACAATTGAATGTGATCTTGATACCCAAATAATAACATTGGCAAACAAATAATAGTTGTTTCTATTCTTAACCTCTTATTAAAATAAATGAAAGCTTCTAGCATCAGAAAAAAATACAAGCCCCATGAAATGTAGCCTAAAGAATTGCTCTGTTTTCTCCTGCAATCTTCTAGTCTAATACTATTTTTAAGAATTAAAAAGCATTCTGTTTGCTATAATTTCTGTAAGTGAATCCATGCTGGCTTCTAGTAACTCTATCTTATCTTGAAGTCCAAGGGCCGCTGCAAATTTATAAATAAAAAATAATTACATGGTTTTTAAGAAGATACAGCCAAACCCTCCCTAAATTTAAAAGAAAACTGTGTACTAAGCAAAAGTGACTAAAAATGGTACAGGAATTAGCAAGAAAGATAATACCTTTTATACCCAATTTCTTATTTCTTTAAACTGCAGTTTAAATATTGACATATTTAGTTATATTATTAAACAGTTCTTAGTCAAGAGAGAATTTTCATGTAAAAATGTCTATTTCCCTCTTTTATGTATTCCCATTTTAAAGCCTGAGACTCTGTGCCATAAGATCCCAACCGCAGACCCCCACCTCCTTCACCTGCTGTGTGGCAGTGGAAGAACTCCAGAATGTCAGACTTGTATTCATGAATTATAAAGTAAGGACAGGTAAAGTCACCCAGATGTGGAATCTCTACTTGCCGGAGGCTCCTGATGACTGTTTTACCCAGACTAGCCATAAGCACATTGCCATCAAACAAGAACATGTGCTTGAGATAAAATTATATTCATTAATAAAAGAAAAAAATAGCTAATACAATTAAGTCAAGCGTTATATCCAAATAAGAGTTTTTTACATATCATTTTTCTATTTACTTAAAAACAATTAATTTTAGTTGTTTGAGAAACCCTAATGAACCTAAAGAGCTAGTTTGGCCATTGGGGTAGGTAGTTAATTTTCCTATCTTGTTGGGTGTCTTCAGAACAGACATACCAGAGCAAATTGCATCGAGAAAGGCTCCAGCAATCTCGAAGGTGGTCCAAGTGAAGACAGTTGATTATCTTTGTCTACATTCCAGAAGCTTCTTGATTTTGCAGAATTAAACTAGCCTACTTATGGAGTTAAACCCCCAGGAGCATCTCTTTTTAACTGAAGGGGCATCTTGTTTTAAGGAAAGGGAGAACTATCTGAGACCAGTCCCCTAGCCATCTGTTCTGTTCCTGGTTATGAACAGCATTTTAAGGTAAACACAATTTGTAATTGTGCTAAATATCTACATACATTTGAATTTATCTATCAAAAGACCAGGTTTATGTTTTTGCAGAAAAGTGCCATTTAAGGAAAAAGAAGGGAGAGGAACTGATTTTTTAACACAGTCTGTGTGCCAGGCACTCAGGCAGTGCTCACACGTTTTCTCATTTAGGACTCTGCTTTGTATTTACTTTGTGCTGGAATTCAACAGAAGTATTGGTCCCAAGCTGCTTCTCTCCCATTCACTGCAGAATTTGTAGTTTTGACAGAATATAGGACAAACAAATTACCTTGCGCACAGAGAGTTAGTCAAGTATAAGACGCCACTATGGGCTGTGGGTTAGATATGTACGGCAGATATGATTGGATTGGAATTGGTACCTGAAAAAAATGATTAGGCTTAAACTAGAGGAGTCGATGTAAATTAAAGGAGTTATTGATGGGTACGTGGAGGGGAGACACACACACAGAAGCACTTAATGTGGGGACTAAGAAAAGAGGGTCAAGAATCTATTTCAGTTTCTTGAACTTCTGGGAAGTTCAGGAGAGTACCTCACCTTCTAGTCTTATGATCAGTAGAGATTAAAATTGTTCTAGAATAATTCACAAGCTGATTAAGAACATGGGTCTTACACATGGGTAAAGTTTTACCTACTGGGATAATATTCCATTAGATGCCATTTGTATAGGGTTTTCTCGGTGGCTGTTAATGCAAATAACTTTGGGAGGAGGATAAATTATGTCTGTAATCTCATGGTAAACTAGTTTCTAAAACCACTTTTCTTCCCAGCAGAAAAATGAGTGAATTTGGGCACAATCAGCATGACTGGACCTCCCTGGCTTTATATCTTGGCTCTGCCACTGACGTAGATCTGTGTCTCTGGGCAAATTCCTCAACCACTTTAAGCCTAGTTTCTTTGACTCTTTGAAGTCGAGACAAAAATAATAACCAATTTCAATTGTAGTTGTGAGGATCAAAGTGGTAAGGTACTTAGTGTAGTTCCTGGTATATAATAAGCAAGCTATAAACATTGGCTGCTATTATTTTTTATCATGAGACATGATAGAGAGCATATAAAGGAATGGTAAGGGGTATAAGGACTTAGGCATCAGAAATGTCCCAAGGATGCTGGGGCAAACCAAAAACAAAAAAAAGGAAAAGGAAAGAACACCTTGGCTAACTTTGTAATTTTTCATTGGACTGCCCTGCAGAGTAAGTCAGAAAAGTATTTTGTGAATGGGTCACAAGACTTCCTACCAATGTACTCTTTTACAAATTGGTAGCCATAATACAATAAGCCTGTGGTATTCTGGAATGTCTCCTGTCCATTTTGGCGCTCTGAGATCTTCAGGAAGTAGTGTATCCAGTGTGTGTTCTTACAGAACTGAAGCCATCACTGCCGTGCAGTCAAGGCTTACACACTGCCCTGGGCCTGGGAAGAGAGTGGCAGCGTGCTGCTGACCATCTGAGTGGTACCTGTTCAGTTATTTCCTGACGTAGAATCATCAGTTGCAGGCTGGCAGATGATCTAACCCTGCCAGGGGAAGTCACACCAGTGCATTAGCAAAGGGAATGAAGCCAGAGCAAAGCTGATGGCATGGGCATTGCTCAACTTTGTCAGACATTTCAGTGTATTGTGGACCAGGCAAGGTGGCCAGAGCCGCTTTTTGAAGCCAGCGCCCTCCTTGGTCGCACCATAAAAATCGAGACTGGAAAACACCCCTGCTGTTCTCCCGGGTGGCTCTGGTTCGGGCAGCGGGATGCTTTGTCCCACTGCAGGTATGTGGGCAATGCTGGAGGTTACTTTCTCCCTCCACAGAGTGAGAAGCTCAAACCAGTTTGAAATATTTATTTAGAAACGATAGCATTTCATTTTGAGATCATTGTTTCAGGATGTTTCCATTCATTTAAAATTAAAAAAATCTTGTAAAGACCCCCTAATAATGCTCCAAAAATATCTCATTTTTTTTAGCAGAAAACAGTATTAAAAATTTAGCAGTCCTTTTAGGGCAATCGTTTTGGATATAAAATTGTGGATGAGTTATTTGATCTCTTGTGAGTTTGTTCACCTTTAAAAAATGCTCAGTCTGTATTAATCTGTCCAAATTTTAAGTTGAGTCAGGTTCTAGGCGGTCCCCTGGTTTTGATGGGTTTGCAAACAGGTTAGAGAGAAAAGAACACCACCAGCAACAACAACAATTAGAGGGTTTAAGAGGAAAATTGTGAGCTAGTGCCAATTTGTGTAGTACTGAGGGTAATTAGGCTAGGAGGACTCAGGTGGGAGGGATTAATGTCAATTGAGTAGCCAGCTACAGTTTCACACGGGGTGAGAAATTAAACTGGGCTTTGCCAGATGGATCCACTATAGATTGATGGGAGAACATAGGAGGCAATAAATTTAGAGATAACAGCATAAGCAAGGATGCAGGGTTGGGAAGGATCACAGTAATATTAATAATGGTATTCACACGTGCCATTAAGCAATGTGGCTGAGGCAACATTCAGACCAGGAGAACATTCCACTGATCATAGTTCTAAATATTCTTCATGGGCTTTACAAAATACTTAAAAATATATAAAGAGTTGGTACTTGCCAAAACAGGGGGAAAAAACAACGGCCTCAAACAATCCTGGGCTTAAATTTTAGGTCTGCCTCTTATTAGCTGTGTGATCTTGGCCACAATATTTGAATCTCTCTCTATTAGTTTACAGATTTCTAAGATGGCAATAATAATGTGCCTATCTCATAGGAATTTTGTGGAGAGTGAAAAAAAATGAATGTAAGCGAGACATGGTGCTTGCTAGAAAGGAAATCCATGAGTGGTTGCTAGTATTTTGATTGTCATTGCTGTTATAATTTTTAGTAGTAGCAGTAGTGTCCTGACCTTTGCAGTATGATTGGATTGATTTTAGGTAGCATGGGTTAATGGTTACATGCATACAAAAAGCAAGGTAAGGAGTTTATATCTAAGGTGATCATATGCCCCTGTTTATCTAAGGCGATCTTTATTTACTCCTTTGGTCCTGACATAAATATTAAAAGTGCTTTTTTTCACTCTCAAATATACCTTGGTTTGCCCAACAAATTATGTGGTCATATCCCTTCTAACCAACACGGGACAGTAGAAGGCAATGTAGCTTTTTAGGCAGGAGGAAAGATAGGGTGGAAGGAATGTTTTAGGAAGATTTGTGTGGTCATGGCATCCAAGAGTCTTAACAAGGGTGACAGGCCTTGTAGGGTGAAAAACAAGGGAACTACTCTTACTGATAGCACCCTAGATTCAGACAACACCAACAGTGACGAGAGGAGAGTTCAAGAATATCATAGGGATAGAAGCCGGGGCCCAAGAAAAGGGGCACTTTCTTCTTCCTGAACTGACCCCTGACCCTTCACATTCCTCAGTTAGTTCTCAGACACTTCTTAGTACAACTCTTGTGTAGAGTCACAGACCTTTACTGATGGAAACCCTACGATCAGGCAGCCAACTCTAGTCTGTCCCGAGAAGGAGAGTCAAAGCTCCTAATCACTCTGACTTTATCAAAGACAAATGGCATAAACAACTCAGAACTATGTAAGAAATAATCCTTCTGCAGTGATTCTCTGACTGTCAGGGTATGGGATAATTGTCCTTTCTCCGAAGTGCTCCGAACATTTAGATAGAATGACCAAGTATCATGCTCCAAACTTGGGTCTGTTCTGTTGACCATTTCAGAGCATGTCAGTCTCAAGGGCAGCATAGGTCCCTAGGAAAGGCAGGACAGGTTAACGAAGACCAAAACTACTCTTACTATATAAAAGAAAAGAGGCAGAAGGTAGGAGGAGGGATTCTAGTTAGCAGCACACAGTGATGCATGATAGTAAGGAGGCAGAAGCTGGGTTGAACAGGACAGAATTATCTCTGTGATTTAGGTGGAGCCTATTAGAGACAGACTTAGAGAGGATCGAGACCACAGAGCAGAGCTTTGGCACTGTTTGGGTAGGGAAGACAGGAGAGGACCTGTGACATTTGGAGAGGGACTTTAGGGAAGATATCTCTCTGTCCCGGGTATCTCTGTGGTTGTGTGTCATGGGGCATGCACTTAAAAACCTTTCATCATCTCCCAAACATCATCACTGGAACACAGAACATTTCACATTGCTTTCTGGTGCTTTTGGTGCCTGGGCACTTTTTCTGGGCAATGCGGGAGGAGCTGGGGCTTGTTGCTGAGAGAAGACAGTGAAGACATGGGCTGAGCCTGTTCAGATCAGGCACGGCGGACGTGGAGCTACACTTGCATGTACTAGACTGAAACGAAACCTGAGTGAGGAGAAAATTAGAAGAAAAATGTTGCTTTGGGGGTGTTATGTTTCAAACATTTTGTGCACAGATTTTGAACCAATGAAGTCTGAAGGAGGAACATCCTGTCTGAATAAGGTGTTTCTTTAGCAGTGTTTTCCTGAAAGCCCCAAACTAATTAAGCTTATAAACTTTTAAAATGCTGCAGAAGAGCTCTTAATTTAAAGAAAAGCTAAAGTGAACCCTCTGGTAAAGCATGGAATCCTTTTGTAATGCAAATAACCCCTCCCCTGTGCCATCATGTTATCTTGTAAGTTTCTGAGTTGGGAAAATGCTGGGTCCACCTGTACTCCATTCACAGCATATACTGAGAAAGAGGAGCATAATAAATGGTGAGCCCTAGGAATATTTCAACCCTAGCAGCATGGTTCACTGTTGTCTATGACATGTTGTTAAATTATTGATACCCAGCCAGGCTTTGGGATACAGGCTTTGTTGTTCTGAGCTAACAAAGCCACCCGAGAGAAAGCCATAATGAGAGAGCAGGGACTTAGCTATGGTGGGGTGAGCTTCTGGGCAGCGAATTTTGCCTGTAACAGGAGAGGGCTACAAATTATTTGGACTGACCACTCTTGCAAAAAGGAAGAGAAAATAGGTGCATTAATGAAATTCTTACAACAGATGGCAAACTGTCCTTGGATGCTCTGGTGGGGGAAAAGAAAAAACAACCCACAAAACTTTCAAAGAATATTTTATATGGGTATATCACACAGACTCCACTTACTCTGAGGACTCACAGAGAGCTATCTAAGAGATGTTCGGATAAATTATTTAACAGAAAATGACAGAAAAGAATTAGAGAAAGAAATTTTCCCATCTCAAGTTAAAACAACAATCCACTCTCTATCCACGGGTAAATCTCTGGGTCCAGATGGTTGCCCAACAGAATTTTAGCAAACATTTGGAGAGATAATAAGGACTGTAACAGTAGATAATTACTCACTTATATATGGCTCAGTGCCCCCTCATCTACATTAGTTTCTATAGCAGGTTTTTTTGCCAAAAGAAAGGAAGCAGACCCCTGCTCTATTTTCTCATTTGTAATAATCTCTTGCTTCACTCTGCACAGATGCCAGGAACCATCCTTTTTATTTCAGTGTCCTTATGAAGACCTTTGAGCACAATGGGAAGGTGAGGCGACATTAAATATTACTGAAATGGGATATGAATACAGCTACTGGGAAGTCCTCCAGGACAATAGGTAAAGGTCTATTTTAGTTGTTAAGAAACATCATCCAATTAATACGTTTTGGGGAGGGAGCTCCCATTTACCCTTTCTCCCACTTCCCTCACTCATTTTCCCATGAGAAGGAGTAAACATTGGCATTTTAGGAGCATATAGGATTGAATGGCCACCCCAGAGCATCAGGAGCAAAGGTCACAGACGATTTCGACAGTAACTAGTTCACAGCTTTTTTTGCCGGGGGCTTAATGGAGGCTGATGAGTTTAGCTACAATCTGTGCTCTGAGGCTGAGACGCAAGGTTGAGGCTCCAAACTGCAGGCTTCACTGACCAGACTGGCTATAAATGTCTCTACAAATTACGGATGCTTCCAGGAGACCATAATCCTTATCTCCTGTTGATGTTTTTTCTGTCTGCAGAGCATTTTACAAAGATGAACTAATTAATCCCCTTACCAACCCAATGGTTTCAGACAAAGTGATTTTTCCCATTTTATAGATGGAGAAACTGAGTGCCAAGAGTCTTGCCTTTTAGCTGTCCTGACATTGAAAAAGAAACAAATTTGATACAGTCAGTAATTACTGAGTCAGTTCAACCACAGTCAGGCCAATCTTTCTACTAGTTTTCTAACTAGATCGTGACATGCATGCATGGAAAGCACACTGATGTTTATTTGTCAATGCAATGATAATAGTTGACATTCATCGGGCAATTAATATAGGCGGCATATGTACATATGTTGGATTGTTCAGTCTTCATCATCCCTTAGGACAGCAGCTCTCATCCTTGCCTGTGTATTATACCGGGGTTGGGGTTGGGGGGGTAGGCTTTAAAAATCACGATGCTCATTTCCTAGCTCAATAAAATCAGAATCCCTAGAGGCTGGGGACCAGACATTAGTAGTTCTTAAAGCTCCAAGTGATATCAATGTGCAACCAAAGTGAAGAACATTTTGATTTAAAAAACTAGAAGAGAAACAGAGAAATGGAAAGATGTCCAGGGTTAAGAAAATGTGTTTTGTGTGTGTGTGTGTGTGTGTGTGTGTGTGTGTGTGTGTAAGTGTAAGAGACTTGACTTATAGGATGAATAGAAAGAAATGTAAGAAAAGGGATCATTAATAGGACAAGTTTCCAGAGGAAAAGAAGAGAAGGAAGATTAGCCACTTTATGTCTCCTTCGTGCATTTGCAGATATCTATGGTAGCATCTATTACACTAATTTTTTTGTTTACATGTCTGTCTTTTTTCCAGACTATAAATTGTTTGAGGTGTGTAGCACTGGCCTACTCATTTCGTATGCCTAGCACCTTGAGTAATGTCTGGGATATAATAGGTTCTCAGATGCAGGATTAATGAAAGAATTAATTTGGGAAATTTAAAAATCTTTCCTTCATGGGAACGACTCTCCAACTCTTTCTCACACAGCGCTTGAAGATCATACCATTAATCAGTCTTTTAGACTAAAGCTGTTATAACCTGAGTTAAGAATTGGTTGCAAGGACATTATCATGCACCGTGCTACCTTTAGTCATTTATGCCTCTGCATAAATTGTTTTGACTGACTAGCCTATCAATCACCAAACAAGAACCAAAGGGAATAAGAATCTAGACAGGTTGTCAACATTTGGTGGGATTAAGCATAAGACGGTAGAGCCCAGAGCATTGGGGCTTGCTTTCAAGCCTCTGGGAGTTAACAGGAGAGAGGTCTGAAAAGCCTACAGCCAGGGTGACCAAGTCAAATGTATGTGTGAGGGAATGGGAGGACAGTCAGGGAGGTCAGCTGCACCCAAACACTGGTGCCCTAAAGGCGGCCTCTGGAGCCAGAGCCACACATCATGCTGTCATGTTATCAGTTAGCATCATTTGTGCTCCCCAGTTTTCTATGTATAGACTCCTCAGGAAATTGATGAATAAGTAGATGCCACTTTTCATTCAGATGGGCTGATTCACCCCAGAGGAAACTTCTTTTGGTTAATTGAGGGACGTTCTTTGTAAGTACAGAAAAGCATCCCAGTTTTTCTCCAGTTCATGACTGAAGTCAGCAGAGGCCCATATCCAATGCTCAAGGCTGCCACTGGTCAATACCCAAGCGGTGAATCCATCTTGCTTTGACCCCATGTTGAAAACTGTACCATTCTGCCCAAATATTCTGTATTGGTTTATCTTGACTGTAACCTAAACCCATTCTTTTCTTTCTGGAATGTCTCTGTTCTATGATCAGCATATTTTTTCAGTCTCAAATACTTTCCTAAATATTCTGTCCCGCTTCTTACCTGAATAGTGAAACAATTTCACATTTAAAATCACTATTCAAATGAAGTGATCTCTAGTGTCAGCTTTCCTTCTATTTAAGTTAGTTGTTTCTTCAAGTGGCCCTAATGTGAATACTCAGACCTTTACTTTGATCCTCATTTGTTTGTTTGTTTGTTTATTTAGTCATTCATTTATTTATTTAATTTTGCTGTTCATGAGCTTTTAACCTGCTTTCTCGCTCCTTCCTGTTTAGCTTTGGTTGTTTGAGCTATCATTAAGCTTTACACAATCAATTCTGTTGCCCTTCTGTCCTTTGTTGCTCTCATCTGGGACAAACTCAAGTCTTGGATGAAACTATTATGGGGAAATAACATGTTTTGTTGGAAAAAAGTGACCACATAACAGACTTGTGTAATTCCACTATGAAGTTGTGATCATCAAGCTCAACTGAGTCCAAATAATGGTACTACCTAATCATTCTGTTATCAGGTTAATTTTCTTTTCAGTTTTTAAATTGCCTGGTTCACATCTCTTACATTTTTATTAATCTTCTCACTCCTCCCATCTGCTCCTGTCCATTTTCATCAAATAATTTTATTCTTCACATAACAGGAAAATGGAAGACATCAGATGGGATCTCCTTTGTCTTTCCACTCCATGTCCATCTATACGTATTCTTTCCTTTCTATGTCAGTTCCTTCCTGCATATGGAGGATCAGTATATTCTTGGTCATAAGTTCCCTCTTTTGGAATCTCTACCAGATTGTTTTATAGAATTAGTCCAATTAGCAGTTAAACAGGTACCAGTTTCTCATAAATAAAATTTTACTTTCAACTCCACCAAGACTACCCCATACCTCTCCTTAACTTAAAACTAAAAATTTCAAGAGATTTTCATGTTGTTTTAATCTCTTTATTTCCCATGAACTCTTGAGCTTGTTTTGATTAGACTTCCATCAAAATCCCCAGTGCGCCATCAGATGCTCTGGCCACTGAAGTCTATCATGTCCTAAAATCAATTTAACACTTTTGTTCCCTGTGTGTGTGTGTGTTCTTGACTTCTCAGTAAAATCACACATTTCTAGCTTCTTCCCCTGGAAATCTCTTTCTGTTGTTGACATCAACACCATTCTTTTCTGTATTTACTCTTATTTCTTTGAAAATTTCTTTTCAGTCTTACCTTTAAATAATCATAATTCTTTAATGTTTAGTCTTAAGTACTCCCTCCTTTTTTAACCTCTCTCTCTATTCTCTCAAGCAGTTATATTGAACCATAGAACTTTCTGATTTGTTCACTAATGATGCAAGTTTGAATCCGTACCCTAGGGTTTTTAAAATTTATTTATTTATTTTTTTTACTTTATACTCATATAGTTTTCATCTCTCTAAATGGCCATTAGTATATTTTATAGATGCCTAAAAATGTTGTCCAAAACTGATTCTATGATGTCCTGCTGCCGATATGGCCATCTTCTATGGTTTTCTCTTTTTTTCTTTTCCCTATATCTACCATTTTTCTTGTTATTGAATTGTCTGGAACAATGAAATTGTCTGATACAATGATTAGAAGCGGTGATAGTGGACATTGCCAACCTCTCCTGAGTTTAACTGAAGAGCTTCTAAAATATCAAGTCGACTATGATGATAGTGATCCATTAGCTGACACTGCTCATTACGTGTGCAACATTCATTACCCTCCCTCATCTTACTTGTTTTTTTTAAGAGCAGCAATATGTTCAAAATTTCTAATAAACTCCATTGCAGCTAAAAACACAGTTTGTGTTAATGACATGTATATTGAGGTTTCTGGGAAAGCTTTTGGCATCCTCTGCATAGGCACTGCCCTTTTCCCCATCCACTTCCTTCTTCCTGCGGGGAATGCAGACATGATGCATGTGAGACTCGCAGCCTTGTGCCATCACAAACGAGGTGGCAGAAAAGAAGAAAGATTCGTATGTGGACATACTGTCCTGGACTGCTACTTTTTAGACTTCTTATATCATGAAACACATGAAAACTTGACTTGTTGAAACCCTTTCTGATAGGATTTTGATTATTGCCATCTAAAAACAAACCTGTATTTTATGGGTTTATTTATGGTAGATAGAATAGTAGCCTCCCAAAGATGTGCACATCCTAATCTTCAGGTTCTGTGAATATGTTACAATACAAGGCAAAAGGGAATTAAAACTTGCAGATGGAATTAAGATTACTAACTTTAAACAAAGTTATAAAGAGAGATTCTCCCAGATTAAGCAGATGGGCCCTTTCTAATTGCAATGGCTCTTAAAAGTTGAAGAAGAACATGGAAAAGAAGGTCAGAGAGATGGAGCGTGAGAAAGATTTCAACCTAACGACTTTAAAATGGTAAATGGGCCCTGGCTGGTGTGAATCAGTGGACTGAGCACTGGCTTGCAGACCACAAGGTTGTCTGTTTGATTCCCAGGCAGGGCACATGCCTGGGTTGTGGGCCAGGTCCCCGTTTTGGGGCGTGAGAGAGGTAACCGATTATAGTTTCTCTTGCACACCATGTTTCTCCCCCTCTCTTTCTCCCTCCTTTCCCCTGTCTCTAAAGATAAAGAAATAAGATCTTAAAAAAATAAATAAAGATGGTAAATGGGGCCCCAAACTAAGGAATGTGGGCAGGCTCTAGAACCTGGAAAAGGCAAGGAAATAGATTCTTCCATAGAGCTCCCAGAAGGAGAGCAGCCTTGTTGACATTTTGTTTTTAGCCCCATGAGACCTGGGTCCAGTTCCAAACATACAGAACTGTAATATAATAAAGGCGTATGGTTTTAAGCCGTATAGTCATCACAGTTTGCTGCAGCAGCTCTGGAAAACTAATATAGTACTTTACATGAAATTCCGGAAGTTTTCTGCTATTTTTGTTGGCTAAAAGTTTGATCATGAGCATATCTAAAATTTAATAACTTTTCTGGCTCTTCTGAGAAAAAATTATAATGATAATAACTTATTTTTCACTACTTTTAAACATTATTAATATGCAGGATACCATTAGGATTACTTAATAATGTTTAGACATTATTATATGACAAACAGTACATGAACGTGATGCTCAAATTGGTTTGCTAACACTGTATTTAGAAATTTGCCATTATGCTCATCAATATAATTGACCTGTAATTATCTTTTCTTATACTTACCCTTCCCTCATTTTAAAATTAAAATTAAATTAGCCTTGGGAAATGGCTAATCCATGGCTGGGTGGCTCAGTCGGTTGCAGCATCGTCCTGTGCATGGAAAGTCTACAGGTTCAATATCTGGCCCAAGCGTGTACAAGAGGCAACCAACCAATGTTTCTCTCTCACATTGAAGTCTCTCCCTCATTCTCTCCCCACCCCCATTCCCACCTTCCCCGCCCAGTAAAAACATATCCCTGGGTGAGGATTAAAAAAGAGACCAAAAAAAATGGCTTAGTAACATTTAAACTTAGTCACATTTCCTTTTCAAATATCTTTGAGGAATTCTGAAGATCAGAGGTGTTTGTTTGTTTGTTGTTTTATAGTTTGGCCAAACTTGGCTGTATGCTTATCTGAGACTAATTCCTTTTTGAAAGTGTTTTATTGTAATTTATATTTCAGTTATTATTGAGTTACTTTGATTTTTTATGCACTTTTAAAAATATTTTATCTAAACTGTGTATTTACATGTTTTTTCATATTACTCTATAATTATTGAAATCTTCATTTTATCTATATTTTATTTCCTTTTTAAGTTCTTACAAACATATACCTTCTCTCTTTCTCCCATTCTTTATTTTTAATGTTTCTCTCCTCTTTCTTTCCTTCTTTTTCTCCATCAGTCTTCATGGAGATTTGGCCAAGAATTGCTTGTAATTTCATTGTTTTTTCTCTTACTTTTAGAATTTACTGCTCTTATCTTTATTTTCTTCCTTTTTTTCTAGATTATTGCCTCTGATAGTAAACAAACCACTAGTCCTATGTTACTTATAACTCCCAAATTTAGTTACATCATGGGTTATTTTCATTTAGTTCTAAATACTTTACAATTTCCATTGCCCTGAGAAGCAGAATTGCTAGCCATCATTGTTTGATCTTAAATCTGGGGTGAAAAGACCTATAGTTTTAGCATCTTTCTTCATTTCATGTTTCTGTTCCATTTCTGGCCTATGAAAATAATTTCTTTTTA